>JBBPDB010000011.1:15325978-15351727 GCA_037974465.1 Brachypetersius altus
ACCACTTCATAGTTACCCAAAAAACCATGAAAACCATGGTTATTTAATCATAGTAAACCATGGTTAATTTTCGTAAGAGCTAGTATATCATTTTCTGTAACCCCATTTTAAGCCTTTACATCTAGTCTTTGAATGCTCTTCTTGGGTTCTCCCATTGCTTTAGCACCTACACTGATTCACTGCTGACCCTACGCTCATTATATCAGAAGAAAATCTACCATCACTGGGTATGTCACTGTCAGATGAACAGGGAAGAAAGCAGTGAGTAAACAAAGGTCTTACCTGGGCTCAACTAGCATGCTAAAGCAAAATAACAGCAGTGCGATCAAGGATGAGAGCCTTTGGGCTTCACAACAGCTTCATTGATGGAGAATAACTGTGAGCCGTGAGCGTGAAATCTCTCCCAGGTTTGGCGTAGCATAGACACTCATCCTCCTGATTGGTTTGCGTGGTCACAGGTTAATTAATGGATGCCGCCATTTTGGGACACGTCTCAAATGTCTCCCTACTCCCTACATAGTGCATAGCTGCAAGCCCAAATCTGACTTGTCAGCATGTTTGACCACTTTCATTCAGAATAAAAGTTATAAAAAATTGCATTGGAAGGAGGCACTTTGTTGAATTTGTAAGTGAATGGGAGATCATAGTATATTTTCTTTCCTTATCTGAGGGAAACACTTTATCAGGGAGGGTCTCTGCGCTCGCCGAGTGTTTTCTCTCGATGATATGTGGGGGCGGTGGGAGGATGAGGTGAAACGTGATATTAGTTATAATAATATCCCACGTCTCCCAATAATAACAATAATAATACTCACCGGGGCCATTAAAACGGTTTAGAGGTGGGGCGAAGTTTCTCCCATTTCAAGCAAACCTATTAGGAAAACAGGGATTTTCGGAACACTGTAATACATCGTGCTTTATATGCCATGAGACATAAACCAACATAGTAAAAAGGATCATTGAAGGAGTCCAGAAGATCTTTCTTGCTGGTGGAACATTGTGTATTTGTATTTGCTAGTTTTGATGCTGCTGAGAATGAAGTACAAGTTGGTGGGTGGGAAAATAAATGCGTTAAAATATGCTATTAGTGTGGTTGGGAATGTAAAAAAAAATGTCTTGTATGTACTCAATGTGAAACGACAGCTTTTAGGAAACAGGCTATTAAAACAGTGAACAGCTTTACACTTGGGGAACATTTGACTTCAACAACTGGATGTAAACAGAGACTCCAAAAGGAACATCGTTATGTTTTTAATGAAGCAAACTAAAAGCATCCCATCAAGCATCCTTTTTTGTCTTTGCAGAGCTGCAGGCTAATAGGCCAAGTCTCTTAGTAATTAATTCAGCATGATCCCGCACTGTAGGATAGAGTAGTGTTTAAATTTATGTGAGTGTTGTCACTGGTTTCCCTGCAGCCAACATAAAAGCAAAAGCTCTACTTTATTGCTGTTCTCAGTGAGAACTGCAACACTAGGAGATGTGGTGTAACTCCAGGACTGTGAATGGGGCAGCTGGTGGACTAGGGGTTAGTGCGTTCACCCTGCGATCAAACAGCCGTGGGTTTGAATCCCAGGATAGCTAGTGGCACCACAGAGGTACCCTTGAGCAACTTACCGTCTCCACACACTGCTCCCAAGGCGCTGTGTTCCTGGCTGCTCACTGCTTCACTTGGTAAAAGGGTAAATACAGAGAGAGAACTGTGTGCTGTGGTGTGTTCATGTATGACAGAATGATTACTTTACACTTTATCTTGAATTGCACTTGCATTTAACTTTCAATTCCCACCTGTTATCTGAGTCTCCTCAACGTGTAGTGCTATTGAGTTCAATCTGAAGGGGAGTTCTGGTCTTTAAATGCTTTAGTCGGAATTCCGAGTTTTGTCTATGTTCTCTCACATTGATTCCCAGCATTCCTTATGCAAATGTGTCCATTTCCAAATCTCGCCACATTGAAATCTTGACTGTTAGCATAGTCACTGATGTAAAGCCATTAAACACAGGGGTGATGGTCACAAAGGCCTCCCTGCTCTGCACAGTTTGGTATTTTCCTGTTCAAAAGGCACTTATCCATAGGTATATGGATATTTGTATGCAGTACACAGTTTCAAAACTGGTCAACAAAGCCTTTGTATGATCTTTGCCCCACTTGCCCTGACAGCTTAGACTACATGCAGTGTTTAGGATGTTTGTGTGGGCTGTGGCTTGGACTAGGGATCAAATGCTGTTGTCTTCTCAGTACTACAAACTACCCTGAAAAACCCTGACCAGTGATGCATCAGTGGCAATCCAGGGCCAAGGATCCTTAAAGGATCACGGCCCTTAGATCATCTTTATTGTTAGTAATCAAACTGCCCTATCTGATTTTTGCGAGGCCAGTTCTTGTTGGGAAACAGGTCCTGCTTTGGGAAAGTTTGCTCTGGAAACTAGAAATGATCTGAACTGGACTTGTCCAGGGCTTTTTTTTAAGAGATTTTCAGAAACAGGGTTTGGGTTTCAGCCTTGTTGATGGGCTCAAGAAGCTTGCTCTGAAAACATCTGGTTGGGGGTTGGAGGTTCTACCACATCGCCATGTCAGCCAAGCACTGCTGCCTAGAAAACATGATTGAAAAGGAGCTCCACGAATCAGGTGAAACAGATATTTCCCCACGCTGTCATAAGAGCCGGGCTGGGAGAGAAAGACCACAGCCAGGCTTTTAAAACGTAACCCCACACAGATTGAATTCATACACCACAAGGGAGTGGTGCGGGACCGGCCGTCATGTACACGCCTTCAAAGCATACTTGTCCCCTGCCATAGATTTATTTGTGCATTATGTCAGGATTAATATGACTTAGTTCGGCAATAAATAAAGACTAGAGGCTGGTCAGCTGACCACTGATGGTGGTCCAGATCTCTAGAAGCATGAGGCTTGCGTCGAGTTCTTGGGTGGCCCTGGGACTTTAAAAGCATTCCCTTAAAGTTAGAGGAGACGGAGTAGTAAACAGAGGATGTGGAAGTGGAAGTGGTTGGCCTCTAAAGTGATAACCTCCATTGTCATAGTTGCATCTCATTAACGAGAACAATAGACAAAATGTCTTTTCTGTCAATAACTAGGTTTTCAAAAGGGTTTATACCAATGAGCATGGTTTCTTTTAACATAATGTTTTTCAGAACCCTCTGATTATTGTTGTGGTCAGTTTCCTCCCACTACATACAGTACTGTAACTAATGGCTGTGGCTATTGGCTATTTTGCATCTTTTTTGTGTTTTGACCACTTTCTCTCACTATTATTCCCAGCAAAAATGTCCATTTGTTAATCTTCCCACACTGAAACCTTGAATGTTAGCATAACAACTGATGTAAAGGCCATTAAACACACAGGTGTTAGTCCTGAAGGCCCTGCTTGGTTTAATATTTTTCCTCCTCTAATATATCCACTTCAATCCAAGGAAGGCTTATTAATAAATCCAGTAATTGGATCAAATGTGCTCGAAGCAGAGAGTCCTCCAGGATCAAGGCTGACAAAGACCGCCAGTTCTCTGACTGGACCATGAGAACTCTCACACTCAAACACTTAAACTGGATCCCTAAATGCTTTTATATGCAGAATTAAACACTTCTCTTGGTTTTTATATTGCTTCAAGAATTGACATCTCGTCTTTTTTACCCTCATTATAATCTCTATCACACATATATCTGAAACCAATTCACTGTCTTCCAGCTTAGTGACGCTGTATGAGTATGGTTAGACTTTTACTGAGGGAAGAGCGTCACTACAAATGTTCTGATCAACAGAGCGCTGCTCCGTCCCTCCACTGATCCAATCCAGCATCCACCATTTGAAAACGCCGCTGTGTGAGAAAGTATTAACACCCACAGCAGGAGGAGACTCTCCAGTGAGCAACCAGGATCAGTTTAGTACCTGTTCTCCGTACCCATCTCTACCTGTATGTATTTACTAGTTATTGGTTATTTTCCTACAGTGTAAGGATCAATAGTTGTCAGATTCTTAGTTCTTTGTGCACACTTTGTTAGTCTTTAAGTAGTTTTGCATCATCTTTTAATCTTTCATGTCATTGCAGGTACCTATTAAATGGACTAACCAAGAAGAAATGCCTATTACATTACATTATTGTTTACTTCTGTAAAATTCAATGTTATTTAAGAAGACACGGTGTCTCCAAACTTTTGACAGGCTCCATAAACGATGCATGTCCGTAAACGATGCATCTGTTCCCAAAGGATTTTTTTAAAAGAGCAACATCACTTTCTAGGCTGATCAGTAAGATCACATTGATAGGCCCGGAGCAAAAGACAGCACTGCACTGTTCTCTTCAGCCATCTCTATCACAGCCACTAAAGTCCCCCACATCTCCACTGTGGTTTTCTAAAGACCTCTGATCTGCTTTGTACGATTCTGACATGAAAAACCGAAACCAAAAAGGAAACATCTGATATGGAAGAAAACAATAAAAGTATTAAGTTCTCGCGCAGATGGAACGACAGAAGTTCACGTCCAGCAGATTTCCGACAAGTCAGAACTCGAGAGTAGATGATGTTTCAGGGCATGGAAAGCCGGGGCAGTAAATCAGCGACTTGTTAGATCGACACACATGCGGAGGGTTACAATTACTCACAGTCAGTCCGAACTGGAGAACGTTCTCGAACAGTCTTAAAAAAGTGTGAGCCACGTTTCCTCCCTGACCACATCCCCTGGTCAGAACGGCAGTCTAAACATTATAGGGGAAATACCTGAATGAGATGGCACACATTCCAAAGTTAATGGGCTTTTTTTTTCTACTTGGGAGATGAATGTTCAATCAGAATTTTACAGGAATCGTTTTGTGAAGAATCAGACGGGCCGGGCCTTCTAGAAGCCAACATCCTGTGTGAAGGCTGGAGCGTGAAGGCTGTGTTGGGGTTTGGACTGCGGGAGCGGGCTGGCGATCAGACACTGGGCTCAGGCGTGGCCGTGCGGCTGCGGTGTGAATTACTGGGTGTCTGCTGTGAAAACCAAATACAGGCCTGACATCCTTCAGTCAGCCATTAGATCATGTACATGGAGGCCAATGACATCCACACAAGTGATGACACACCGTGTCCAAGCCCTGTAAAAAATTCTCTCTGTCTGACTCTCGAAATGCCACTGGCATAACAGCACCATTCTCCTACTTAAGTTCTCAGATTTTCTCATGGTTCTTCCTCAGGTTTGTACTTAATATTTTGAAGTCTTGGTTCGACTCAGTGGTTCTTCTTCATGCTCGTAAAGAGGTTCTCTTCCTCTTGGTTCCTTTCTTTGATTGTTCCTCAATCTCTTGGTTAAACTTCTATTTCTAAATCTTGGTTCCACTCATACTTTCTTTTTCATGAGACTTGATTGCTCTTGGTTTTTCTTCATGCTCTTAGGGAGGTTCTTCTCCTGAGTCTTTGGTTCTCTTGGTGGTTCTTCTTCACGCTCTTAGGGAGGCTGTTCTCCTGAGTCTTTGGTTCTCTCTGTGGTTCTTCTTGGTTCTCTCTGTGGAGGCTCTTTTCCTGAGTCAAGGTTCCTCTCAGCGGTTCTTCCTCATGCTCTTTGCAAGTTTTTCCTCTTGAGATTCCATGTTCTGGCTATACCACCCCTGCACACAAGGCAAACCCAGTCAAGACTGGTCTCATTCTAGTTCCTCTCTGGTGGATTGAACTGCTAAAGATGACCAGAGCAGCAGAATCCCTCTCCATCTTCTAAACACTCCTGAAAACTCATCTATTCAGAGAACATGTCCTTTCCTTTTGAGTCTTGGTTCTTCTTCGTGTTCTTAGAGAGTTTGTGGCTTCGCTCAGTGTTTCTTCCTCATTTTATTAGGCAAGTTTGAATCCTTCTCAGAGGTTCTTTCTCAGCGCCTTAGGATGTTTCTCCTTTATAATCGGGGTTCCTCTCAGTGGTTCTCCTTCTCTCTCTTGCAGCACAAAACACAAAACAAGGCCTTGGTGGGTTCTCTGCAGCGTCAGCTCTGAAAACAACATCTGTCGAACTTGTGGAGAAGCTGTGAGAGCTGAGGGACTCTAATACGTGTAAGACTTCCAGAATATACAGTGAGTGTCACAGAAATGTGTGATTGTGGTAAAACACATCATCGTGGAGCCTGCGTTAAAAACCAGCGTGATCTGGACATCGGTCAGAGAGAATCGAGTTTTTTCCACTGGATTTCCTGCCCAGAAACATAATAGTTGGAATCTGAGACCTAAAAATATTACCAGAACCGCTATAGAGCAACTCAGGGCCTGATGGAGATCTGTTAGGACAATCAAACAGACGCGATAGTCACTGAAGTGTATAAATCAGTTTAATTTGCATCATACAATAAGTTGCAGCAGGCTATATATGTCACGTTTATTCCTTGGGTATAAAAAGCAAATCGTTACAATTCTGTCCTTTTTTTTTTTTTTTTTACATCGCTGTAGGAAATGGAAGAGTGCTGTATTGAAGTCTTCCCCGGCAGTGATGTGGAGAGGCTCCCGAAAGCTTCTCTATGTGACATTCATTTATCCCTTTTAATGCCATCAAGGCTGAAATTTATGTTAGTGAGTCGGTGGCCAAAAGTCTGGGACCACTAGTGAAAATCCTTTTGTAATGAAATTGTGGTTCCAAATAATAATGTCAAACTATTGGAGTGGAAAGTAGAATTTTTAAACTATTACCATGAGTTTCAGAGTTTCTAAGCGTTCCCCTTTCGCTTTAATGGCAGTGTAACTCAAACTCATGGGCACGTCTCAATATTGCACTCAATTCTTATGTCAACAAGCATTAATATTATGTAATGTGCATTTTGGTCAATATTGTGTAGACCAAAATATCCACAATGCCTTATTTCTGATCAGTTTTCAGTATGGTGTTGATGGAGCGGAACATAAGTGACATGAGATCAACCTAAAATAATAATTAACTACATCAGTGAACATAATATAACTGGTTATTTTTACTCAGAAATCTAGATTTAAATGCTTGTTTATCGGTTAGCTTGCCACAGTAGCTACCTTGTATATTTGGCTTAATTTGAAGCTGTTTGTGTTGATTCTTGTATTACTCTTTATGTGTTGTATCTGTTCTTTTCCTCAAAAAAAAACCAAACAAAAACCCTAGTATATGCTGCCCCCAACGTGAACTAGCTAACAACAGCTAACATGATGTTTTTGTAGACAAGAATTTAAATCTTTTAGTTAATTTATGCCAAAAGAGTCTTCTCTAAACTTGCCCTCAGAGGTGTCATCTGGTATCACATATGTTGGCATAGCCGCACTCCATCACTTGTTAATGCTACATACATACACTAGCGTCAAAAGATTTAGAACACCCCAATTTTCTGTTGTTTTGTATTGAAATTCAAGCGGTTCAGTGTCTCACTGGTCATTCTGCAGAAAGTTCTTCCCAACTATGCTGCAGAAGTTCCCATAAGTGTGTGGCACTTTCACATCCTAAAGCAGCTGGATGGGGTTTAAGTCTGGAGACTTCTGGCCACTCCATGTTTTCCAGCTCTCCATAATGTTCTTTTTTCTAAGGTAGTTCTGGCAGAACTTGGACTTATGTTTTGGGTCACTATCTTGCTGTAGGACGAACCCAACCAACTAGGCACAAACCAGAGGAACTGCATGGAGCTCCAGAATTATTTCCATTTTCTAGGTAACCTCACCATTTTTAAACCTCTGGCAGTTCAGCACTGTCCTTTCTACCATTTGTATTGTGTATATAGTATTACTTTACTAACCCACCAAACTCAGTTAGTACACAGAATATCCATCATAGTTTAAGGGTCTAGTACGTAATTGGGACAGACCCCCCTACTTTAGTGAAAGTTCTTTTTCTTCATAGACCGTCATGTGGTCCGTATCAAAACTTTGAACAGTGATCTACAAATCTAAAATTGTAAATCACAAGAATCACATACATGTGAGGATTTGGCTCAGATTATTAGAAAATTCCACAGGTCTTGACGTGGCGATTGAAAACAGGATTCTGACTAACTTGTAAATAACTTACAGAAACACAGCAGGTCAGGTTCGGGTCTTAATTAACCAACATTTTTGCAATGGCTGGATGGCTCTCATGAATCTTGCATTGCTACTGCTAACACTAAATATTCCAGATTGCCCCGCTTGACACAGGTTAGGAATCTTGATGTTATTTTAGATCCAACACTATCATTTGATAGTCACATAAAAATGTTACTATGGTGACTTTCTTTAAAAGTTCTTTCGTAAGAACTCTGACTTTCATGTAGAAGCTGAGTCCCTTATTCAGGCTTCTATTACTTTATATTTTCTATTATTGCAATGCAGTTCTCTCTCTTCTTCATCTTACTTATCTTTGCTTCTCATTCCCTTTCTTTCCTTTTTAAATTAAATTTTTTTCTAAAAATTATTTTTCTTGAGATTTTTGAAATTCTAAGGATTAAAAAAAATCCCAGACTTTTGGCCCTCACAGCATACAAAATTGCTTTTTTTTCCATTAGCAGTCATTTGGCACAAAAAACTCATACACATAACGTGTCCATTAACGCAAGGCCGTGTGATTGCTTTGTGTTTTTTTTTTCTTCTCCATAATTCTGCAATGGGAAGCATGCGAAAAAAAAAAAAGGCAAATCAAAAGTAGACACAAGTCATTCTCGTCAACGTTTTACATTCGCTAGTTTCAAGTATTTGTACATATTAGCATACAAATGTGCCAGGGTCTAAGAAATATGGTCTTCTGTGGAAAAAAAGAAGTATACAATCTTTTTTTTTTCTTTTATAGCAATTATAAAAATAAGTGTCTCTCTGGTTTTTAAAATGCCCCGTGAGATTGCATAAATGTTTGATTGGGTCCACATCTTTGCTCGTCGCTCATTATAAGCCTGTGAGAAAAAATACAAAACAAAAACATCAGTTGCTCGGAGACGACCTTCAAGCGCTAATAAGAAAAATGAATGTGAAAACAGTCTTTAATCTGTTGAAGAACATGCTGAGGATGAAAGTGGAAAACGGGATGGGGCATGAAATTGTCGGAGCATTTTACAGCATTTGTGAGTGTGTATGAGTGTGTATGAGTATATGTGTGTGTATCTAGATGAGGTCACAGCCTGCCCTCTAGTGCGCTGAAATCACAGCCGGCCGCAGACGGGCCAGACGGTTCCCTCGCATTCTATAGTGGCACCAGCCTGAGTCTTTGGAAATGGGAATCAAACGGACTCTTTCCTACAACACGGCACCACGCTGAGGCCTGCAGCCTGTATCTAATACTGCTGCTAATAACAGGCAGCTCTATAAACCCAGGCTGGGCATCTGACTCCCTTCTGAGTGAAGTGTTAAGCGTTTTCTCCCAAATGTAGTCAGCAACAGTCTACAATAAGAATATGATTCCAGTGCAACATCATATGCAGTAAATCTTGAATACTAAGATTAATTTCCTATTCACATTGCTGTTACACCGCTACGTTGTCTATTTATCGTCTATAGACCCCTGAAATTTGCGGAGTATACGTTCCAAGAGCACACAAGAGAATAATGAAAAACTACAGATTTCTGATGTGGTAAAAATAAATGACCAAAAAAGGCCTAAATGAATGAACAATTATATGCTGCGGTGAAACGAAATGCAGAGGATATCTGCAGTTTCTGCAAATCTGTGGGAGCACAATTATTAGTTTGGTTTGAAGAAAAAAATCCACAAAACACTGAGGTCGCTCTGAACTGCAACTTCGTGGGCGGAACACTGTATTGTAGTTTACTGTAATCCCTGGTACTCTGTTCAGTACTGTGACTGCCTCCTCATACTTAGTGTGATACTCATCACTCCAGAAGGTTTACGTAACATCCGCAGTTGTCTTTGTTTGTCTGTTGTCTACTGTCTGTTGTAACCTGCACTCTGTTAGATGTTGTATGGTGCTACATGTTGCACCGTGGCCAATGAAGAAATGTTGTCTCATCTCACTTTGTATAACAAACCTTGAAGCTTGAACCCTTGACAGACATGTTTTATCTAAAGCCACACTCCTAATGGCGTCCTGCAGGTTTCGCCACACACACGAATGACAGGCCTTACCTGAAAACACTGATCTTTTATTGGCGTCTCTCATTCCACTCGGATTACCTACGAGCAAGACAATGCGTTTGATTAGAAAGGGCTCATTTTTTGGATTGTTTGTTGTTTATTATTGTTTTTCCTAGGTTTTTATTACACATGTCAAAATCATCAGAGATACGTTTCTGTGGGTTCTGTAGTGTTTTTCATGCTGATTTCAGACCTGTGTTTAGTTTTTCCTGCAGGTACAGTTGTTGTGATGAAGCTAGTTCTACACTGTATGATAGTTGGTATAATGATCATATAATAATCATATGTTCATATGCTAAGTGTTTGTGAAGAAACAGCGGGAGCTGACTGACACTGATCATTATATCTGTGCCACAGTGTGGCCTGTCTGACTTCGCACTGAAAATATTGAAACAGTTACTTGATTGGTGCCTGTGGTTTAATAAAACCATATGCAAGTCTGTTACAAATCGAACATTACTCATATTTCAAAAAGTTGATGTGACTGAACAAAACTGAAAGCAGATCTGAATTTACCATGAAAAACTTGTTTGGAAAAGTGTGTTGTGGATTCTGATGATTACAAAAAAATGTTTGTTTACCTGTGTAATTAGACATTTCAGAAATGTCATATGTTCAGAAACATATGACATCCTAGATGAACTGAGAAACCATTGAAAGCATCCCTCACTTCTAGATGTCGCTAATGCCTTTGTTTACGTCCTCTCTCTCTTGCTCTGAGCTGCTGCTACTGGAACTTCTTTTGATTCCCTTCCTTGGTCACCGCTTGCATCATGGTGCTGTCCCAACCATTCCCTAAGGGCTGAGGAAAAAAGACGGAGACCAAAAAAGCAAGGGGCGCCTTTGGGATCCTTCATTGGGCATGATTAGTATGCTGGAAAAAAGGTCCCATCTGTCGAAGCGGGGTGACTGGTCTGAGGAAGGGGGGATTCCCCAAAGGGCGCTGGGATTAACCACTGACACCGGTGACAAGGCAAGGCTGTTAATAAGGGGATAGAGAGTGGGAGAGAAAGCACAATTCTCCCAAGACCAGTGAAATGACAATCACAGCCACCCCCCAAAAACACACACGTGCCTACCCAGCCCCCCGACCCTGGCCCACATCTCTATTAGATTTACACAGGGGCCTCATCTGCTGCCTGAAACAACAAAGGATTCTGTCCTAATATTGGAGGGTAAAACCCCCTCCCAGATAGGATCCTTGTAGCTTGTGAAGTATTGGGTGCGGCCACATGCCAGATTCAGTTAGGTTTAAATGGAGGGCCTCAGGTGTGAACATGAAACCCTGATTTAATTAATCTGTGGGGACAAATAATCGAAACATGTGAAGCTGTATGTTCTGGTCCTTTAAATTTTAAGTATTGCTCAATTTGCACTACATATTTATTGTCTTCTCAAATCTTTAAAATTATTATTTGTTGATTTGTTACATTAGACAAAGAGATTTGTGTCACTCTGATAAAGATCATCAACTGCATAAGCAAAAGATTCTGCTGCACTAGCATCTGATCACATCAGCAAAAAATCCCAAACAAAAAACTGAATTAGATACAAGTTTATTCTGATTCTGGAACGTATTGGACACGTGTAGCCTATGGTAAACAAAAGCATAGCGAGTAGCCAGCTAGCAAATATGGCAGCAATGGCAAACTGTATCATGATACATTTTCATGATACATAATCCACATCATTTTTTCTTCCCCTATAACTAGGTATTGCAATTACAACTCCTTCATTTTAAGAACCATATTTTACATGGGCACATTTTCTGATAATTATGGGGGTTTTTTTAAATTTCAGTACATATGTAACCTAAATATTTGCACATAATGTCTTTAAATGTTGCACTTATAAATATTAAGAATAAAATAGGTATTCAAACGCATAATCAAAGATAATCAAAAATTTTGAAAAAGTATTCTGACATTACAAAGGCCCCAATGTAATGCCTCAGTACCATTTGCCGAGATACAGTTCCATCCCATGATGCTTCATTGTCGGTGAGTTCTTGGTGTTATACCTAACCCTTCTTTCTCCAAACATGACAAACTGCTAATTAGGTTTTCTTTTGTGTCCAGCCAGATTACTTAATCCCAAATAGTTTGTCTGTCTTCTCTTCTTTATCCATAGTTTGAGTGAACTCTTGCATTTGTCTGGGGACAATTAGTTGCGGTTCCATGAACTTTCTACTTGCCAATTATTGAACCAAATGTAGTTAAAGGGAGATTTAAATTCCTTTATATAGCCTGCCCTATATAGCTTTTTCTATTTAGATATAGTTAAATAATGTTGTCCATGAAAACTGCAAGAACTTTCTTCACTTTCTCCGTAATTTCTTTTATATTTCTAGATGCTATGTGCATGGGAATACTTTACATTACATCATTAATATAGAGTTAATATAGAACTTGGTTTTGTCTTAATTGTTTTCACATTTATATTTCAATATAGTGTCTGGTTGTTATTTCCTCATCAGTATGTTCTGTTGGCTTTTTAGTTGGGGATGTCTTTTAAAATGGAATTAATTTTAAAAAATTAAATTAAAAAATATTCCATTGATATTTACCAGCTCTTAACTTTATACATCAGTGTCAGTACTAGAAAAGCTAAAGTAGTACTGCACCATCTATAATAACGGAATAGTTACAATAGCTCAGTTGTGTTCAAGTAGTCATTTTACATGCAGCCCTCTTTTGAAGTTCAGGAAACAGTTGGATCAGTTTAGCACCAACAGATTATTTGTTTGATGTCAAAACATAATGTACATCTTGTGTTACATTCAGTAGATCAGCTTCCATGCTGACATCAGTCACACTGTTCCTCATTAGCCTATGGCTAATTCGCAATCTATAGATAATCTGTCACGTATGAGGCTAAATCCATTGTGGGGGATGTTAACGATGACCAGGCAATTAACACTAATTTTTGAGGCATCCCTTATATAGACAATTACCAGCAAGTGTGGGCTAGCTGTTTTGCTGCATAATAGATTTATCTGGGAATGCATACATCTATACTTAAAAAACTAGGTTATATTGGGCTGGGACTTATCGGGCTTCAAATGAGACATGGCCTGAGTGTTTTCTAATAAGGTTTGAGTCACTTCTAAATCAATTCTGCTGGTCTGCTGGTGAATTTGAATAGCATTCTGACCTTGAATTGAAATGGAATTAACCCCAGCTCCTGGTTCCTGATATCTTATTTGCTGCCTGGGACACGACGTGTGGGAAAAATAGGACTTTGCTGACAAGGGGTGTTGTTCATGAACAAGCAATCAATGTGTTTGCTCCTGCATCCAACCACAACCATTTGTCTTGGAGGAGCGAATTGTTTAACCCTGTCTGCCAATGCTTTAACTATGCATTGCTTTGAACTTCTGCTCTGGGTCTCTTTCAAAGTCATTCACACAATAGCTTTAGCAGAGAGCTTCTGCAAACACCCTCTTTAAGTCCTGACTGATCAACTGATACTTGTCCACTTAGAACCAGGCTACTGGATGGGACTGTCAATCAAACTTAATGGGTCTAGTTTTACAACACATTTTTCTTGGGACAATCAACTAATCCACAATCCACCACATGCATTCATTTGTAGCCTACAATGTTATAACATAAAGAGAAAATGCAAACCAGGGATTATTTTTTGTAAAAGTAAATTATGTAAAATATGTAAATATTCACATTGGGCCACTCATCATTTGATTATAGCCGCTACATAGACAATAGTCAATTTGTCAAAATGCCTCCATTTAAAGTGTGTTATTGCTTTATATATATTTATTTGTACATATGTGAAATATCACATTGGTGTTGCAACAAACTCAATAACATAACATTTTAAACTCTAAACACCTTAAACAAATGGTGACAAATGGTCACTTTCACTTTCACTTTCACAAACAAACATGCAGGAAACTATGGTCCAGCAAGAGCTGGCAATTAGCACACCTAGCTGAGGCAGGTGTGAGTAAGAAAATCACCAAACCATATTAGACACCATCCCTCAGGTATAAATGATGTAAACGAATACATGAATTGATATTTTTACAAAAAAAACGTGTCCCACCATGCAACTGTACCTATGGAAAAGCATGTGAAGAGCACGATAAGGTTTGGTGCGTTGTGTGAATAAGGATTGGATGAGGCCAAAACAACTGCTATGCTGCATCACATAGTAACAAAATGCTAAGGGTTGCACAGTGATCGGGTGAAAGTCACTGAATGTTTGCAGCACTGAGATTTTGAACACCGCATATCTTGTTCTGCAAAATATTTTATAATGCAGCTTTACATAAACAAAAACATCTTATGGAAGCCTTCACCAGGATGGACTGAATGTGTGATTAGCTCTAAAGAATAACAAGTACCATATTACAAGCATGATGATTGGAGTGATTCTTTTTTACTGTAGTTTTGTCCAAAACTCATTTATCTTTTTCCCTTGATTATCAAATATCCCCATTACTCAAATAAGACATAGCTAAAAGCATAGCACCCTGGCAGCAGATGATTTCATCCTCATGTGTCAGATTCTATTAGGTAACAGACAGCTGTTACTCCACTCTATATTACAGCTCTTGGTAGTCTTTATACATACTTGGAGAGAAGTAAATTGGCAATAAACTCTTTTGGAGTGATTGATTCTGAGTCTTAAAATTCATGCTGATTCTGTGTGCAATACGGAGGAAACGTTTTAGGACACCCGAGAAAATGACCACAACGTTACATGTCTTGGCAGTTAGTGTAACTATGAAAAAATGCATTTGTGGGAGGAGCATGTAACTTTAAACAAACCTCTTCTCGAGACAATCACCAAATGATCATTAATAGATGGTGAAATAGATAAATAGATGAATAATAGCGGAACAGACAGATAGACAGTTAGACAAACAGTGAGCATGGTGTTTAGTTCCCTGGGAAGGTTGAATGGCAAAGTCTTTACAACAGTAAACTTCTCTGCTGCTGAGCAGTGGCTTAATACTATTGTAGCATCCCTGTATCCTTTGTTGCAAGTGCAAACACTGAAGCCATCATGAGCATTACCAGTCTTACCAGAGTCTTACTGGAAAAACCTGTTGGCCTCTGCTTACTGAATAACGGGGAAACCATGTTTTCATCAAATCAGGAACACAGGTTGCTATTGCGGCAGAAACTAACCCTTAGACATTGCGTTTATCAATGGCAGTAATGGCATTGTGTCAGCAGCATGTTATTTATCACTAATAAGCAAAACCACAAAACCTTGCCTAGAAAAAAACTGTTTCCTGCCCTTAAGCCTCAGATGTTTGCTCAGTCCTGTTTGTGAGAAGCACTTGGTGCGGACCCAAGTGAGAGGCACTCTGAAAAACACTTAAGTAGTGTAGGCAGAGACACATCCCCTATTGAACGTGCTGCAAAAGGCCTTGAGTCTGAATTTATAAATGCGGAACCAGGTGTGAATGAGGGACCTTATGGTGCCTTGGCCCTAGCTGAGGTTCGCACACATTCCACCATCTGTCTTTTAGTTCTTTTTATTGTTATGCTTGTGACTTTTGGTGCTTACCTGGTTTGCAAATGAGAGCACAGCCCATTCATCACTTGCTGTTTTTAGCAATGTATCATTGCACCCCTACTTCATTTACTTTATGTTATTACATTTAGTGTTACAGGGAAAATGAATAAACATTTTTTAAATGTGCAAGTTTAGCCAACTTTATTAATACCTATGGCTCTTTGGCATTTAGGTAAACCTCCCGTCTCTGCTAAAGTATGAATCACAGTGATCGTTTGCATGGTATGTTATAGATTAAAGAGAATGCATTGATTCTGCTTGACAAATACCTCAGTACTGTGGAATAATTCAGATATTGCTTTTGTTTTGTATACCACAAATATAATGGCACATAACTGTATGTGCTATAACTGTATGTGCAACTATTTTATGTAATAAACTCTTAATCAGGACAAGAGGAGCTCTTTTCATTTTCCTTCAGTATTTATAGCTCCCCATATGAGTGTGAGTAATTGGTTGAGCTTGACTTTTGCCCTGAACTGACTGGTGCAACGGCAATGTTTGACGAGCAGAGATGAGGTTTTTTTTAGACCACTGACTATAAATGCTTCCTTCCTTCCATTCTCTCAGCCTTCTTCCCTGGGCTCTGCTGCTGCTGCTTGTGACAGTTTCGGGTTTATATGCAGACAGGAAGCTGCTGCATGGCAGATTTTGGTTGATTTTTCTTCCTTAAT
This sequence comes from Brachypetersius altus, assembly GCA_037974465.1. Lineage (NCBI taxonomy): Eukaryota > Metazoa > Chordata > Actinopteri > Characiformes > Alestidae > Brachypetersius > Brachypetersius altus. Next base: position 15,342,246 of record JBBPDB010000011.1, read on the forward strand.
CACAAGCGAGCCTGCAAATGCATTTTCTTCCTGGCGATTAGCCAGAGAGTCTCATTCATTATTACAATTTCTCTTTCAGGAAATCAGTCTGAAGGTGCATGATAGAATACGTGGGTGATGATGAGTGGGTGACCAGGAGAGGGATGTTGGTTTTACTTTACTTTTTAATTTAGCAGATGGATAGACAGAGAAACAGAAAGGAACACATAGATACATTCATACATAGTTGGATAGCTAGAGGAGATAGACAAATAGCTAGATAGAAGGACAGATAGAAAGATGGATGAACTGATAGACAGACAGATAGTAAGACAGAAGCTCAGGTAGATCAACAGACAGAGAGACTGATGGACAGATAGCAAAAAAGACAGACAGACAGTCCACTGTTTGCGCAATCTACCTTTGTCACCATCAAAGCACTAACATCAGCTTACATTTTGTAGGAAAGTCAGTGAAAGAGTGGAAGAATATCTAAACTGCTCCATCTGAGTGACAAGCAGCAAACCAGTAAGATATGTTACTGATAATGGGGTCTTGCAAACTGGATACGGTTGTGGGATTTAACATTTGTTTTGCTACATGATGAACTGAAAAATGAGTCTTTAAGCAGGATAATGAAACTCTAGGATGACATAAAGAGAAGTTAATGACTATTTCAGCATTTTAGCTGACCTAATAAGATCAGAAAGCTGATGTTTCTACTGCTTTGTTTTGTTTTGATTCTACGCTATGTAAGTCTGCCTACAATTGAATCAGTTTTTCAGTCAGTTTAAATTCTTGTATTTAATTTTTTTGCTTAAACAACAAAAGAGCTCCTGCTAATATTATGATAAGATTGGGAGGAAACGGCTCAGCCATCTGTACTTAACCTATGTTTTGACGTTTCAGGCTAGCACTGCCAATTATAGTCCCTCAGGTTTATTCACTGCAAATGGATAACAGATCAGCACCACGGAGAGCGCTTCAAGCTGCACCTAGCTGTTGGGGTTTTAATGCCTCGGCTTCCCAAAATGTGCAGACGCAGGGGCTGCTAAAAATAGCTACAGACATGGCTGTTCTTTATAGACAGGAGCTAAATATATAAAACAGCAGGCAATTCTAGTGAATCATCTAGTGGTCATATTTACCATGAATTTTTTTGCCCAGCTTATTGTTGCCAGCCTGAAGTTAAGCCACTCCCTGAAACTCATACACTTTGTTCCTTCATCCCGCAAGGGTTTCCACAGAGGTGCTCTTTACAAGCTTTGTGTATGGAAATACAGGTGCCTGCGGCTTAGCAACACCAGCTTATCTGATGTCATTCCACATATTCCCCAGCTGCTACATAGCAAAAGCAGGATACAAATACAAGCAGTGCCAATTCTCACAAAATGCTGTTTATTATGGTATGAACTTGTAATTACACTGATGTCCAAGTTTGCTTGGATATGAGTACTACTCCCTCCTGTCTTTGGTTCAAGGCCTATATATTAGGAAAAGGTTTTAGATTGTCATATGTAATTTTCCCATAAGTTAATGTAAGACTATATCCATCTTCTGGTGTACACGTCTTCTGATGGCTACTTCCAGCAGGATAATGCACCATGTCACAAAGCTCAAATCATCTCAAACTGGTTTCTTGAACATGACAATAAGTTTACTCTACTCCAACGACCTCCACTGTCACCAGATCTCAATCTTTCAGGATGTGGTTGAACAGGAGCTTTGCATATATGTAAATGAGTTCAGGTTGAGTGAAAACTGGTGTGAATGTCTGCTGCTGCTCTCTGGGCTTTTCATAGTAAACTTTTTTATGTTCTGCCCATTTTATCATTGCCAATTTAGAGCAGTATTTTGGGACTGTTTGCAGACATACCTGACTGCTGGATTCCTTACTCTTCTCCCCTTGCTGCCTGAGTGTACATTTTTAAACTGGTAACAATGTACATTACTTCTGTTTGTATGGATTATTCTCTCTTCAGCACTTCAACACACAGCTGCAGAACTTGAAGAATCGAACTATGATTTCTCTCTACTGTGGCATAATTAAACTTTGAACTGCGTTCCATACTGCTCCTCAACTGATTACTGAGCCCTTCTTGAGTTGGATTAGGTGAGCTGAGTTAAGGAACAGTGGGTCATCACAAGCATGATTAAGAAACTATGGTGTAGATGAATATGGGTTCACTTTTACCCCCTTTTTAATTATTAACACTGTAAACAGCATGGCCTGGATGCATTTTGCCAAAATGTACTATTTTATTCTACTGTATTCTAATTTAGAATAAAACTATATATTAAAAATATGAGAAATTAGAGAAAAAAATTGTCACGCACACCAGTCACATGACCTCTACAAGGAACTGGAAGCAAGCACATCCTCTAGAACAAGGATGGGCAACTCCAGTCCTGGAGGGCCGTGGTCCAGCATGTTTTGGTGATTTCCTGATTCACCTCACCAGTTAATTGTCAGGTTTAAGGAATGTGTTTGAGGAGATCTACCATGAAACTGTGCTGGACGTTAAATTTAGATTTTAGATTTTATTTAGATTTTATTTTATTCTTAAATTTTTTACGTAGAAATATTGTTTCTAACTTTGCACAGTCAGTAAAAGAGCGGTTCAGGATACATTTCACTGTGTGTTGTACTCGTATGACTGCATGTGACAAATAAAGTATCTTGAATCTTGAATCTTGAATCTTGGAGTTGCCCACCCCTGCTCTAGAATATGAACAGGTGAACGGCATTCATTCACCGCTCAGGATTGAGTTATTATGCTGATAACTTATGACTGATAATACTGGTAAACATGTGTTATGGAAAAAAATCACATATATTATAAGAAATCAGTATATTTCAGATTACTCTTTTTATTTATAATCAGGTTAAGGGACATTGTGCTGTCTAAAATCATTAAGTAACTGTTCCTGAGGCCGTTAGGGCAAAGGATGTGATTTTATGAGTTTGTTATTTTGTTGAAACATGTTTTGGAGCGGAATTAGGATTTTCATAGACCTGGAAAAAGTAACAACATGGCACTTCTTAGGCACATCAGGGTGATAAGAGCGTTTATTGCGAATCTTGACGCAAGGAGAGACCCTAGGAACCCAACCTAGTTAGATAATGAGTAAGCAGTGTTTTAAGGTGATTTGTGTAGACCAGAAAGCACTTCTTCAGGATCGTCACCATGGAGACAGAGGGGAGGTGCCATTGTTTCTGCCCATTTTTGATAAGGTAAATGGTCTTTTTGAATGTATAGGAAGTCTTTGTTCTGAGCAAAGAGTCTTTTGATAGGCCTCTTGATTTTCCACGACACATGACAACAATAAACATTGAGGGAATTTATTACATATCTGTCAAAAGATATGTAATAAAGGAGATTACTGAAGACCTCAGAAAAAGGGTTGTTGCTGGAGGATGAAGAAGGTAACAAAACAAATCTCTAAAGAGTTCGGACTCCACCAATCCACGGTAAGACAGATTGTGTACAAATGGAGGAAATTTAAGACCGTTGTCCCCCAGGAGTGGGCGACCAACCGAGAGCAAGTCTTGTATTAGTTGGCCAGATCACAAAGGACCCTAGGGTAACTCCTAAGCAACTGAAGGCCTCACTTCTGCTCGTTAATGTTAATGAGTCCACCATCAGGAGAGCACTGAACAAAAGGATGAATTCATGTTCTGAATGGCCTAGTCAAAGTCCTGACCTTAATCCAATTGAGATGTTGTGGACTGACCTGAAGTGATCAGTTTATGCAAGGAAACCTGCCAACATCCCAGAACTGAAGTTGTTCTGTAAGGAGGAATGGATTAAAATCCCTCCAAGCTGATGTGCAGGACTGATCAACAGTTATTGACAGGTATGTAATATTGGATCATTTTCCTCAGTAAATAAATGACCATGTAAAATATTTTTGTTTAATTTAATCTACTGGGTTCTCTTTATCTGCTTTGTGGACTTGTGTAAAAATATTTATATGCAGAAACATAGACAATTCACACAAGGATTCACACACTTCCAAGCAGCACTGTATATTAAATGCAAAAGACTCATAAAAAGTATGCTATGCTAAATCATACATTGAGAGTAGAAAACCAGATACCTAAGGTACATCATAATTAATCCTGTTAAAAGAATTGAAGATTACACACTGTTACACAATTAAATGATGTGGTGTGTGGCAGTGTGTGGCAGAGACAGTACTAGAGGTCCAATGTGAGCAGGGTTTCCCACAGTGACGCTCATTGCAATGTCCAGTGTATGGAGCTCATTGCAGTGCCATTGTTCTGCAGTCTAAACCTGATCCAAGCAAGACTGGCCTTATGGCCCTTTAACACAAGCTACTCAATAATTCACAGCACTAGAGTGAGTTAACATCACTGCCAAGCAGTGTTTGCCTTTAACAGCAATCTGACCCCAATAGAAGCATAATTTCACCAGTGTCTAAAAGAGGATGAGATTTGTATAAAAATAACTCCTGTGTGCTAGAACCCCTACCCCACCTTGCTCAGTTACAAGGGCTGACAATTTACCTTTGACACCACTGCGGTGTGTCAATTTACTCCCAATGTAAGAATACACAAGCAAACACCCACGCACGCACCCACACACATTTACATTTACATTTATGGCATTTACCTAACACTCATATAGAGTGATGTACATCAGTGCTCAAGTAGTCCATAACTGTTTCTTAAACCTGTAAAGCAACTTAAATCCCACATCTGTCAAATAATACCTAACCAGCACCTGCCAAACAATACCTGAACAAGACAAGTCAAACAATACCTGAGCAACACAAGTCAAGCAATACCTGAACAAAACAAGTCATAGAAAAGTCAGGAGGTAAAACAAGAGTAAGGAAGGTTTGTTTTGTTTGTTTTTTTTTAACTGGAAACAAGCAAACAGAATGAGAGACATAGTTAGTCGCCAAGGTGCTCCTTGAAGAAGTGGGTCTTCAGGCGATGCTTGAAGTCAGCAAAGGGACACCGCAGATCTGATTGGAAGAGGAAGTTCGTTCCACCACAGGGGGCCCAAGACTGAGAAGAGTCTTGACGTATGTCTACCTCTCTTTTTGAGCCGCGGTGGCTCAAGACGAGAAGTGACATGCGCTGTGATCAGTGCTGTTGTGTGTGGACGCTTGAAAGTGAGCAGCCACAGGGAGACGGTGAAGGTTCCTTAGTAATAGTGTGTTGTGAGTGAACATAGGAATATTGAATACTAACCTGGAAGCTACATTCTGAATCAGCTGAAGTGATTTAGTTACCTTCTGTGAAAGTCCAGCCAGTAGTTGCAGAAGTCTAGACCAGAATCTGTGTAGAGAAGGTATCAGCGTGTTCTGGTCAACCTGCGGCGAGAAAGACAGATCTTCATGTAGCGTAACATCAAGATTTCTTACCTTCTTAGAAGGGATGATAAAAGAGTTCCCGACAGAAACGATGAGATCGTTTCTTGGTGACAGACTCCCTTTGATGAAGAGGAACTCAGTCTTGCTAGGGATCAGCTTGAGATGGTGGGCCACCATCCAGGAGGAGATGTCGGCCAGACATTCTGAGATGCGGGTTGAGACCTGGTTATTGTTGAAAGGGAAAGATAGAATAAGTTGTGTATCACTGATGTAGAAGTGGTAAGAAAACCCATGTTAGGCTATTACATCCCCAAGAGAACCAGTACAAAGAGAAAAGAGAATTGGTCCTAGGACCGAGCCCTGTGGGATACCAGTGCGAACCAGTGTCAGGCTGTGCCCGAAATCCCAAGGCTGGAGAGAGTAGTGAGGAGGATCTGGTGACAGAGGATCTGCTGAACAGAGTGAAATGCAGAAGAGAGGTTAAGGAGGATCAGAGCCTAAGACAGGTTTGCTGATCTAGCTGCACAAAGTTCTTAAGAGAAGGCAAAAAGAGCAGTTTCAGTGGAGTGAGCCATCTTAAACCCAGACTAGTGGGAGTCCAGGAGCCTGTTCAGGGAGAAAAAATAGTTGATTTTGTTATACACTGCACTTTAGAAAGGAAGGAGAGAAAGGACCACAGCAGACTTGAAAGCAGATGAACTGTGGCCAGCCATCAAGGAACCATTGATTATGAGTGGAGATGTGGTAGGGCTGCTGGATGTCAGGAGAAATGACACTTCCTCAGGAGAGAGTGGTGAGAAGGCATGGTCTGGTCTCTGTGTGGCAGGCAGCATGGTAGTTAGAGGAAAGGATGATACAAGATATCTCCAGGGAGAGAACAAGATTTCAGAAGTGATGGTTAGATTCGGATTCTTCAAATTTGGTTCTGAAGAGGGAAGATGTAGCAGAAGTTAAATCATTAGCAAAATTAGATAAGAGAGAGCAATAAGAGATTTAAACATTTTCCTCAAAAGTATTAGGACATTGCGGCGAGGTGAACAGTTTTCAGGGAATAACCCTCGATCTACTCCCCTTGTGTGAAAACATACAGAAAAAATATATTTATTGCCACAAAAAAAGCAAAAACAGGCGTATGATAATTGCAGTTTCCACATTATTTTGGGGATTTCCCCTTAAAACTATGAGCTTGATTCTCAAAAAAAGTCAGTTTGTGACTAAATCCTCTTCCGCCTTTCTCTCTCTCTCTCTCTCTCTCTCTCTCTCTCTCTCTCTCTCTCTATCTATCTATCTATATATATATATATATATATATACATATATATATATATATACAGAGAGAGAGAGAGAGAGAGAGTGTGTATAGTAAAAGACTTTCAGCATGTATATAAATATAATTTATTTATATATATTATTTTCTGTATGCATGCATGTAGATTCCCCTCTATGAAGCCCCTCAGTATGAGAGCTTCAACTGCACGCCTCTTTGAGCAGGGAGGGGAGCCTGGAATTGTGTGTGTGTTTGTGAGGTGTGTGTGCGAGGGCTAAGATGGAAACTCCCTGTGTGGTGGGTGACAGGTTGCTGTTTTCACAGCTTTAATTGAAGAAAGGAAGACTCTGCTGCCTGTCACCTCCTTCCTCCTGTCCCCCCCAAAAATTGCAGAGAGTGAGTTATTTTTTCTTTTTTGTTTACACAGGTTTTTACAGAGAAGTGTGAGTGAGGAGGTGGGGAAAAGGAATGTGTGTTTTGCATGAGTGGGTGTGTATTGATTGAGATAAAAGCAAATCCTCAGCAAAGTATAGTACCACATACATGTCTTTAAATATTTCATTGGACTTGCGACCACTTAGGTTAGGTAACACCTTGCTGAAAGTGAAGCAAATATTTTAACGTCCATGAAGCATATGGGTATCTAAGAAAGAATAACAGGAAAGCAAGCCTTTTCAGTTGAACTAAAATACCACGGCCATCCTCCTCGACTCCTTCCATCTATAAATGGCCAATCCAGGAGCTGTGACTTAATTGATACTAAATGATTATCTTTGGTTGAAACCATTCCATAGTTCTCTGAACTGTGATCACATGAGCACATGTGTTTGAATGCACCTGAATGCGCTCCTCTGTGTCCTGTTGCTCAGCAACACTTCCCTGATTAGGTTAGCTGACTATGGCAGTGAGGTTCTGGCATCCGCATGGACTGGCGAATCAGATCACACTAATGGAGCCGCAGCCACATACTCGTCCCTGTCCCACAGGTTAAGCATCTCATATGGCCTCCAGGCAAGCAGTGTAATGGAAATAGGGATTCCTAATGGACAATATTAGTTACTAATGGGCAATATAATAGACAAGATCAGATGTTCAGATGTTTATGTATGTGTCAAAACTTACATGTCGTTTGCAAGTTCCTGACTGTCTGGGTGTGACAATGTCTGAAATGATGTATGTAAGTCTATTTGAGGTTTCTCAAGGCAAAAATTAAGGTAAGAAAGTTGTGCAAATTCATCTCTTATTTCTGGCTTTTATAGCAAAGTGTGCTAATCTGAATCTGAAAAGCTTTAACAGAGCATTTACAGATATAGTTAATGCCAACAATTAGTACATTAGCAAAAAAAACAAGCTCCTGCCAAACGTATAGATATAATAGATTCTTATCTGATTTCCTGATGCCCTCTATTTCAAATATCATCCCAGGTTAAATGGCCTTTGTAGATTCAAGAGATGGTCAGAGAAACTGATCACTATTAAGCTAATTCCAAGTTTAAGTTATTTTTTTCAAACCAGGCAAAATTTTTCAGGCTCTTCATTTATCCTTGCTATTAGTCTGGGCACAATAAGCTAGCTGAGAAATGTCTATTGCTGGACTCCACTGAGGAGAGTCCATTGTGGTCTGTTCGCCTGGCCATTCATTTCCTCAGTTTAAGGACCCATTTGCCCTTTGTCTACAGGCTCCTGCCTGCAACAGTGTGTATATGCAGGGTTTAAAACCCAGATGCCCACCAGAAGCAGGCACGGCTTTTGCCACATGCAGACATACTCTGAGTGATGCTTAGCTTCATCTAAGGGGTTGGCATGAGAAGATGTGTAAGACATAAACTGAACAAGCTCAGAGAGATCTCTACTGATGTATGTGGCAGGACCACAATAAGTTCACTTTAAGTTCACTACAGCTTATATGAGCTGATGTGCCTAAAGGAGCTTTACCTTGGCAGGATATGTTGGTATGAGTCAGGGCACTTCATATTGTAGCCTTTTTCCAGAAGTTTATGAAGATTAGCCTAATGCAGAGCAGACTACACTAACCAGCTGTCTCACTTTTACTAGGCTAATAAACATTCACTTCAAGCTGAAGACACAAATGACTTTAATGTATTTAAGCATTGGTAATGTTTGCGCAATGTAAATGTACCATTCACTCTCCAGTCCATGCAGTCCTTATGAGATAACAAATATTTATTAGTCCAAGTGGGAAATTTAGGTTACGGCAAAATGTGCACAGTACAAAGGTAAGAGCAGCAAAAAACAATATAAAAAAAGAATAAAACTATACAGTATCAAAAGTACACTACACTATACAAATAATTTAAAAAAAAACAAAAGATGGCTGAAAGCACTACAGTGTCATAAAGGGTCTTCAGGAGCGGCCCCTGCATTCCAAAATTCCGAAATAATTTTTTGTCGCAGTCCAGCCCTGCTCAGAAATACGCTCCGAGTGGCTCTGTCAGCCTGCCTTCCTCGTTACGACCAGTTAGTGGCGAAAAGGAAGCAGGAACTCTCTTCGCACTAGATTGTATATTAAATATTTTTGGTACCAAATAATCCCTGTGGGTGACTAGACCTGATATTTAATTTAGGTTAAATGTCAGTTTGCACATTCAGCACCAGTTGGCAGTGCTCAAAAGTAAACAGTAATAATATATACAGTGAGGAACATAAGTGTTTGAACACCCTGCGATTGTGCAAGTTCTCCCACTTAGGAATCATGGAGGGTGCATTCCCACTGTGAGAGATAGAAAGTAATAAAAAAAAAACAGGAAATCACATTGCATGATTTGTATAGAATTTATTTGCATTGCACTGCTGCACATAAGTATTTGAACACCTGACAATCAGCAAGAATTCTGACTCTGAAAGACCAGTTACTGCTTGCTCAGCACAG
>JBBPDB010000011.1:15358838-15369104 GCA_037974465.1 Brachypetersius altus
CTCCACACGCGGTAGTGTTTTTAAAGGGAAAGTAATCGAAATAATCAACCTGGAAAATTTTGATCGATTATAGGTTCAAGATTTCAATTACTTTTTGATTAATCGCCCAACCCTAGATACATATGTGCCCTTTAGTTTTGTGGGCTAGCCTGCACTGTTTGACCAGATTCACAGCACACATGAGCAAAGATTGCCAGTATAAGAAAGGGGCCAATGCAAGCATGAGGCTGATGTGGATACACAGCTCACAGTCTCCTTTTTATAGGGACAGAGCTGCTATTGTGCTCCAGCAGTCCTCACATGTGCAGATGTCTCTGCTGTCCTAGCTCTATAACCCCTCTCATTTTTTTTCTCTGTACATACTTGCTTCCCAATCTTCACCATTTACACTCTTTTTACTTTCATTTGTTACAGAAAGAATAGAGGTGTGGTCATGCCATATGCAAATAGTTATCGTCACTTTGGTAAAAAAAAAAAAAAATGTTTGTATAACCATCATTTTATGCCAAACCTGCTCTGCGTGTTTCCATTAACATTTCGGTAGCATCTAGCAAACTTCAGATGTGTATTTGTGGTTAAAAGAAAGACGCACCTTCTAAATAGTAGAATTGCCATTTTAAAGAGTTAGAGTGCATCAATTATTTGGGGGAAACATTTTGCGTCATTTCTTGAAAGGAAATGACTTCTTCATGATGACTTAAAAAATCTTCCCCTTTTTCTTGTCTATTTCTTTGGTTTGTTTCTTTTTTGTGGCTTTAAAGCTAAGGGTAGAGAAAGCTGGTGTCTTGTAAGTATGCTTGGATGTGTTCCTCTTTCTGCTGAATTGAAGGCTATCAGTTACTGTATTGTCAACTTTTGTGTTTTGCAATAACGTCCTTTTGTGGTTAGGGTTGGATACCGTTAGGAACGTTATGATAGTCGTCATGGTACAAGCAGCACAATGTGATGATACACACACGGCTGTGCAGATATATCTGGTGTAATGCTGTCACAGTAACACTGTTGAAAATGTGTGTTCAAGAAAGTCGCAGTATGATTGCATGGTTGTCATAAAACGAGTGTTTGGAGACACACAAACAATGGTTTTACAGGCAAAAAAACTTTGTGCTAAAATTTTGTAGCAAGGATTCGAACCCTCACCTGTGCTGAGTCTCTTGATTCAGTGCCTGGTGTCTTACTGCTCAATGACCAAGAGAGCGTTAACTTGCTGACTCTTACCAAGCCATTTGTGGTTAAAGACAGTTGAACATGTAGCCAATATTTACAGACTGATTATATCTAATTAAACTGCAACAAACAATTACATCTTTTTTTTTTTATAACTGAGCTTTAATGTCTTGAAGACTTACATGAATCTGCTATGTGCTTAGCTCCCCAGGATGTGTTTGTTTCTTGGTGTTTGGTCCCTGTCTGGGCCCCTTAGTGTGTGTGTAGGTTTAAAGTGTCCATTAGTCATATGTGAACACACCACAGCTACAGTAGTTTTCTGCCTTTAACTCATTCACCCAAATGAAGCAGTAGGCGACCAGGAACGCAACAACTGGGGATCAGTGTGTGGGGACAGTATCCTGCTCAAGGATACCTTGCCAATCTGAAGGACCAAATTCTAGCTAGAAAAGTAATAATTATAACTAGATTGCATTTCTGCAAGAAAATGCAAAGTCGTTGCACAATTATTATGATAACTCTGGTTTTTGCTAGGTTGCTATGGTGTCGCTAGGTGGTTGCTTTGATCTAATTGGTTTGATCTAAAGGTTTCACAGATAAGGGGCCGGTATGCGTGTAGACAAATAGCTCAGAGAATCAGAGAAAAATCTCTGTTCAGCACAAAATGCCCTGAAAAATTAAGATACATCCTCAAATCAGCAAATGGGTGATATGTTTTATTAATAATCAAAATGCCATTTCAAATGTTTTCTATTTATTGTGTTACTCGCAATGAAGGCTGGAAAAAACGCGCATGGCTCGCTTTGACTCGTTCCATCTAACTTTGCGTTTTTATAATTTTTATGTTTGTCGTGTTATTTCTATGTCTCTTTGCAACCTGCAGAGCTGTCATTTCATATGACGGAGAAATTCTCCTGGACATTCAACAAAATGAACAATCCTTAACTACTTTTGTTATCAAAATACTGAATACACGTGCATGACACCAGATATTAACAGATGTTTCGCCGTTGGAAGGGTTTCAAAATTACACACAAGCTCGGAGGAGGAGTGACAACCTAATAAAATAACAGAACTTTGCTTCAGCAAAAAAAAGAAAATCTTCAGTCTGAATATTCAGACAAGCTAGCAGTCATCATTTTTGTGATGAGTGACAGACTTAATTTTTCTTTATTTCAAAATTAGTTGTAAAGCATCATTAATGAATTTGTAAACATGGTGAGATAGGATGAGTGATTTTTTAAAAAAATTTTTAAATGATTAAAAAAAATAATGGTGAATCAATTATTTGGGGGGTGGGGCTTTCATGAACTGTTGTTTAATACAGTTCCCTTAATGAAGATATAAAGAGAAACCCGTATTCACTGATCTCCCACAGTCCTAGAATATAAATACCATTATTGCCCCTGTTAATTCATGCATGGGCGTTTTCTTTGGTATGCGCTTTAGAAATACAAGCAGTGCAAGCAGTACCATTCCAGAAGCCATTTTTTTTTCGAGACATCTTCATGTTTACCACAGAATTGTGAATCAGTAAACGCTTAGACACCGCTTCTTTTGCGTTCAATCCATACAGGAGACCCCAAGGAATCGCCACAGGCTGACCACAGAACCGATTCTTTAGCTAATGGTTGAATATTGTCCAAAACGACAAACACGCTCCGCCAAGCTGGCCAAAATCGCACAAAAACTTTTACAAACACAACCAACCAGCTTATAACGCTAAGTGTCACAATTTCTTTTACTTATATTCAAAGAAATTCAACTTGGACATGCACCACCCCAAGCGGTCCTTGTAGAAATACACCAATCATGGTGTGTAAAGGATTTTATTAGGAGGTGTGTTGCCCACGGGCCGCCCCTCCTTGCGGTAAAAGCTAACATATGTGGTAGCATTGGATCTGGACGGGAAGGATAACTCGGGGAGTTGGAAGGGCTGTGTCGCGATTCTGTCTTCTCACACAGCCACACAGATTTATGGATATGAGTATTGCGATTTCGGTTTCATATGACATATCATTACAGTTTTGTCTGAAAGAATTTTGATTTTGTTTACTCATGCTATTTTGCTTGTTTTTAATAGAATTGCATTACTAAAAAAGAGACTAAAATACAGCTTTAATTGACTAAATCTAGAGGAAAATTGTTGTGGATAATTCTGACTAAAATAAGACTAAAAATGCTCGGCCTTTAGTTGACTGCAACATGACTAGATTCATGATAATAATAATGTATTTAATTTATAAAGCGCCTTCTGTACAATTTTGAGTAAACAAAGAAAACTAAGCATTTTGTTTGTTTACTCATACTAATTTTTTCAGTAAAAAGTTCCTGTTTTGTTTTTTTTCTCCCCCTGTAGTATCGAAAATAGTATTGAGTACCGAGTACCATCCTTAGTATCGGTATCGAGTTTGAAATTTCAGTATCGTGACAAGCCTAAATGCAATGCAGTATTTTATACAACTGCAAACTAACTAACTAATGTGGCCACATGTTTGATGTTAACTTATGGATGCAATGCAAGTTTAGTCTAGCATGCAACGTATATATAGGGCCACAGGGCTCTTCACAATATAATGCAGTAATCCCACATCAGTATATCAATAATTATCAATAATGGAAATTCATATGTGAAAGAATCAGTAACAGTAGTATTTGTTCTTATAAGGTTAGTTGAATCTACAGAGGCACTTTCAAAGGCTGAAACAGCTGTTTTTATTTTTAAATAAAGTTCCGTGAAGTTCTGGGAGCTTTTGCAGAAAAAAAAATGGATCCATCAAACAGTAAGAGTGATGAGCTGTTAGTTTTCCTAAGTCAGAGACATGGAAAAACCTATCAAATGAACCCCTCAAACAAGGTTTGTGGAGGAATACTTCACTTTAAAGCTCAAACCAAGAACTGTGTTAAACAAATCTCAGACAAAGACACAGCCGTATGTGTAGTACTCCTAACCATCTCGGTTGTCTCTCTCACTCTTGGATGTACACACGCGTGGAAAGCTTTCTGTGTACTGAAGGCTTTGCTCTGTGTGTTTGTGGGTGTGTACGTGTGTCCGGGTGTTGTGGTGTCACTGCAGGGCTCCTACAGCATTCTCCCGAACACCTGTTCCTTCAAGTCTTTGCTCACATTCCCCAGTTCATAGCACATGTGCAGCTGCCCTGACTAAGCCAAATGGCACTGAAACACACACACACACACACACATACACACACTTCCAGCAGTGTGGGCAGGGGGCTGACGAGATGAAATACTCTCTCAAACAGTCCTATCGAAATCCCCATAGGCAGCACTTCCAACACTGCTCCACACAGAGTGATGTGTATGCAGGGAACTTTGGCCTACGCTCTCCCTCCCACTAAACGTCTGAACATACTGCAGCACCAATGTATCATTAAGTGTGTTGCGAAACTGGGCACTGCGCCAATTGACGCACGCAGCCGTTATAGGTATAGCCGATTAGCCGCCGTTTTAGTGTTTAATTATTAACCCTACCCCTGCCCTAGACGTTATTTGTACATCTACATATTCAATAGATTCCTTTATATGTAAGGTAAACTGCATGTAAGGCTGTATCTTTACATATTTAAGAAAACCTTTTCCGTTCTGATGCTGCTTATTGGAATTATGAACACAACACAGACAAAAGACAGAATAAACGAATCTCCTCTCTGCAGACCTGCTTTGGAATGCTTAAAAGACAGACATTTTACAGTATTTGATATGTAATTGGGCTGCTGTACAATTTCATGATCATGGTCATAATTTTTCTTCATTTCAAATTTCCGTCAATTGTATTGTGAGAATATCTTCACTTCATTGTACAATTTAGGAGACTTTTACTGGCAGTGCTGTGTATAAGTTTTAAGTGTATTAATAGGTATGAAAAAGGCACTTAAATCTGCTGATGGATTCGCAGTTGTGTAGGGTAGGGATTGCACAACTTTTACTAGTTAGGTCACGCAACAAAACAGTTGCAACAGTGACTGGTTGTCATATAAAATACACGTGGTAAAGCAAGGAAGACATCAGGAAGTACTACTCCATAACCAAGATGGAGAATTACTGCCGTGGTTTTTAAGTAATGTGAACTCTTGGCATCTCTGTGCAGGCTTGACTATGGGCTGTGTTAAGAGTAAAGAGGACAAGGGGCCGATGCTGAAATACCGGCCAGAGGCCTGCAACCCCATTCCCGTCCCTTCACACATGGGCCACTATGGACCTGAGCCCACTCAAGTGGGACAATCTCCCGCCCTTAAGGGCCCCAACAGCAGCTACACCAGCCACACCACTGCTCTCACCCCATTTGGTGGATCTTCGTCCACCCTCACCCCATTCGGCGGAGCCTCTTCATCCTTCTCCACGGTTGCCGTGAGCAACCCCTTCCCTGGTGCTGTCACTGGTGAGTAGTTGTGAGTAGAGTACTTTTTCTGCATAAATACTGTTTATTGGGCTGCAGTTATTTGTATATATGCAATAAAATTATAATATAGTAATATAAGTCATGAAATCTACACTGAGTTTTATGCAGCGGGACCAGTGGGAGATTTTTTAAATATGCATTATAATCACCTTCCAGGCCTTGCTTTATGATGCAGTAAGTCTAATTACAATCCATTAGTCATGACTACCATTAAATAGTTCCTGTGACAGGTTCCCTGAAGCCTTATGTTCCACTATTAATGGAGACTGAAGATTAATATTCACATTAATGTAGTCTAGTGTTCATGTTGGCCTATACTAGCTTCCTTTGGCTTGTTCATTATCTCAGAAATGTGTTCTCCCTAAGCTTTGTCTTGGCCTTTTGTAAGTGGTGCTGTGAACCCAAGATATTACTCTGTCACACTTAAAGAAAATCCAATGTCACGGTTGTGCAGTTGTGTGGGGGGCATGTGAGGAGTGAAGCTAATATGATTCATGTCTGTTCTGCTTTTTGTCACTGATGATCTCCCCATTTCTTCAGGCAGAACAGAGAATTGCTCTGTTGATGCTTCTTGCCTCTTTTCTGTAACTTTTCAGAGGGCTTTTTGTTGTCATGTTAGTCTGGACCCAAAAAGGGGGAGTGATGATAGCTAAATCTTTGTCTGCTTTTTACAAACTATTCATTGATTGCATTCAAGGCATTTACACAGTAGTGGATTCGGGCCATGTATGTCCCTAAAGAAGGGCAGTGCAAAGATGAGCGCTGCCTTTTCATAAGACTATAAATGAACTCAAGGGAGAGTTTGGAAGGTTTCTGTGAAATCCTTTAGGAGAGGAGAATCAAAAAGCTTATTTACAAGCATCATGCAACATATCATCTGCTAAACATGATCATGTTATTAGTCTCTGCAGTAATGATATCCCAAAAAGATGTTTAAAAAACGGCAATATGCATATTAGACTACAACCAATCACAGTATTTGACAGTGACCAACACAGCTCCAGGTAAGTTGTTGCATGTTTTGATTAACTAAGGTCTTCGTGTAATCCAGCAAAAACCATGAACAGCCTTTTCAGAATAACGTCTTTTCCAAAATGTGATAAAAAAAATTTTAAAAAAGTGGTGGCAGTAATTCGAGTCTTTGCATGGGTGTTTTGACGATTCATGCCGCCTTGTTGGATCCTCATGCTGCCCTGATGAAAAATGCTCCCTTGAAGCTTTTTGAGCAGAGATTTTTGATCATGGCACTGAATCCCAAGACTGAGGAACTGCACATGCACAGAAGGTTATGGTAGCACATCTCGGTGGGTAGCATGTTTTGACAGGACACCGGACTGCATTAAAGTCACGTGGTGCGATTAATCAGCGCTAATTTTTATAGTGTCATTTTTCCTGTGATTGATAGAAATTAATGCCCCTACTTACTACCTCACAGTCTGTAGCAGTAAAGTCGCAGTATAGATCATTTGTGCATATTGTGCAGCCCTAACAAGTATCTTATTTTAGTATTATTTACTACTACTTATATAGTACAATTACAACATCATCGGTTTGCTGAAGTCTTACCTCTTTTAAATCAATATTGGAATTGTTGATGGGTAGATGCGGCATTCCTACTCTTAATGTCGAGTGTTGTCACGGTCTAAGGTATAATCACCGAGCCAGTGCTTAGCTCTTGAGTGACTTAGTCAGAGGGATTATCTGGAGTTCGGGATTGGGTGGTCTGCTTTAATGCATTTCAGCCCCCTGGGTTTTCCCTACTTTCAAAGCTTTCTCAGTTCAGCTGTCACTCTAGACCTCAGCACACGCAAACATTATCCCTTAAGGCGGATGTTATCTACGTAATCAGAGACAAGGGAAAGTCAGTTGTTGCAAGTAATCTGTAACAAATCAATAGTTATTCTGTAGAGTGTTCTATAAATACTGCACTAAATTGTGTTATGTGAAATAGTTGGAACCTGATGACACAAAAGTGGGACGTTGTTACTTGATGTAGTTTCTAGTCAATACTTATTAGATTGTACACAGAGTTCCTAAGTTGTTCTGTTTCGTCTGTTTTGGTTGCCCCTGACTCTGGCATGGATTCGCATCATACCTTTTTCTATATGTAGGAGGTGTGACTTTCTTTGTGGCCTTATACGACTATGAAGCCCGAACGTCAGATGACCTCTCGTTCAAGAAAGGTGACCGCTTTCAGATCATCAACAACACGTGAGTGCCCCTGCAACCTTGATTGAATCAGCTCTGATAGGACTTTGGCACCCTGGACAGAAAAGAGATGCAGAAAAGTGACGTCTGAATAGAAAATTGAGCACAAATTGAATGTTGTCTTTTTCCTTTAATCTATTATTGTATTGTACACTAGAACAGGGTGATATCTAGGTTAATGCTTTTTCTTAATGTGCCATCTGTTCAGTCAGCACTTCAGTTAGGCTCTTAATAAACACCCCACAGCCCAGCCTCTGAGCGGGTGCTCCTCACAGTGTGGTGGATGTTTCCCCTGCACTGGTTAACATTTTACCTGGATGCCTTGAAACCCCCCACAATTTTGTGTGGCTGGTCAAGGAATGTTAGCTGTTCTGGGGTACAGTGAGATGGCTGATTACTGGTGCATATTTTTTTTTAGACATGAATGTCTGTATGGAACCTATTTAAGCCTATTTAATTACAGTTGAATTACGAACCGCCTAAACTTATATTTGTAGCTAATTAAATTGGTGTTGGTCACAATTTTAGATCTGCCAGGCTTGTATTTGTATTAAACACTTGTGTTGGTTTTACTTTGCAGAGAGGGAGACTGGTGGGAGGCCCGCTCCATCAACACGGGGAAGAAGGGCTACATTCCCAGCAATTATGTCGCTCCTGCCGACTCCATTCAAGCTGAAGAGTAAGAGCCCCATCTCTTTGTGCTCAGATCCAATCAGCTGCCCTGCCATGCCCTGCTCTTATTAAAAGTGCATGATGACCAATCATGCCAACCCCAGTGGTGAAATGGTGACAAACTCGTCACAGCACATCACATGGCTGGACGACAAAAGAGCTACTCACACATACACATGGCCTCACTCTCTCTGTCTGCTCTTTGGCTAGCTCCCCTCGCCTTCCTCTCTCTCCACCCGCTCTTTCTCTTTCTCTCTCTCTCATTTATGCACTCTCACCATGTTGTCCTCTCACTGCAGAGGCATAATTCACAAATGCATTAAAGTGCTTCTCTCATAGCCTGTAGACAATAGACCAGGCCATGGCCAATCAGCTACTGTTTTCTGCCAGACCTCAATACTATCATGAACGTTCCCTATTCAAGCAAAGCCAGACTATTCAGATGCAGCTTAGTTCATTGATCCCTTAGTTCCCAAGAGTTTATTCACTTCTCTCCTCTTCCTGCAGATGGTACTTTGGAAAAATGGGGCGCAAAGATGCAGAGCGACTGTTGCTGGTGCCTGGAAATCAGCGGGGCACTTTCTTGGTCAGGGAGAGTGAGACGACGAAAGGTGAGAGATCTGATTCGGAAACCATTAACCAACAGCTTAAAACACTTTTATTTCTCGTTTTATAATATAATGCAGGTGCAGCCAATCAAAGTTCGGTCTTTACTGGGCAGGCACCTCATTCTCTATATGGGGTGGTGGTGGCGTAGTGGGTAGGATACTTGCCTCTAGACCAAAAGGTCATGGGCTTGAATCCTACCTTCAGCACCATCACTGGGTTCCTCCTGGGAGACTTTCCCCTGTAGGTAGGGAATGGAAGGCGCTTTGGATAAAAGCGTCTGATAAATGCCGTAAATCTAAATGCATGGTACTGTTACTGTTTGTACACTTTTAAAGTATTTTGTAGCAGAGCAGTCCGAGTAGGTGGGCGAGATTTTCAGGTGGTTGTGTACTGCACTGTACGCTGTATTAATAACTTTAGTATAAACATTTTTATAATTTTAGATATCATTTTATAGAATTATAGATTTCAAATGATTAATATGATAAATATGTAGAATATATAAAAGGCTGTAAATTAAAATACAGTGGTAAAACACAAATAAATAAAGAAACCACACAGAAAATAAATATCTATTCCCACAGGGGCCTACTCTCTGTCCATACGGGACTGGGATGACTTGAAGGGAGACAATGTGAAACACTACAAAATCCGCAAGCTTGACAACGGAGGCTATTACATCACCACCCGGGCTCAGTTTGACACACTACAGAAGCTGGTCAAACACTACACAGGTAAATATTTCGTAAGTACGAGGCACATTCATTTGGGCTAATCCGTTATTGCAACAGTGACCAGTTCTTATTGCAACAGTGACCAGCTGATGATGCTTCCTGTAGCTCATATTTAGCCAGATGTTTGTTGGTAACTCTTGAAAGAAACCATGAAATAGTAAGTATTCTCACTTTCGATGTATTAAAGGAAGTTATTTGTAGGGAAAATAAGTTTTTTTTTTTTTGTTTTTTTTTTTAGTTTTTTTTTTACTTTTCCTTTGGATTGCAACTGGGGTAAACATCAGCCATAAAGTCCCTCTGAGCAGTGCATGTGTAGATGGCTGATAAATATGGGGCGTCTGATCTGGATGTTGTGGGGCTGTCTTGGTTGACACGCATTTGCAACATCGCGTGGACATCGGGGGCAGTGCCTCTGGATTGGCAGACCGGGGTGGTGGTCCCCCTCTTTAAGAAAGG
>JBBPDB010000011.1:15373768-15385908 GCA_037974465.1 Brachypetersius altus
AAACACTGAGACAACTGAGCGACTCGTCAGTGAACTATGAGGGCAAAAATAAATAAATAAATAAAATAATCGTTCATGAATCGTAATCGAGTTAAAATGTTCAATTAATCGAGATTTAGATTTTAGGCCAAATTGCCCAGCCCTACCCTGTATCTGTAATTGTTCTGTCATTCTTTTCATTTGCTTCGCTGGTTAAGACAATTGTTTTGCCATGGTATTACATGGTGTGCAAGGGACTTTGACTCAGCATCATGATATGCAATGTTTGCAGTGAACCTGCTTAGTCCCCTTTCTTTACCACACCTCAGGTGGTAATGTAAGGCTAAAATGTCTTATTTCTGCTTTTGGAATGATTTCAGATTTTGGAAGCAGATAGTATTACTTCATCTCTCTCAGATCTTCTGGTTAAACCTTCAGGGGATCTTTAGTCTTATCTCAGACTGCTTTGCTCTTGATGATACACAAAGCTCTTAGTAGAAAACAAGCCTGTGGTTTACGTTAAACTCAGTGGAAGGGTCATGGCATGGGCCACAAGGGTTTTGGAGAGGGCATTATTTTGGAATGGCCTGGGTCACTGCTGGGTCAGGCCAGAGGAATCTGGTTCTTCAGCAGCACTCCTGCTGAACCCTCTGAGTGCAACCTCTTGAGAAAGGACAAATACACAACCACAGAAATATGTGTTCGTTATCTTGCAGTTGTGTAAGATGTGCAATGGTGCAATTGTGATTTGAAGAACAAAAAGAATCACAATGATGAAGGGATAAATATTCCACAGCCAGCTTGTTCTCAGCAAATCTGGAGTCAAGGCCAGTGAAACCTTGCAGAGGTCAAGAAGTCGAGCATTCACAGGAGTTGATGGTCTCTGTGAATAAACTTAGTCACTAGTAAATCTCATGCTCTGCTCTGGACAAATGGACGTAAATCCACGGCGTAAAAAACACCCCATCTGTTTTGCCCTCACCCAGGATCCTTTCCGTGCGTGGAACACACTCAGGCTAAGTGCAGAATGGGTTTGGGCAGCCCTCCTCCAAGCCAACCCATCAAACAGCAGGCCTCCAGAGATGTTTTCACCCACAAACAGCACGTTTGTGACAAGCTGTCATATGATAGGGTGTCAAACTTCTATGATGGATGGAGCTGGTGCCTCTCCTCCTCAACAGGGTTTGGCACTCAGTCAAAAACAACACATATGTTAGCGATGGAGCTCGGCACTTTTCCTTTCTTTGCGGGCCCAAAGTGCTGCACTGTGTCTGATATATTAATGAAAGTCTTTTGGATCACACTCTGGCCAAAATCAACTCCGTGCTTCCTGGCCTAAAAAAGAGTGAGAGTGAAAGAAAGATGTGTATTTTCCTTTGCTCTGTTCATAGTCAAAAGCATTACTTACTGGAGATCCCATTTTCAGACCTGGCCAACACAGAGGCACTGGGCCTTTGTTGCCTACATTTTGATTACTTTGGCTGCCTGGGGAACTTGCCTCATAGCAGTACTCTCTCTCTCATGTGTCATTCATTTTGATTTTCTCTTGTGTGTTTCTGGTTGAAGAGAATATATAAACCGTACTGATTGAAGTTATCTATAAATTCTATCTGCACAGGTGAACTTCACTGAGCTTTTTATATTTACTATGTTTTATACAGTCATTTTACACAAAAGCATTTCTTTTGGGTTATGTGTCTGGCTGTGTTTGTTCCTCTTCCAAGGTAACGTCTGGAATTGGCAACAAACCATTCACCTTTTTTCCATTCTTTTCCCAGTACAATGACTCTGAAAATAGAGTTCCATTCTTCTTAGTGCTCATTGCACTGTGCTGCAATATATGGCATACATGCTTTGTGTGAAGGTTCATTAGAAAGCTCTGTGTTTTCATTTGCCTCTGGTATGCACCAGCTTTGGTTCAGCTGTGGTAGAAACATGTATTGAGTGCAGTGGAGGTTAGTGCTGAGTCAGTATTTAAGACCTTGCACTGGGCCACCCACTAACACGAGCCAGTTTTAGTTCCAGTCTTCCAAACCTCCTCACTACAGCACACAGGCCTTGACTATTGCTAGAAGGTCCTGTACAGCCAAAGGATCATTCAGAACAACACCTGCGGTTTTAACTTTGTCTTTCTAAGCAATAAAGTAGTTGGCAAATTGCTTTATTAATAGTTCTTTGTCTGTTGGGGATCTTGGTGAACAGGTGCTGAAATGTTTTAAATTGCGCTACACTTGATTCCAGGTGGATTGTTTCTTTCTGCAGTTTATGGTATTTTTGTTAAAGGTCATTTTGTCATCATTTGTTTTATGTCATTTTCATTGCCAAGCGTGGTTTTGCAAAACTAGCTGAGACCATGCTTCATGACCAAATCTATAATTTGGGATTGCCAGGGATGAAAGTGAAAGGATGCAATAAATTAGCAACAGCGCCTGACCCAATCATTGACCTGACCTTAAAAGCTGACCTTGAGTGAGTTATCTAAATACTTGCTCTGTAATGACATCCTTAAAGAAACAGTTACATTTATGGCATTTAGCAGACACTTTTATCCATTGGGATGTCCAAACCCCAACTACAGGGAACAGTCTCCCTAGAGCAACTTGGGGTTAAGGGTCTTGCTCAGGAACCCAGTGGTGGTATGCTGAAGATAGTGATTCATTCCCATGGGCTCTTGGTCCAAAGGCCAGTTTCTTACCCACTAGGCTACCACCACCACAGGACATGATTAAAATGCTGGCTCTGAAAATAATCCGAAATGCTCCCTGACCGAGTCAGTGTTGAGAGCCTACTAGAGAAAAAGGAAGGAGTTCAGAATGGGCCAGAAGAGCAATGGAGGTATGATGTATGATCTAAGACATGACGTGTGCTGGAGTAAAAATCCATCTCTGCATCCATCTCTGCCTCCATGACACACATATTCCTCAAGCCTTTTAAAAACTGTAACTGTGAATGATGGAAACCTTATTTCTTAATATGCTCGCTATAAATGAGGTAATTAGTACTGGATTTGCTTTAAAGTAAATGTTCCTTCCACAAGCCTAACACTAATATCAGTCATGCCTCTTTTAACTGTACGCAAACACATACAGTACCTTGCAAAAGTATTCACCCCCCCCCCCATTTGGCATTTTGATTGATTGTTTGAGATTTTTCACCATTTCATGATGCTGCCACCACCATGTTTCACTGTAGTGATGGTGTTCTTGGAGTGACGGGGTGTGTTGGGTTTGCGACAGACATAACATTTTCCTTGGTAGCCTAAAAGTTTAATTTTAGTCTCATCTGACTGATAACAAAGGGGAAGTGAATGGGAATGACAGCAACTCAGCCAAGAAGTGGTGCCACATAAACTGATGGAGCGTGTTTAGTGGATGCTGAAGCGCATAGTGCGTAGAGGTTGCCAAGTCAATCGCTACAGACCTCCAAACTTCATGTGGCCTTCAGATTAGCTCAAGAACAGTGTAGAGAGCTTCATAGAATGGGTTTCCATGGCCGAGCCGCTGCATCAAAGCCATACATCACCAAGTGCAATGCAGAGCTTCAGATGCAGTGGTGTAAATCACGCAGCCACTGGACTGTAGAGCAGTGAAGGCGCGTTCTCCTGAATGATGAATCACACTTCTCCATCTGGCGGACAAATCTGATGAACAAATCTGGGTTTGGCGGAAGGGGTAACCATAAATCTGGGTTATGGTGTGGGGTTGTTTTTCAGGAGCTGGGCTTGGCCCCTTAGTTCCAGTGAAAGGAATGCTTCAGCATAAGAGATTTTTCATGCCCCCAACTTTGTGGAAACCGTTTGGGGACGGCCCCTTGCTACTCCAACAAGACTGTACAACACAAGGTCTGTAAAGACATGGATGAGTTTGGTGTGGAAGGACTTGACTGGCCTCCACAGAGTCCTAAACTCAATCTGATAGAACACCTTTGGGATGAATTAGAGCAGAGACTGGAGACAGGCCTTATCGTCCAACATCGGTGTCTGACCTCACAAATGTGCTTCTGGAAAAACGGTCAAAAATTCCCATAAACATATGCCAACATCAGATTAAACCCAATGGATTAAGAATGGAATGTCATTTAAGTTCATGTGAGTGTAAAGGCAGGTGAGGGAATATTTTAGCAATATAGTGTATTTCTATGAAGGTATTTGCGTTCAGTGCCTATATTTTGTAGATGCCATTGGAGTAAACAGTAATCAGCGTTTCATGTTTTTAAAAATTGCGATAGTTTTGGCTGACTTCTGCGAGAAAAACCTATAAGAATACGTGGGGTCGTTTTTGACCCCGTTGGTACTCAGAAGGGTACAACATTTCTGGTATGTCTAGGGTTAAAAATGTAAAGGTGTAGCAGTCTGCCTCAAAGTGGTCAGTCAGTCAGGTAAGATCTAAACCAGGATACAGCTGTTCCTGTGACGAGCTTTTCCTGTCTGCCTAATAGAATTGAGTGGTCAATGATATTAAAAGCCGAACTAAGGTCAAGCAGAAGCTGTAAAATCACAAATCCTTTGTTAGTGGACAGTAAAAATCATTTACTGTCTTTACTAGGGCTGTTTCAGTGCTGTGATGAAATTTTTCATATAGGCATTTCTTATGCAGTCACGAACATTGTGCCATGACAAGGCAACAGTTGTGTTATGACTTTCTTTATAATCTTGTATAGAAATGAAAAACGGAGATAGGTCAGTCATTTGATATTTCAAATGGATCGAGATTTGGTTTCTATAACAGAGGTTAGTTTAAAGCTTTTGATAAATAACCAATACTAAGTGAAGAGTGTAATACTGATTGGAAAGGTCAGATAATTACTGGTAAAAATTTAATTAGGCTAAAAGAGAGTTCTTCTGGCTTAACAGGCTTAAAAGATGTCAGCTGCTCTATTACAGCTAAATTTAAATGATAGCTAACGTAGATGTATCGGACGCAGATGTTATGGAGTAAAGGTTTAAATTGCTTGTCTCATCGATTTCTAGGACCCATGGTACTGCAGTGGGTAGTGCTATCGCCTCACACCTCCAGCGTTGGGGGTCTGACGTCCCATCAAGAAGGCATGCAAGGTGTGGGCGGGGTTGTGCATGTGGTGGGAGGAGCTGTGCATGGTGTTGTCTCCTGTCTGAAACCCAGAACAGAGCGAACCTTTTTGCCTGTTGGGATCAGCTGCCTTCACTCCAATGCCCCAGCACACAGCTGCAAATCACCACACTTTCTACCACAGAGCGATAGAACGTAGTCAACATTGTCTTACAAACATGGAAAGTCCTAAAAACATATATTGGTCCTACAAACAAATAGAGGTGTTGTTTAGGTGTACTGAGCGTACAGTAACTTGGTTGAATAGTGGACACTGATTTAACTTTAGCTTCACAGGTTTGAGAAACGGACTACCTGAGCACTGATGTATGTCGCCTTGGATAAGAGCGTCAGCTAAATGCCATAAATTTAAATTTAAATGACTTGATAGTAAACCATAACGGACTGTGGACCGCCACTCAGGTCCAACTCAAAACGAACTAAATACTAAACTCAAAACCCCACAAACCAATAGAAACTCAAACATCTATTTCCCAGAGCATACCGGTCAGCTGAAACACATAATGCAAAGAAACACAAAAGCGGTGTGCTCAGGCATTTCACAAAAAACATAAACAACAGAAAAGGACAGCCTCTAGCGGCCACCAACCATCACAGACAGATCATGTGACACTTATATTGCACACAGGTGGACTCCATTTCTCTAATTATGAAGGTAGTTGACTTTTGAAGGTAGTTGGTTGCACTGGAACTTTTTAGGGGCTTCATAGCAAAGTGGATGAATACATATGCACATGCCAATTTTCAGTTTCTTATATTTTTTTCTCATTTCACTTCACCAACTTAGACTAATTTGTGCAGACCAGTCACATAAAATAAGACTAAAACATTTAAATTACAGTTTGGCATGTAACAAAATAGATAAAAAGCCAAGGGGATGGATACTTTTGCAAGGCACTGTACCTCCTGGGCTAATGAGTGCACTGAATGAGTGTTTAACTGTTGCACCAGATGCTGGGTGATTATGATGGCATAAGCCTCTCTAGCCTGCTCTGTAACATGGCCCCTTTTAGTAAGGCATGTGGCCCTGCTTTAGGAGAAATTACCTCATACTAGGTCAAAAGCCTGAAGCATATAGTGCAAATGGGTAGGAAGACTGTTCTTTCTCTCTTTAGGGTCTCCATAATGCTAGAGTGCTGTGCAGGATGGTACTGCATAATCAAGATAAATACAGTACATTTTCCCATAAGGAATGTATATTACACCACAGCATGATTGTGTCTTTTAGTTTACTTACGTTTAGTTGTTACTGTGTTGCTGTACTGCATTTTATTAATGTGTGAATATTCAGTTCAAGTCAATTCAGTGCTTCACTTCTTGTCACTGTAGTTTCCTGACAATTATTTTAGTGCTATAATAAAAAATCCAAAGTCAAATGGGAAAAATGTTCTTGGGACATCTTCGCTCAAACATATGAGGGATTATGTAGCAAAATATAGTTTAGAAGTATGCATGTTTTTTTCCTTTGGTGGTGTTCAAGGCTAATTTTAAAGACTAGGTCTGGTTTTGAGCTAGCTAGGCCAGAGGCATTTCACTTTGCAGTTTGACATCCTGTCTCAGATCCTAATTGGAATTTGTCTGTCTGGCTCATCTTGAATCATTTTGGTTTTAGTGTCAGATTTTCCACACATCCCCTTTCTGCCTGTTTCTTTGGACTAGTTTAAATCACTCATTTGATGGTGTGCACTGCATAATACAAGGCAGATGGCTCAACACTGCCAGACAGAAAACCTGACTTTTTACGTGGATTGAGTCTTAGCACAACATTCCGATTGTTTGCCGTCCGCTTGTAACTGAGCAGTGTTGTTACTATGCAGAGAGTGGTCATGTTGGTGACCGTAAAACACATTAGAGTGGACCTTCACATGACATTGACAGCAAGTCCTTCTGAGGGTTTTAACCACAATGGTATTTAAGCACACTGAATTTGTCGTCTCATTCAGTCTGTTACTTGCCAGAAATTGAAAACATTTCTTTTCCTGCACATGGCCTTGATCACATATGGAAGCGATCAGAGCTGAAAACAGTCCACACATGGGCCAATAAGCATGCCAGTGTGTTAGGCAAGAACTTATTGCCTCTCCCTGAACTCAAAAGAGGGCTCATTCCTACTACTTCTTCTCTCTCCCTCTCTTTTTAGCCTTTCTTTTGTTCTCTGATGTCATGAGAGACTGCTTAAATGAGAATATTTTTTCTGCCATTGGTTGTGCTAAACTGACCTGTTTCTCCCGAAATGATGTGTTTCATTATCTGAACCAGTAACTCACAAACCAGATAAAGAGTTTATTTAGTCTGGAGCCATCCATGAGTCAGTGTTACCAGTTAGAGACAATAGCAGTGAAGTTGTAGAGTGGGAATTATCCAATGCACCCCATCACTTTGGGGGGAAAAAAACATCTTTCTTTGCTGTTCTTACTGACTGTACAAAGATTTGAGCAAAGATTAAACATGGATGAATAAAAACTCTCTCTAGTCAACTAGACTAATAACTGTATGTATTATTGCTTGTTGCATTTTGTGCACTTTATGCAAAAGCTCATGAAAGTTTCACCCCCAGCAGTGTCAAACACTTCCATGTTAAATGTAATCGAGTTTTAAGGAGATTATCTGGAAGGGGCGCAACAAATTAGTGTAAGAAAGTCAGCAGATCTGACGTTTCTAGGAGACGCTGTTTAAACCCTGTGGATAGGGCTTGCTGAATTGACGCTCTGTAATAGTAGCTAGTGCTGACTTGGACACAGTGAGGCAAAATGCATGAAAAATACAGTGAGTGAAAC
The DNA here is from genome assembly GCA_037974465.1 of Brachypetersius altus. Taxonomy (NCBI): domain Eukaryota; kingdom Metazoa; phylum Chordata; class Actinopteri; order Characiformes; family Alestidae; genus Brachypetersius; species Brachypetersius altus. Next base: position 15,381,612 of record JBBPDB010000011.1, read on the forward strand.
ACAAAGAAGATGCACACTCTTACCTCACTCGAGTTAGCGTTTTCACAAGGCTCTGTGTATTTCTGAAGAATAGGGATGTGACGATATGCGATATAAAACCAAAATCGTGACACTCTGATCCACAAACCTGTGTTGCGGTGTGACAAGACTCTGCAGACAAAGCCTTGCAGTAAATGTGGAGAGTGACTGTGTTATGCAGGAAATTGTCTAAAGCTAGTTTGTGACTGTGTGCATGAGTATGAAAGTTTACGTTAGTCACAGCATTTATTTACTACGTTGGACAGCAGGCGGTAGTTCTCAAATCATATTACCTTTTGTCCTATTACCCTTAACTTCAGATAAATTATTAGTTTATAGGTCAATAGCATATGAGCATATTCCAGACTGCAACAGAGAAGATCAGGTTCCATTGTTTTTGCTTGTTAAAAATTATGAAATCATGGGATGTGCTTCCAACAAACAAATAAAAAACAAACACATTTTAAGTGTTTAAACAAAATGAAGAAGGCCCAAACAGGAAGGCAATCGACTGATGCACACCAGTGCATTATGTTCCATATGGTTATTGCAAAATTTGTCGGGCTGTCAGTTAACTAATCTAGGAAGATAATCACTTAAGATCAGCATGATATCGGGATACATTTCTGGCAGGACGATCAAATAGGCTTCAAAATAAGCCTGTTTATCCTGTTGTATAGCATTGTTCTGACATTGTTCTCCACACACAAAGTTTATACATATCTGCTGCTGCATATTCTGACACTGTTCACTCATCCTGCTGACCATTTTGAAAGCCGCATAAAAACTATTCCCAGAAGAGACCCTTCAAAAAATCAGATTTTTTTACATACTTCAACCTTTGTCTAGCCTTTTTTTTTTTTTTACAAATAGAAGAGATTAATGTATCTAACACCACCTAGTACAAGTTGGAATTGGGTCGTTAGATTTCAGGCTTTTAGCAAATGCTATGATATGTGGTTAGCATGCTAGTCATATAAGATTGTACACTTCGCTGATGTAGTAAATGACAAGTAACTTTATCTTGTGTTTATATCTGTGACTATATCTTACGTTTAGTACATTATTTATTTCCAGATTGTTGAACATTAATATTTGTAGATTGCAGTATTTTTTAAAGATATCATATAATTTTAACATGAGCTTAAAGGGTACCGTAGCATAAACAATGGAGCGCATCAGCATGACTTCATTGAAAAAAAGCTTAAGTATAAACATAAATTCAGTAAGCATATATTCTCTGCACATAGTATATAATTTTTATATGATTAAAAACATTTACATAACAAAATACATATCTTAAAATTAAATCCATTATGTTTTTATCTTGGTGTCCCTGTTAAGTCCAGGGTGCTCCCTTTAAGCTCACTTGCTTAGACAATGTGAATAGTTCATAAATAGTCTTAAAACAACCATTGTCAGTTAACTTTTCAGTTAAAGGTTTAAAAAATGAGCAATCCATTATTTTCATAGATTTACAATGACAAAACTGAGGCAGAATTATAGCTGCTGCCCCAAAATGAAAGAGGCATGTCATCTTTATCAAGAGGGTGATTAACACGTGACCCCCAAAACAGTTAAATAATTAGAATTTTGAAGGTGATCATTCATGTGCCTCTCAGTATGATGTTAATGCATGTTAATGCTTTTAGGCCTAGTGCTGTTTGACTATTGTGATTTTATTAAATACAAAACGGTACAACTTGTACCCATTAAGCACAGCCCAGACTTTTTGCATTTAAAGCTGTATATATTTTTAATTAAATACCTTTTAAATTAATTAATTACATCTTTAAAATGAAGTTATAAAGTATTAAATGAGAGATTAATGTGTCATTGTAACGTCTCATTTCACTGTGAAAATAATGCATTTTACTTAAAAACTGTTCAACCAAAGATTTGTGTGCAGTGTATGTATATATATATAAGGGCTGCACAATATATCACAAACTTACTGTCATTGCGATATCAACATGCGCAATATACATATCGCGAACTACTGACTGAACTGTGATAAATGGTGTTTTTCCAAAGCTCTTCACCCAGTGCCACAGAGAAGAGGGCAAAAAAATCACTGGACAGTTTTCTTCATCTTCTGTGCTTCTGTTATAGATTGTTCTGTTTGCTATTTTTTTCTGGCTAAGAACTTACTATAATATAAATTATGTATTCTTTTTTTTTTTTTTTTAATGTAAAAATATTTTCAGATTTTTTTCAACAATGTTCAATGGTTCCGATGTTTTATGGGAGGCATTAAAATGCTCTGTATAAGTAAATTAAAAAAAAAAAGTAAATATTGCATTTTTCTGCATAGACTAGTCAGTGTCTGGAGTCTATGTTACCAGCAAATCCAAAGCAGAAAAACATTAACACCATAAAGGCTAAGTTTTTACTCACTTATCGCATGTGATATTGCCATCGTAACACTCAACTACATTATCGCATATTGCATGTTTTCCTGATATCGTGCAGCTGTAATATATACTGTATATATATCCTATTCATACTGCAAGCAAAGCCTAAATGCTAAAATTATCTTCCAGGCTAGTAAAAAACATTGCAATAGACTGCTTACTCTATGTAATAATACACCTTTCATTGTTATTTTTAAGATCCATGTCTCAGTATATGCATTTTTTACATCTTTCATTTCCATTTACTCATGTTAGTTGATGAAGGTGCACACAGTTCACACATTTTCTTTTGTCTAAATAACATAAGCCAAGCTTTATTCATGTTATATTGATGTCTTTCTTGCATTTTTTATACATTGCGTGGCATATCTCAATTGAAGTCTATAATTACAATATTTTTCTTTGACCATATTGTGCAGCTCTAACACAGACCACCTCACAAAGCTCTCGGGACCACTGGAGGCCACAGTTCCCACATCCGGGCTGTGGCGAAACCCTTTGAGGCGCTCCGCCACAGTGTTTACACAGATGTGTGGGTCTGCGGACATGTCTCCCCTACCCCCATGACCTGCTCCCTTCATCTCCCTCCTGGGGCTTTCATTAGAGAACAAACCTGGATGCCAGGGCTGCCACTGTGACCATCTGCTGACGAAGTCCCACATTCTAATTAAATTTGAAGGGAGGGGATGTCAGGCCAGCTGTGGAATGTCTAAATGTGTTGTGGAGGAGCCTGTGCTGCTGGGGATGTTTATTTGCTGAGGGTTGAATGCATCACCTTCACCCCCAGATGACTCCTCCCCTGCCCACTCATTCAGCTTCCACAGCGTCTGCCTGAGAAATGCTGGGGAAAAAAATATGTATGTCACTAAATATGGTGCAGGACTGTATATGTGAGAGAAAAAAAGAACCTTACCTATCCTGTAAAACACCTCATCTGAAACCTAAGACTATGCAGAATGCTGTAGAATATTAATGCACAATAATTATTTGAATATAATCTGTGCAACATTTTATATTCAATGTTTTTAGCATGTTAAACCCAAAGCAAAGAAATCATGCAAATCGCATGCTAAAAGTGGGAGGAAAAAAATAAGCTTGGTTACTGTGGGGCTGTGCTCATGCATTTAGAAACTCTACCAAGCCTTTCATTTTGAAATTGTTTTACGTTTCAATCATTTCATTATTTTCATGGCTGTAGCACACAGCCACACTGTGTGATGTACAGCTGTCAGTAGTGCATTACTTCCTCGACTAGTTTTAGTAGTTGATGGTCTACTTTAAGGGGAAGGGAAGCTAGGGCTTCAAGTAAAACGAGCTCATTTAAGAAATACTAAATCAGTGCTGGCAGACACCTAAGCAATACTGGTGTTATGAGGTAAAAAGTGGTATTGTGTTAGCTCCAGAATATATTGATTTGTGTAAGATCTCTGGAATCGGTTATATTTTGTTTTGCTTATTTTTTGCTTGTATTCTGCTATGCCTCACAAACACCCCAGACTCTGAACATTCGTTCTGAAATGACTGATTGCTGTAAAATGTAAAAGGCTTTCCTGCGTTAGAAAAATTGTTTAGTGGAAATATGAATAGAAGAATCAAGAGAACATAAGGCAGTGTAATCAGGATTATATATCTAAAGTAAGAAAAGTTTATTATGTTTAGCATACACAGTGCTGTATGTAGTAAGTATGTAGTGAGATGGGGGTGGAGGTAGCTCAGTGTGTAGGATACTTGCCTCCAGACCAAGAGGCAAAAAAAAACACCACTGTGTACCTGAGCAAAACCCTTAACCCCCAAGTTGCTCCAGGGAGACTGTCCCCTGTAGGTAGGGAATGGAAGTCGCTTTGGATAAAAGCGTCTGATAAATG
>JBBPDB010000011.1:15406696-15420480 GCA_037974465.1 Brachypetersius altus
CGACCTGGAAAAATTTGATCGATTATAGGTTCTGAATGTCGATTTCGATTACTTTTCGATTAATTGCCCAGCCCTAAGGATGAATCTAATCACCTACTTTATTTATTCCTTCATTTATTTATGAATTCGTATTTTTAGTAGTGGGTTTTAAAAAACCTGTAAATATTTATGCAAATGTTACTTGTAAGTTTACCTTTTGGTTGACTAAAAAAAGTCCATACTGGGACTGCAGTAGTTCCTACACTGGGTTGAATGTTCAAATCCAGACAGGGCTAGCAATTTGGCAGCACCCGCTGACACCCGGAACCATTTGTACAATTGCAGGGACGCAGGGATGGTTCCTTGCAGAGAGATGAGAGCCAAAAGCACACTCCTTACATGAACCCTGCTCTTGGAGGTTTTAAAAATGCATCAATACTTTAAAATGCATCTGTATTGATGGCGACTGATGTCTTCATTTATTATCTCTGTAGCATTCTTTCTTGTTTTGTCCTAATTTAAGTCAAATCAGGTAGATATCATTGTCATTTCTACCATATACACAATGTTCGTCTAGGTCCATGGTGCAACACAAGAAGAGAACACAACACAAGTGCAAACAGGACAGAACACAAGAGCGACAAGACAATGTTCAGTGCAAAAGACAATGGCAACATCGCGTGGCCTACACAATGCACTTCTTAAGACTATAGACCTCTGCTGTTATTCTTTAGGATACACTGTTTATTTTTCTGCAGAAATGTTTGGGACTATTGACTGTCCTCATGTTCGAAAAATCAATGCCAAAAGAAACAGTGTGTTTCTAAGAATCAGTATTATTTTTCAACCCAAATTATATATGCAGCTCTAAACAGGTAGTGTGTAATGGTTTACAGTTGGAAGAAATTAGCTACAAAAATCTGCCCTATTTTTTTTTTGTTTGTTTGTTTTTTGCATAAATACCATGTGGTACGTGCCGTCATGCTGTATCTGAATGCTGCTGCTACACTTTGCAAAACGTTGGCATTTAATTTGTGCTAGATAATCGCTCACACTTTTTGCGAGTGAAATAAAAATAAGACCGATCCCAAGAAAGTCAATAATGGCTAATAGAAAGTACTGTAAATGTGCTAATGTGAAGTAAAAGTGACCATTAAGTCATGCGTGAATACCACAAAATTCTTCCTCTGCATTTAAGCAGCCAAGAGAAGCAGCAGGCAGCCAGGAACACAGTGCCCAGGAAGCAGGGACGGTACTTTGCTCAAGGGGCTTAGCCGTCTTGGAAATGGAACCCACAACTTCCTAACTATCTGTCTATTGCTTCTCAGGCTGGGACAAACACTCCTATGGTTATCATGGTGATGATGGACACTCTTTCTGTTCCTCGGGCACGGGACAGCCATACGGACCCACGTTCACAACGGGAGATGTCATTGGCTGCTGTGTTAATCTCATCAACAACACCTGCTTCTACACAAAGAATGGTCACAGTCTAGGTAAAACCTGTCAGCCTGTGTAACTTTCACACTCACCCAATCGCAGCCCTGACCTTAAACACACCTCTGCTTGATAAGTTTTCTCCTACTGAGTAGTGTGTTCACTTTTCCTTCGTTTAATTATATATTGTCCTACATGATGCGCCAGAGGTCTTATTTTACTTTATTTTGAATTTTGCAAGTGGTGGCAAGAATACTGAAATACATGCAATGATGTCGAGATGAGTGCTTCATCAAGTGAGAGTGCAATGGATCAAAACAAATTAAGTGCCAGAAGACTATGTACTATGTATTGACTGAGGTTAACTTAAATGTGCAATTTAAGTATCAAAATGCCATTTCAAGATTCAAGAGAGGTTTGTCAATACCAAAATATACACTATATACAGGGTATTGAAATTCTGTTTCACACAGGCTCCTCCATGGTGCATTCTGTCTAAGAAATTATATAAGAATATTAAAACTAGGGACTAGAAATTACCCATAAATATAAAACTAGTCATTACCCATAAAGAAATCTAAAGTTTCTATTTCAACTATCAATGGGTGTGTCCGAAATCGCGCACTGCCGTCAGTGCACTGAGATTTAGTGCGTAGTGTGCATTGCCTTCTGTAGTGCGCACTGCTGTGGGTAAGTGCTGTCCTAAACGGAACACTAACGTTTTGCACTTCGCGGAAGTGACGGACTTACATTTGCTCGCGATTCTTCAGCCGGCAAAATATCTGCCGGTTTTACCGCAATGTACATCAGTAAAATCGTTTTATTAACGTTACTTACATTTATACGAACCAGCTGCCTCCGCTTGGGCTCGTATTTCACTTTTTGCCGCCGTTATCCAACTCAAACACGTTTAAAGTCCCGCCCCCTCCGCTACGTGGTCAAAATGGCGCCGTTTAGTGTGAATCGTGTGCATCGTTCTGCACGGCGTTTTCTGGCCGATTTTAGTGCAGCATCTGGGTTCTTTCAGTGCACTGAGTTTTAGCTCGGTATTCAGTGTCCGTGCACTACGCCCTAAAATCGCGCACTAAAAGTGCGTAAGTGCGCGGTTTCGGACACACCCAATCTGTACAATAAACAAAGACCGGGCAATAGACAATACAAAAGTGAACATGTGCAAGTGGTTCAAGGAGAACGTGAGTTTCAAGTTACTGCCAGGAATATTGGACAAGATGGAATCATGCAAATTTAGCACGAGGTAGAAAACACTTTTAGCAAACATACAATATGCTAAAAGTGTTTTCTACCACATGATACAATGTACTGTATGTTGGAGTTGTTACAATGTATGTCAAAGTAATTGTTTTGTCTTGCTTTTTTTCAGGTATAGCTTTTACAGATTTACCAGTAAGTTTCTCTTTTTTCATCATAACATCAAAATCATTAATTTGATTTCGTCGTTATATGGTGACCTTGATCTTTCATGGTGAATGAATAGTTCATACGGGTTTGCATTAATTTAGTTAAATTGGGAGTACTGACAAACAATCCACTGAGGAGTTGACATGTCTCTAGCATACACGTTTCTCAGAGTTTGATTGGTGCAGTTTCCAACTTCGACCTTTCTTATTGGACCATGAATATAGCTTTTCCTGGAGCTATTTCTCCTGAAAACAAAATGATGCAATTTTGTGATGCAATTTTCGTTTCTAAAATATTCTCGTTCCCCAGCCCAACTTGTATCCGACAGTGGGTCTTCAAACCCCAGGAGAGGTGGTGGATGCAAACTTTGGACAGCATCCATTTGTATTTGACATAGAGGACTACATGCGGGAGTGGAGAACCAAGATCCAAGCTCAGATTGAGAGATTCCCGATCGGGGAGCGGGAGGGCGAATGGCAGGCCATGATTCAGAAGTGAGTCTGGTGGTGTGTCAATAATATTGAAAATCTTCTTGTTCTAAATAATATCATTATTGATAAATTCATGTTATTTGTACAATAATGCCTAAAAATGCCTATTTTCATAGCGTAAACCCTAAATATGCCAAGGAGAAATAAATAACGTCGGATTGGCTATTTTCAAACCTCCCCCCTCCGCGTACAGTCGTTTTTTGTTCTATGGACAGTACAAAAACATTTATACAGTTATATTATAGATGGAGCTGAATTTACATTAATATTGATGCTACAAAATGAGTACATTATATTTGCAGTTTCCACGTTATTGTGGGGATTTCCACGTACAATGATCACGTAGGTTCTCAGAAAAAATCTGTGTTAGACTGATTCCCCGACACCTAATCCGTGTAAAAGCAGGGGGTTGTTGTATACTATTAGGTATTATATGTGTAAAATGTATTACATGTGTAAAAAATAACCATTGTTATGGTTATTGTTATCATTTAATGTGTATGTAACAAACAAATGTTTATGTAGCCAACAAATTAATACAATAAGAAAAGCAATATGACCCGAGAACTAATAATATTTGTGCATTTTTCAACTGATTAATCTCCAATCAGGTGAAAAATGCACAAATATTAGTTCTCGGGTCATGAGCCACTTGGATTGCATTGTTACTCCTTAATTGTACCACATGTGTGAGCTCTACTCTGCGTTGGCAGGATGGTGGCCTCCTACCTGGTTCACCACAGCTACTGTGCTACAGCTGAAGCCTTTGCCAAGTCCACCGACCAAGCTGTGCATGAGGAGCTTGCCTCCATCAAAAACAGACAGAGTGAGTCCCCTTATGTCACTACACCTGCTCACACTTCCATTATTATTTCGTAGGTGATTTCTGTAATTAGGCAAACATACTGACCAATGTTCACATGATTTTGCAGAAATTCAGAAGTTGGTTTTGTCTGGCCGAATGGGAGAAGCTATAGAGACCACTCAACTACTCTACCCCAGTCTTCTGGAAAGAAACCCTGACCTTTTATTCATGTTAAAGTAAGTGTCTGAGTTTCAAGTTTTATTGTCATATACAGATAACAATGTAGTATCATTACCGTAATGATATTTTTAGGCTCGTGTTCCCCCAACTTTACATAAAGATATAAGAAAAATGCAAAGAGTGGGAGGACACCGAGTGACGGCAGCCATCCTCACCGGCACCATCTTGGTGTTAAAAGGCAAATTAGATGTGAATCTTGGTTTTTATGTTTATCATTATTTATGATTTCCATAGAGTCAGGCAGTTCATAGAGATGGTGAATGGGACAGACAGTGAGGTGCGTTGTCTTGGTGGGAGAAGCCCTAAGTCCCAGGACAGCTATCCTGGCTCACCCCGTCTCTTCAATAGCCCCACCCACAAACCTGCTGGCTCTCAAGCCTACTTGTCAGGTGCATCTTTCTCACCGAATTATATTGTGCATCTGTTTTAGCCTATTATATAAAATGCTTGCAGTTGAAACTGTTAGAATCTGCTGTGAAAATATTTGGTGGTAATATCTTTGTGTTGTGCTTTATCACCAGGTTTTGACAGCAATTGCTGTAATGGAGTGTCCAGTAAAGCCCACACTTCAGCACATGGTCACAAGCCATGTCCTGTAAGTATGCCCAGTGGGGAACTTGGGGTCCTGAACGGCAGCCACAGCCAGCCAACTGGTTTGAGGTATTATCATCAACATGCATGTATATAGACCGATCAGGCATAACACTAAAACCACCTGTCTAATATTGATGAGGTCCCTGTCATGCCACAGAACAGCTCTCACTTTTCAAGGCATGGATTCCACAAGACCTCTGACTGTGTGCTATGGTGTCTGTAAGTTGTGAGATGGGGATTCATCCTGCAGATGCTTGATCAGATTGAGATCTGGGGAATGTGGAAACCAAGTCAACATGTTGAACTCTTTTACATGTTGTTTTTTTCTGAAATATATTACTGCTTTTAGGGAATATAACTACCATGAAGGGATGTACGTGGTCTGAAACAGTATTGGGTGTTGGGTGTCAAAGTAACACCCACATGAATCCCAAGTCCCTTTGTTTCCCAGCAGAGCATTGTCCAGAGCATCACATTGCCTCTGCCGATTTGCCCTCTTGCCTTTGCCTTCTTGGTTTTCATGTTGTTCTTGCTGAAGGGTATGTTTCCGAATGTCTAGGCCTCCCGGTTTCACCTTGTACACACTGCGCAGATGTTAATGTGCAATTACTGTTGATGTACAATTTGATGAATTTTCTACTATTAAAAATAAAACTAATTCTCAGCCCTGTTTCTAAAATACCTCTGCTTAGCAAATGTTCATGCTTTTTCCTTTCTGAGCTCTCTGAAGTCTTTCTGATGAATCTATAACATCATATTGTGATAACTGTTTTCCATTCCTATTGTTTTTATTATACTACTTTTTTTTTATTACACTAATAAGTGATCATAGTAGTACAATTGTGTAACTGTGTTCTATTGCAAATGTTTGCTGTTCTACAGTAATGATGTGGAGATGGAGGTGGATCATATCTCTAATGGAGTATCTGAGTCCTCCTCTAATGGCTTCCTGAATGGAAGCTCCACACATGTAGCTGATATGGAGGACTGTGATGCGGAGATGGGTAAGATGAATAACGATGGTTGTCATTTACATATCAGCTTTCTCACATTTAATCCGTTGCTGAAAGTGCTGATAAATAAAATAAAGAAGCAAGTCATTGATCAATGGTACCTGAAAATCATAATGCAAACGTTCCAGGTGCCATTAGTTATTCTCATCAGAGCTTTCCACACAGAAGTGGAGTCATCTCAGTCCAAGAGGCAGCTGTGCGGGGGGAGCCAGGCTGCTATTGAGAGGATGATCCACTTCGGCCGTGAGCTGCAGAGCATGAGTGAACACCTCCGCCGAGAACGAGGCAAAAACTCCGCCAACAAGAAGATGCTTAAGGTACTAGCGCCTAGTATTTCTTCCCAGGAGACCTCTTAGATGCCACAATGTGCTCAAAGATTCTGTGGGGTGCAATTATTAGTTTTTTGTGCAATATTATAATTTGTTTGTGTTTTATTATAATAAATTGCACCTCAATAATAAATACCTTCATTTTCTCTACACAAAATTGATGTAAACTCTAAAGACTTTGTAACAGTGACTTTATACATGAGTGGAAACCCCTTTACTCAGCAAACACGTTGAGTGAAGGACTATGTCTTAGAGGGCTCTACGTTGGCAGTTTTACCTGGTGTTAAGTAAAATCCTTCTAGATTCCACCATATAAGGCCAAAAAAAAGCTAGTGAGTTTTTTAGTAGTCAATTTATTCCTTTTAATTGCAATCGTAAAATGAACTAAGATATTCACCCTCCTCACTTATAATGTACATTTACTTCTGACCCTTTTCTTCCCTCAAAGACCTAATTGCTGTTCTCCTTTTTGCACAGGATGCGTTTAGTTTGCTAGCATACTCTGACCCCTGGAACAGCCCTGTGGGTTACCAGCTGGACTCCATCCAGAGAGAACCTGTCTGCTCCACACTCAACAGTGCAATATTAGGTACAACACGCAGATTAAGTTTTTCTGAATCATATTTAATGGGCTTCATGATATGACTTTATTTTTTGCCAAAATACGAGTGTAGCAGAGGGTGACCAGACGTTCTCTTTATCACGGACAAGTTCTCATTTTGACACCTGGAAATTGCATCCGGCAGGGGTTTTAGAATTGTCCGGGACATTAGTCACACCATGGGCATCTCTCATAAAGTAGTTACTATCCTACATGCCTATTCACCCTCACTTGCGCTAGTGGATCCTCTTTATCACAAGCTCAAATCTGGTCCCCCTAGATCAGTGGTCCCCAACCCGCGGGTCATGTGGTACCGGTCTGCACAGAAAAAAACCTGTGGATGTTACCCGTGTAACGTTGTCGGCTCGTTGTTATGAAAATACTGTTAATAAAGCTGCGAGTACACATTGGATTTACTTCTATTAGTATATTTTAAACATACCCCATTATTATATTTTTAAAATATCCCCATTTTTATGCGTATCATTTATTTGTATAAATACGTATATTTATCTGCCACTCCTTAAAGGCCGGGCCGTGAAAATAGTTTCTGATATTAAACCGGTCCGTGACCAAATAAAAGTTGGGGACCACTGCTGTATATCATATATGTGTGTTTACGCCATCTTTAGGAAAACATGCAAACAAACAAAAGCAGTAATAAAATAAATCTTGTTTTTGGTGTTTAGATTTTGTTAGTTGTTTAGACACATACAGGTTTCTAGACGCAATGGCTGCTACGTTATGTGTGTATGTAAATAATGTAGACATGGCCTGTCTGAGTTCAAACAGTCAGTTTAATGTCTCTCCCTCCCCCTTGTGGTCAGACAGACGTACTACAGCTGAACCAACCATGCCTTTATTAGCCTCGAGAGACCCCCAGTCACTGAGACGGCAGATTTCATTCATTTATCTGAATACAGATTTCATGTTAAACACAGAGGATAAACTGTTTCATTCTGTTTGACTGAGACAGAAATTCCAGATGGTAAAAACACCACCACCAACAAAAAACAAAGTTCTCCTTATTTTGAAAAAAAAAAACATTTGCAAATCTGCGACCAGACTTGACTCAGGGCACCCCATCATCAGGATTTTATGAAAGCTTAAACCAAGATCTGCATGAAACAAACTTTAACAACATTTTTCGAATTCTGAAGTTAATTCATTTATTTGTTCATTTTAACATATTGAGATCAAAATGATTGCCTAAATTCAGTGCCTACTAAGACTGACAGAATGCTTCTAGTTTCTAATATTTATAGGACATCATGCATGACTAGCTTGTTAAACAGTGAAGGGCATTTCAAAAACTTAATTTTTCATTTCAAGTGATGTACGTTTTGGATCATCATTTTGTTGTAATATCGAACATATTTCCTTCTTCACTTTATTCACTGACTGTGGGACATTGACTTTTAAGATATGATGATATTGAGTAAAATCTGTTCTTCCCTCGATAAGATGTTCTGCGTCAGTGACTGCTACACAACAAAAAAGCATAATTCTCACTCCTACATGGTTAAAAGTTGGCAGGGAATTGTTTGTTCAATGCCGCTTGGTTTTTCTCTGAGTATTTGAGGTTTTAGGATGTATTTTGTGTTTGTGTGTGAGTGAGACTCACCTTGGTCAGTACAGAGATGTAGTTTTTAAGTGTCGTCAGATTGTCTCCGCCGATGGTGCTGTGAGCAGAAAGTTCCACGCGCAAAGAATAATGCAGAGCAGACTCCAGATCAGACATATACACACGTGTCCTGCAGAAAAAACATACACATACAGCTCAGGAAATAAATAAGAGCCCTCTGCAATTTATTTTAAAATCAGCACCCCAATCAGTATGACAACCATTCCATTCCAGTGTCTGTTAAATTCCTTCACAAGCACCTCATTCTGCTTTATGAGATACTGATTAGTGATCACCTGAATCACATTTGATTTAATGAGGTAAAGTATAAAAACACTGCTGTAAACAACACTCTCCTCTCGCAATGTGACCAGTTAGACGGCAAAACACTACTAGATATACGCCAAAGGTAATTATTGCCACTGTGTTTAAGAGTGAATAAGAGATTTGTTTTTTCTTAAGTTCTGTAAACACTGCATCATTTCTCTTATTTTGAGGTTTTGTTCTTTAAAAGCACAAGTTTTTATTTGGTGATGAGGATAAATATTGTCAGCAGTTCTTAAAAACTAACGCAAAGCTTTTCAGTTCAAAACTTGCACCTATAAAAGATAAAACCTATTACACTGAAAAGAGAATTTTTGCAGTGGTCTCTTATTTTTTTCCGGAGCTGTATTCGGGTGATAATATGATATGTTGTCATCATCATGATAAAGTCCGTCATGATATAAATGCTGATAAGTGCTGTAAATATAAGTGTTGTATCAGTATCATCAGTACTTCCACAACACGGATAATCTGCTACTAACATATAAAGATTTTTAGGCCAATTATAGAGAGTCTGTAAACAACAACTAGTGTATAGGAACTGACTGGATATCTCCTTGTAACACAATTTATTCTTCTTTTTATTAAACCCACTGTTTGAAACTATTCTACAATAGTACATTTTAGTGCAGCAGTGCTAACAGTGTAGCATTTTTAAAATGTGACTCTTTTTCCCCCCATGCTTTTATTTTTGTTGCACATAATCATATCAGTCACTCTTACGATGCCTGTTTTTCAAATGTATATTTAGTGTAATTGGGGAAGCAATCACACAGTTGTTCTTCGTATGTTTTGTCTGAATTATTATACTTTTTATAGCTGGAATTAGGCACCTCTCATCCTCCTAACCTAACCCTACAGTTTTTGAAGCAGCCACTGAGTCCGTCATAGAGCGAGTCTGTGATGTCACTGGTAAGGGCGCCGGGAAGGGCCAAAATGCGGAGAAACACAAACGTGGAGAAACAAACGCAGAGCTAAACACAGCAGACTCATAACCAGGTGTTAATTAAAAACACGTGTATAAACAGTTTGTTGTGGCTTCATTAAAAATCATCAACGTGTGCATGCGAGTTAGCGCTGCCGTGGTGGTTCAGCGATAAGATGCCATGCACTGAATCAGATCACTGTACTGAATTCACGGTGCCAGTAGGTTTTCTTTTTTAATACAACTTTATTTGCCCATAAGACCAATGTTTGGTCTCATAAAAACAAAATCAAAACTGGTTTTATAGCAACAATGCAGCACAAATCTTGCATCTAGTTTATCACTGCTATTTTAATGAGAAAATGAACCCTTCAAAGGCTTAGTTAGCATAAAACATCCCTTTTGTTGTGTTTAGTTTTATGTTAAGTGTAAGAAGAGCAGCTTTCACCTAGCTTCCACTGTCACTGCTGCTGTCACAGGTATTTACACTATAACTAAACCTCCTTAGGCAAACCGAAAAAAGTTGTATTTGAAATATTTTGGAAAAAGGTTCTAGGTTCTTCCCCAGATTGGTCTAGTTCTATTCCTGCTCTGCTCCAGTTCTGATTCTCACTGGTTCCACTCCGTTCTGTCCCTTGTGTGAAATGGTTCAGACTGTCTGCATCGATCATGCTCCTTACCTGTTGAACGGCCTCCAAGACTCTGTGCCATTCTTCTGCAGGTCAGTCTGGGAAGGCAGGGGTTTTCCTGAACGCACCACACCCGGCAGCCTCTGGAGGGCTGAGGAGTAAAAGACACGAGCCTCAGTGATCCTAAAGAGAGAGAAGGGACAGCGTGAGAGGGTAAAAGGTAACATTTGTTGCCTTCATTTAAGAAATCATGCCTTTCTTTATATGTGTTTAATATACCGTGCAGGGAAAAACACATTCTGTGCCTGTTGCTTTGAGTTCTAAGTCAGTATAATCCCCTTACTTTGAGATTTGTGTGTAACTGTGGAAGAACTGTGCTGCACACGTGGCCAAGTTGCTTTGAAAGTTGGTTTTGAGTCACAACCATATCAAGCAACTTTGCTGTGTTCAGCACAGTCCTTCTATATTTACACATATCACAAATCAAGTGAAATTACCAGATACACAGAATGTGTGTTTATTGTATACGTTTCGGAGTCACATCACTTTAGATTTAGGTACATCGCTTTACATGGCAAAATAATGAAGTTTAATTTTTAATGCTCTCTTACATTTTGTGTTTTATTTAAAAAAAAAAGTAAGTTAGCTGAAATAATTACAAATATTATTGAGATTATAAAGGAAAGGCACTTTGGACCTGGGGGAAAAGGACTAGCTCCCGGGAGATGGCTACACAGGGAGAGCTGGGGCCCAAAGTACAAGGTGGAGCTCCACGGGGAGAGCTTGGCCCTAGAGAACAACTAGGGGTTCCCAGCAAAAAGGCTTTCAGGTGGGGGTCTTGCACAGGAGAACGGAGAGGAGCTCCTGGTAAGGGGCTCGGCCCCCGAGAACTCCCTGGAGGGGGCTCCACCCCTAAGGACAGTGGGGGCTCTCGGGAAAGGTCTCTGCCTTCAAAGACAGGGAGGAGCTCCAGGTAAAGGGCTCCATCCCAGAGGACAGTGAGGGGTTCCCTGGTAGGGGTTCCGCCGCAGAGGACAATGAGGGGTTCCCTGGTAGGGGCTCCGCCGCAGAGGACAGTGAGGGGTTCCCTGGTAGGGGCTCCGCCGCAGAGGACAGTGAGGGGTTCCTGGTAGGGATCTCCCTGAATAAAGACGGGGACTTTTAAAGGGGAGCATCCCATGAGACCCACCCGGGCTGCCCTGGCCATGTGCAGCGCAGTAAAATGCGGTCGGGTAGGGCTCACGGGACGCTGCCCTTTGCCACCGCCTTTCCCTCCTCTGCCCTTGGGGTGTTATGGGGGTCTGTTGGTGCCCCAGTGGGGTACTATCAGATCTGAAGTCAGTGACGGTGTTTAAGTTCTGTGTTTTGAGTTTGGGTTTCAGGACTTTTATTTTGAAGTGGTGTTGGGTTTGGTTTTGCTTATTGGTGTTTGGGGATGTGGGTTTTTGTATTTAATTTGGTGTATGACCGACATGTGTTGTCGGTCAACCCTCACGCATAGATGGTGTTTCCTACTCTTCCTTGTTTATAGAAAGTCTTGTTTGTTTTTGAGCCTGGCTTTCATGCCAGTTTTGGTTTTGGTTTTTTTGTAGAAATAAAATAAGTATAAAATAAATAAAATAACACTTCGAATACTCTTGGTGTCAGTGTGCCTGCTTAAATATTACATAATTGTAGTGTTGAACATTCTAAAAACATTTATATTTAACGTAAACATACTGACATCTTTACACCATTCTTATTTTTGTTGCTCCACAAAGTGAATTGAATTGAGGTGATCCACTGGAAAATTCTCTCCATCCTCCTTTTGCGTCCTGTGTGTGTGTGCGTATTTCAGTACTTCTGATTATTATCACTCAAAGAATAAAGTCAACTCCAGCTACCATCAACCCACACAACTGTGAGGAAAACATGTCAATCTGGAACCACTTTGGTGAAAAAGTGGAAAAAAAAAAAGTGATAATCTGGTCATACGTGAACACACCACAGCACACAGCGTGCAGCACAAAATACTTCCTCTGCATTAAACCCATTCACCAAGTGAAGGACCGAGAGGAACACAGGGAGCAGGGCTAGGCCCCGGGAGGTGTGTGGGGACAGTACCTTGCTCAGGGTACCTCAGAGGTGCCTAGCAGTCTTGGGAATCAAACCTGCAACTTCCTGATCACAGGGCCAATGCCCTAACCACTAGGCTACCAGCTGTGTGTGTGTGTCAAAGAGAGAGTGTGAGTGAGAGAGAGAGACGGAGAGAAGGACAGAGAGGCAGACAAAGAGAGAGACAGAGAGGCAGACAGAGAGAGAGGCAGACAGAGAGAGAGAAAGAGAGAGACAGAGAGGCAGACAGAGAGAGAGAGAAATAGAGAGAAAGAGAAAGACAGACAGAGAGACAGAGAGAGAGAGAAAGAGAGAGAGAAATAGAGAGAAAGAGAAAGACAGACAGAGAGACAGAGAGAGAGAGAGAGGAGATCCAAGATTAATCATGCATTCTGCTTTGCTGGCGGCCATCTGTTGCTGTGCTGCTCTGGGAACGAGATGCAGGTAAAAGGAACACCATTGTTTTCCTGCACAAGATTAAAACACACACATGCACATCCACGCTTACACACACACACACACACACTTCACCATGCGTCGATGAAGGAGCGCAATAAATAATGACCCATACATCATTTTTTCCCTGCATTTGTCATCTAAAAGAACTCTGTCTGCATGCCAAGTCTAACTCTAAGCTGCACAACAAAGCAAAAAACTCCCAGATTTATGCAGGCCAGCAAATCACCACAGCGACACACAGACCTCGAATAATAGCACAATTCGCATTCCCATGGATTTATTAACAGGCCAAGATGCTTAAAAAGAATTAGTACTGAACTGAGCACCGCATATCAGACTGAAGAAAAAAAAAAGAAAAGTTTCAGTACTGAACTACCAGAAAAAGTGGTAATAAGGCAATAAGGCCTAATTCGGAGTAAAATATAATTAGTCTGGAGATGGGGCAAGTCTGGAAAAATTAATAAATTATCAAGCATCAATAAATACTGATATTTTCCATTTTTTCAAAGCATATATGTTTTTCTGTTGACGTGCAGTGAAATCTAGGACAGTTTACATTTGCAACAGAGGGTGGCGACAAAGCCCAAGGTCTTTACAAAACAAATTTAAGTTTTACTGGGGTCCGTTCTTCGTACCTCGCTTACTACATCCAAGATCAAATCATCGCACTATCTTTGAGCTCGCTAATCCGGTTCTCCGAACGCACCTGTTGTTGATGATTATTATCACTGGATGAAGTCATCTGAGATCACCTGGTGGCTTTAAAGGGGCTACGTGTCGATAGTAGAAACATTGATCGGCAACTCTGTGATTGGTCGGCG
>JBBPDB010000011.1:15554226-15572881 GCA_037974465.1 Brachypetersius altus
GTCTGAAGACCTGCTACACATCACTGCACCATCGACTGCAGAAACGCAGACAAAACTCAAACTGCCAGCGTCTGTTTTACATTAGAACCCTCTGGACTAAACCGTTTTTTCAAAAAAGTTCTCCTCCCCGGTAACTTCAAAAGCCAACGCCAGAGCCAACTATCTCTTTCTCGACACTTTTGCATCACACGGCACTGGGCTACTGTTGCAGCTGTTGTTATAAAAAAGACGCGCTCCGCTGCTATTTGTAACTGAACGCTGCCAGTTTTTTTTGCTTTTGTCAACTTTTTCTTGTCAAAAAAGACGGCAAGTGTGAACACGCCCCAATGCACCAATTACTTTGACAGAATAATTACTTAAAGTGTTGAAGAAATGCATGTAATGCCTAGTGGCTTCAATTTAACAGGTAACCGAAACCCGAAATTGAGGAAACACTTGTTTATACCAGATTTTGTAATATTGTCGTTGTGGCTGGGACTGGGTGCACTTGTAATTGCATAAATTAATATTCCTGGTTCAAATAATAAATCTGTTACAAAATAAGAAAATCTTTATTTAGAATTCTATCAAAGCACAATATAATGAAATATCACACAATTATCTTCTCATAAGTGAATTCAAGTGCATTTTCACATTCTGAATGAAGTGCATGAACAAAGTGTGTTCAGAACAAGTGCTTTAAAACTGTTGAAAGATGTAACAACATTCTCTGTAGGCCTATAACAAAACTGTGTATTAAACCAAAGACTGGCAGCCCATATAGCAACTGAAATCACTGGAAAACTTTCTTGCCTTCTTAAAAACGTCCGCCACAGACGGAGTGGGTGTGCTCGAAGGCTCTTGCGAATGGAATGTTTTGATTTTATATGATAAATTAAAATCTGTCTGAACCTTCGGGCTGGTTTTCCAAATTAAGACACGCCTCGACATTTTTAAGGACACCGCAATTTCGTTTTAGACCCATGCTAGGAGAATGTGAGTAACATTTAGAAGTACAAATATCTATTTATCATTAAAAAACTATAGAGACTGGCATATAAACTTTAAACTAACTCAATGGATAGATACTGGCATGGAATTTCTGAAAATGGAAGGTCTTTAATAATGAGACTTCAGATGTAAAACAGTATATTTGGAGAAAATGGGGTTTTACAAGAAATGCCTGAAACGACTGATACATTATGGTTTTATAAGAGGTTAGTGACACTCACTGGGACTTGGATGTACGTAGGCCCAGCTAGGATGCATAGGAACGGTTGGGGGTGGCAGGTTCCCAACACCCTGCTCTTTATCTCCTGCTGTGGCCTCTGCGTAGCTCGGAGGGGAAGCTGGCAGGTTCATGGTGCCTTGGTCTGTTCTCTAAAGGAGAGAAATGATCCTAATTTAATCCCATTTTAATGTAGGTATTGACTGGATGACTCTGTTATAGTGCTGGGTGATGTATACACACAGACCTTTCATGTTACTCAATATTTACTAGAAATACTCTCAGTATTATTTGCTGACAAATACATTTTAGTAATTGTTAGCAAATGGGTATTTACTGGGACTGGCTTTCACGCACACAAAAGTATTTTGGTCAAGATTGGGTCTGTAGCTAGTCGGTATGCTAGTACTGCTGTTGCTGTCCACTTAAGACTTGCTTTTTCCTAGTACACTACTTTCTTTGTGGTGTGCTCTTTGTTTGTTTGTTGCACTCACAGAGACCTGGATCACACCAGAGAACTCCGCTACTCCGGCTGCTCTTTCCTCTGCCATGTCCTTCTCTCACACTCCTCGCGCTACAGGAAGAGGAGGTTTGCTTCTCTCAGGTAGATGCTGTTTTATGCCTCTCGGCCTTTCCTAGCTTAACATCTCATTCTTTGAATTCCACCCTGTTACTATAACATATCCAACTAACCTCCATATAATTTTCCTTTATCGCCCACCTGGCCCGCTTCATCGTTGAACTGGACATCCTCCTGAGCTCCAGCTGACGATTCTCACTCATCCTCCACCAGGTGATAAGTTGCAGACCTCTGAGCTTGCAATGCTCCTATCAACCTTTGCCCTGTCCCTCGGCAAGTCTCCTCCGACCGACAAAGCAGGCAACGGTTAGTATATGTATGTTTAATATATTGTCCACTCCTCTACATGCCTCTTACCATCATGCTCTATCTTTCAAATTTCAGACGTTCTCATCACACCTACCACTACCTGCAGAAATCTATCCTCTCTGTCTCTCTCTCATCCTTATCTCTCCCTAACGCCACTAACCTCTCTGCATCTTCAGTTGAATGAGCCACCAATGACCTTCTCTCATCTCTCCGCAGCTCAATTAACCAACTCTGCCCCTTGTATTCCAGACCTAAGTGTGTCTCTCCCCGGGCTCCATGGCTCTCTGAGGTCCTGCGAAGAGCGGCCGAAAGTAGATGGAGGAAAGCGTTTAGTGACAGCGCTCTTATCAATTATCGCTCTCTTTTGCCCAAATTTGCCACTGATTTAACTTCTTCAAAGTCTTCCTTTTACAGAACCAAGTTAGAAGAATCGGCATCCAGCCCTCACAAGCTCTTTGCCACCTTTTCGACACTTCTTAAATCTCCATCGCTCCCTGTTTCTCCAGCTCTCTCACCAGAAGACGTCACTGTGTTCTTCGCTGAGAAGACCAAGCAGCCTATCAGCCTGAGACCAGCCAATACGGCCCAGTTTCTTGTCTTCTCACCTCTCTCTCCAGTATGTGTCACTGCTCCTGATGTCCAGGAAACTCACCACATCTCCGCTTGACCCTATCCTACTCCAGTAGGGTTGCAGCGATTAAAAGTTATGGTGATACTGAGAAATAATCAAGGTTTCACGATTAGCACTGTAATTTTATGTGAATTGATTTCACAATGGTATTAACATGCATAAATCACACAAACACATTCTATAAAGATTTTTATGAAGATTTATTTATGCTTTTCAAAATGAATTTGTTAAATTAAAGTAATCCCTGTAACCATCTGTAAGGCTGTAAAATTCTGTAAGCCGTACAGACAGAGGTTACTGCAGCCTTATGAATACACCCCAGTCACAAAAGTTGAAGTAAAAACAATTTGTAATTAAATTCAAGTAAACTTTCTCTGTAAACACATCCAGCTCCTTTGATGAACTACACATTTTTTATATTTTCAGTTTGCATGTCTTTTTAGCAAGAGAAATGAACTAAGACCTTCCTGATGACTTGAACATAAATTGCACAGTTTAACTTAAAAATAGCGGCTTTTTAAATAGGCAAACGAGGGGCAGTTGGAAAGGGGTCACCGAGCCCCATCTAACTGTGAAGTTTCATGGAGATTGGTGGCTGCCCCGTCTAGAAAAGCCGCAAGCACTTTCTGTGGGGGGCTACAGTATTGGGGTGATGTGAGCGGGTCGCGCTATTATGTGTCTCTGGTTCCGGTGGAATTGTTTTGCAGTGTTGGGGAAGTCTTAACGATGTATTAACCGCAATGTTTCACACCACGGTTAATAGTCAAACTGGTTAATCCCTGCCACCCT
Source organism: Brachypetersius altus (assembly GCA_037974465.1). Lineage (NCBI taxonomy): Eukaryota > Metazoa > Chordata > Actinopteri > Characiformes > Alestidae > Brachypetersius > Brachypetersius altus. The sequence continues at coordinate 15,557,743 of JBBPDB010000011.1, forward strand.
ACACTCCAGATGATATCCTCGGATCTAATCCCGCATATCACCTGCATCAATGGCTCCTTAATGACTGGCCATATCTCATCGTCTTATTGTCTGTCTTATGCTCTAATTCTTCTTGACCTTTCTGCAGCCTTCGACATGGTTAACCATCAGATCCTCCTGGCTACTCTCTCCAGCCTTGGGATATCGGGCACAGCCTGGTAACGGTTCGCTTCCTGACCGGAGGTACCAGGTAGCATGGCATGGCTCTCAGTCTACCCCACGAAGATTGTCCACTGCTGTTCCACAGGGCTCGGTCCTTGGACCACTTCTCTTTTCCGTACATATTGGTTCGCCTTGTTGATGTAATGGCCTCACATGACTTTTCCTACCACTTTTATGCAGAGGACACTCAACTTATTCGCTCTTCCCCTCCAGCGAGGATCAGGTCTCAACCCGCATTTCAGACTGTCTGGCTGACATCTCCTCTTGGATGACCACCTCAAGCTGAATCCCAGCAAAACTAAGTTTCTTTTCTTCAAAGTGAGGCCATCACCAAGCCACAAGCTCAGTTTTCACGGAAGCTATGCAGTTACTTGTCCAGTCTCTGGTCATCTGTAAACTGGAGTACTTGGCCCCCCAGTGGTGAAACAAACTGCTTCCTGCAATCAGATCTGCAGAGTCGCCCACTGACTTCCAGCATCGTGTGAAGACCCACCTCTTCAAGGAGCACCTTGGTGACTAACCAGTTCTCGTTTATCTCTTTTTTTAATCTTTTTCTTTATATTTAAAAAAATCAGGGCCCTTACCCTCTTAACTGTTATTTCCTGTATTAACCTCTGACTTCTTTATTAAGGTGTGTAACTTAACTGGCAGTAACTTGGTAAAAAGCAGGTGTTAATTTTAGTAGGTGTTAATTTGAACAGGTTTAAGAACAGACGTAGACTATTTAAGCATTAAAAGTAAGCATTTACAGCCTTTGAGTACCTTTTTATTAGCCCGAAAATGCTTGTGTTTTCTCGCTACTGGCCTATTAAAATATTTTAGTGTAACCAACCTGACAAGTGTTAACTGTTTTTTTGAAAAAAAACTAGTGCATTTAAATTAACTAAAAAAACAATCAAAAAACAACCAGCTAATAGGATGTCAGACATGCCTTGTTATATATTCTTTCCATGTTATTAAAGAAACATGTTTTATTAAATATATTTTCATTTGCAGTTTATGAAAGAAAGAAGATATAGTAAACCTGTAAACCTGTAATATGCAAAAACCTTTGACTATGAAAATTAAATTAAATTAAAGAGTGGTGATAAGTAGCCTAAATTGTGCATGTCCATTAATATAATTTCAAAAGAAGCAAAAAACAAATCAGTTCAGTCAGATCAAGCTCGGTAATTGTAAGCTAGTCTTGGAGGATGGAGTAGTAGTATCAGCATTCGTTCACTTTACTAACACCAACTTACATCTCGTGGTTTATCCAATATCGCCCAACAGAAAACCACCCCAAACTCATTTAGCCTCAAACCGACCACCGCAACTCCTTCAACCTTAAGCAGGAGACCACCACAAATCATTTAGCCATTAAACAGAACCCTACCACAACTTATACAGCCTTAAGCAGCAGGAGACCACCACAACTCACTCAGCCTAAAGCAGAATGTAAACATCATCTACTTTGTGCTTCGTGGTGTTTCTCTGATTAGATGGCTATGTGGGTGACTAAGCTAAAGCAATGCTTCGATATAATTCGGGACAACTTAATGTTGGACTGGGGATAAAGAAGTCGTGTCAACTCACTACAGAGAGAATAATGCATTATTTTTACTCTGTTTAAAGGGGATTATCAGTCTGACCGCCCCGTCACTCCTCCTCCGCTGCTTTAGCCTAGCCTAGCCTAGCCGCTAGCAGCTGGGCTGATGTCTCCGAACGGAACAACCATAATATTCTCCACCTCTTTGAAAACATCGACCTCTGGGATACCAGAGGGAACCGAAAATCAGCTGAGGCCAGAAAGCAGTCACGTCTGCTCCTCTAAACCTGTTGAACTCACCTTTGCGGTTCCAGAGAAATCAACTTCCAAAATTTCACCAAGCAACGGAAAAACAAACGCCTCAATGACGCACTTCCTGTTCCGAGAAGAAACAGTATTAAAATAAAAATAAACACAAACGGTTACTACAACAAAACCTGCATACAGACAATCGAACATATTACAGACGCTATGTACATACACATATATATATATACACATATACACATATATATATATATATATATATATATACACACACACAGAATGCATATGCATATCCACTTTGTGGCTTAATAACACATACAGGGTCCCGGTGTCTTTAGAATGTGTTTTATGGGTATTTTTTCTGGGGCACCTGGTGGTTAAGCAGTTGCCCCTGTGATCAAGTGGTCATGGGTTTAAAACCAAAGACTGGTGGTGCCCTTGAGTAAGGTGTTCCTTGCTTCACATCGTGCATGGGTTAAAACAGACTTTCACATTGGGTGGAGGTAGCTCAGTGGGTAGGATACTTACCTCCAGACCAAGAGGTCATGGGTTCGAATTCTACCTTCAGCACCACCACTGGGTCCCTGAGCAAGACCCCTCACCCCAAGTTGCCCCAGGGAGACTGTCCCCTGTAGCTAAGGGATGGAAGTTGCTTTTTTTCCAGGCAAGAAACAGTTCTTAAACACTGATGCACGTCACTCTGGATAAGAGCATCAGCTAAATGCCTGAATGTTCACAATGTGTGCTGTGCCATGACAATGATGGGGGGCTTTTACATGTTGATAGAACATAAAAGGAGGGGTGTCTGTATTATTTATTAATCCCTTCTTCATGGTCTGCAGCACCACATGATCCCCAGTGAGACGGCAGTTTTCAGCACACCAGCGGCCCAGTCAGTACTGAGAGTGTGCTTTTCTCTTTACACACGCAGTCTCAAAAATGCCCACTTTATTACACATCTGTTCTGTTGCTCATCCTACAAACGTGAAGCTACTGACTAGAGTCCCGTCTCATGCTGCACTATCCTTTAGACCACCTTCAGTGGACACACACGCAATTCCTGTACTTAGGCAAAAGTACTTTTATTCAGACAATTATTGCGATACAGCATTAAATAAAAAAGCTCTTTAAGAGCCCATGTAATATTACTCCACCTGTAATATTGCAGCCTCTGTCCTGTTTAACTTCTGTAAGATCGATGTCCTGTTAAAAGGTTTAAGTGCACAACTGCCTTATTTATTTTAGTTAATTCAGATGAGAACAGAAAAAACCCAAAACAAAACAGTAGATGACTGGGCAGATGAAACTTCAACAGCAGTATCATCAGCATGCATGCTTTATGTCAAAGGGAGAACCAGCAGAGATGCAGATCGTTGGACGTTGCCACGGATGAATAATGCGTCTGTGGATCATGCGCTTTTGTCGATTTTTGATTTCAGGTGTTCTTTGTAGGCCAGGATGTCCCTGTTCCACTTGGTGATGGTCTGTTTTTCACAAACCCAGATCTCCTTAGCTACCTGTTGTTGATGAGCACAAAGGAGAAAATCAATCACTTTCAAACATCTCAAAAATCAACTGTTGATAGTCGTACAAAAAGGAAAAAAAAGAAAAGGACCTGCTGAATGAGCCTGAAGTCGTGGCTAACCAGCATCATCCCTCCCTCAAAATCGTTGATTGCCTCTGCAAGAGCGTCAATCGTCTCAATATCCAAGTGATTGGTCGGCTCATCGAGGAAGAGCATGTGGGGATTCTGCCAGGCCAGCCAGGCGAAGCAAACGCGACACTTCTGACCATCCGAGAGGTTCCTGATGGGACTCACCTGAGTTGAGAAATACAAGTATGAACCAACTACAGCCTGGTCACTCTGTAAAACATCTCTGTCAAAGTCCCACTTTAGTCTCCTATAGATTAAAACCGCACACAAGACCACGGGGGAACTACTCCGCACCCCAGCGGCACAAACATAAACCCACCTGCTGTTTGCCAGTGAGTCCATAGCGTCCAATGATCTTTCTCATCTCCTCTTTTTCCTTTATCTCAGGGTAGCATTTCATCATGTACTCCAGGGGAGACAGGTCCAACTCCAGCTGCTCTGTCAGATGCTGTAAGGCAAAAAAAAGAGGAAGTAAAGCAGCCATTCAATCACCTCATCTGAGCATCAACAAAAGTTACTGAGAAGCAGTTATTATTTAAGAGTTAATAAATTATTAAATAATAAACACGCTCATGAATAGCAAATGGCTGGTCAATACCTGGTGATATCTGCCGATCTTGACATGGGAGTGCTTCCTGATCATACCATCAGTGGGGAGGAGCTGAGAATACAAAGCCATGAGCAATGAAACTTAAAGAAAAAGCAGCCAAAGCCACACAAGCAGCCAAAGTGATTAACTGAAATCACATACTTCCCCAGTGAGCAGCTTCAGCAGCGTTGATTTGCCAGCACCATTGGGCCCCACAAGGGCCACCCTGGTATCCAAGTCGATTCCAAACTCCAGGTTTTTATAAATCAAGGGCTGAGGAGGAAAACAGTTGAGTACACTTTTCTCCTGAAGAGGGTGCCACTATACAATGTGTCCACAGAGAGAGCATTTTGTGTCGAGCCCCTGCAGACTCTGAGGATTTAGGTTTGTGTTTAAAATAAGCAGAAGCCTATTTATTATTCTACCTGGCAATTTAATTCATCCTCGTCTTTAAACCGATCATGTACCATCGGGTACTATGGCTATAACACCCCTGGCACATTGTAGGATTCCTATAAATGTGATTAGTCCATCACTATTTAGCGCTCCAATCATGCTGCGCACAAAGTTAATGCTTAAAGATTTGTTCAGGAAAAAATAAACACTGCCACAGTCGATCAGCCAAGATACACCAAAGACATCTTTACTGCTGACACTACAAGGCGAACAGTGTTAACATTCTCCTAAACTCTAAATATATTACTGCAGCTTGAGCTGGCTGATGCATTTTGGTGTTGTATTTACAATGAAAGATAGATTTTGTGTTCATCAGAAACATTATAGCTCCAGGACTGGACCTAAAACGCTGAAAAGCTATTAACTGATTACATCCAACTGTTCCTTCAACAGTCTTATCAAGTTATTAGTCCCATTTCTAGCACAGCAAAACTAGTTCATGATTACAGAACCACAGAGGCCATGCATGGTTCCCTACCGTATCCTCGGAATATCTGAAGCTGACGTTTTGAACCATGATGACAGGCGGGGGGATCTTCCCACAGGGAGAAAAATAAAATGACAGTGTCTGGAAAATAAAGACGACAACCACTTTCAGTTTTGAGACTGTTGACCATTTCTGTAGTGGGCGCTCTAATCTCCTCATGCAGGCCACACACAAAAATCTGCTCACCTTGTCATTCACTACACGTTCAGTCAAGCCTGACGCAACCATCTTCTGCAGTGTTTTCTCTTTGCTCTGGGCCTGACGGGCCAGTTTAGCCGAGCCGTGTCCGAACCGCGCTATGTAGTTCTAAAAAGAACAAAAAGCCTCAGGTTTAATGGGTTTAAAGTGTCCAAAAGTAAAACTAAAGACTGAACTGGTGTCATTCCAATAACGGGAGCAAATTCACCTTCATATGAGCAATCTGGTCCTGCTCCCAGTTAAACCGTTTCATTTGGTTTTCCTCCAGTTCCTCTCTGGTTTTTACATACTGGTCATAGTTACCCTTCAGAGACAGACAACATCAGAGAGAATATTAACCTTCTGAGAGGAATTCACGAGCCCAAACCGTAGAACAGCACAGCGAGAGAGAACGGCTAGTCTTACAGTGTAGTATTTCAGTTTGCGCTGGTGCAGATTGATGATGTTGGTGCAAACGCCGTTCAGAAAGTCTTGAGAATGAGATATCAAGACTAGAATTCGTTTGAACCTACGGGAGAAAATGCAAATTTAGTTTTGAAACAGAAAACAGTGTTGATAAAACAAGTGAAAGTTCACTGGGGTGTGATCAGTTAAACGCTTCGGTCTGGTTTTTGTCAAAGCTCCGGCCATACAGAGCAACAAACTGCTCGATGGCAAAGCTACAATTCGGCCTTTTGTTCACATCACGTCAACGACCCTTTCTGAAACCGTCTGTACACTTCAGATCAAAGCTCCTAGACCCCAAAACTAAGAAACTCACTGCTTCAGCTCTTCTTCCAGCCATACGCAGGCATCGAGATCCAGGTGGTTTGTGGGCTCATCCAGGAGCAGCATGAAAGGTTTGAGGAACAGGGCCCTGGATATGAGAACAACATTAATGGGATGTTAATGTTTACTGAACCAGACTTTGCTAAATGATTAAAGAAGGCTTAGAGATGGAGCTGCAGAAATCAGATAATACGCTTCAGACGTTTTTGTCACTGCACAGTTGTGCTGACGAGTTAGCGTCTTCTCAACTGTGCTATCATTCGGCCTTTTGTTACATCATCTTTCAGCAGCATGGAAACAGGCCAAGGCAGAAATAGTCAATAGCTCATTACAGTGTAATTAAGCATGTTCACAAGTAGGGAGCTGTAAAACAGACCTGGCAAGTGCGACACGCATCCTCCAGCCACCACTGAAGTCTTTGAGCTTCTTCCGCTGCATGGCAGTAGTAAAGCCCAGACCATGGAGGATACGAGAGGCTCGCATCTCTGCTTTGTTTGCATCCAGTTCCTCTAACCGTTCGTACAAATCCATCAGCTTCTCACACTCGGCTAAAAGGTGGGCAAGAGAAAAGGTGAAATAACAGTCACCTAAACAAAACAGGCAAAGACATGGAATACAAGAAGCTTTTGTTCCTCGACTGAGGATTGCCTCCTTAGAATAGAAAATCATGAAGGAGAGCTCTCAGGTGGAGGGCCATAGTGTACCACGCCTAGGAAAGAATGCTATTATAAATAGAATAGCACCTATGAAAACGTGGTATGCCATTTCAAGACAGCCGATAGTTTATGGTCAGTGTGGAAAACTCACAGTCTTCGTGGGCAAGTCTCTCAGCCTCCCTCTCCAACTGGATCCTCTCCTCATCGACTTCCATGACGCATTGAAGCGCCGTCTTCTCGCTGGGAGGCATCTCGCGTGTCAGGTGGTAAATATCAATGTGTTCCGGAATGGGCACCTCTCTGTGGCCGATGGCAGACAGTAACATGGATTTGCCTGAACAAATAAAGAATAATGACAATTGAATTCAAACCACCAGACGGCAACTTCACACCTTCAGACGATGGTGTTCATGCTGGCTAATGAGCATTTACTCCAGCCCCTTGGAAACTGTCCCCGAGACTGTGGCCCTCGCTTTGAAGTGTACCTGTTCCATTGAGCCCAATAAGGCCATAGCGGCGGCCCGAGTTTAGCTCCAAACAGGTATCACTGAGCAGCTCTTGTCCATGAAAGGTCAGTGAAAGGCTGCTGATGTGCACATCTGTGCTGTTAGGGTGGGACGCCAGCACCCCAGTCACGGCACGCGCCTCTGTCTTCTTTAGTTCAAACTCATCCAGCTCCTTAGTGAGGCTGGCAACTCCTGTAGATAAAAACAGCTTATGAGATTCTAGGGTTTTCTATTATGGCGAGTTGTCCACAACACAGTTACCCAAATCAATAAATGTGAATGAGAGTTTCAGACTCACCATTGAGTTCAGCTGCACCATTCACCTCGTCCTCAGGTTTCTCTGCTTCTTCATTTTCTTGGGCTTTCTTGGGCCGTTGGCGTGCTTTGGCCGCTTCTTTCTTCTTAGCCGCTTTCTTCTTTGCTAAATCGGACGGCATGGCAGCGGTGGATCTCAGCAACAGGAAAAAAGGGCCCTGAAGAAACACCACAGGGTTAAACCATAGATCTCACACACCCAGTACATTGTTGGAGATCACTGTTGGACTCACTTAGCAGTATATGGCAGACATTTTTATCCAAAGCAGCTTAGATTTTCCAAAACACAGATATAGGCAAATGTAGTTTTGAGTCTTGCGTAAGGATTGGGGTAGAGTGGTGAGCAGCCCCGGTTAGGAATTGGACCCCCCTGCATGGAAGACAGCGGTGTTATCCCCTACACCAACCAACCCTTGGCAGACGCCCATGTCTAGTGCGATTTACAATACTTAGTTGGGGGGGGGTAACTGTCTTGATCGAGGACACGTGGGTAGAAAGTGGGGTTTGAGCCTGCAACTTTGTGATCACCGGGTTCACAGGCAAGTGTTTTTCCCACTAGGCCACTACCAACCACCCTTACAGTAATCCTGGTAATGTTACTTGACATTAGCCGACTATAATGAAGTGCCTCGCCAGCGCTGCTCTTTCTGATTTCTCACCGAGTATCTCACTGAAGCACCACATGGAACAATTTCAGACTTCTGACGCAGCGACTCGCTCCTATCGACCCTTGGAAAAAATCTAGCTAGCCACTCGCCCCTCGCAGTTATTTCGAGACACCCCGTTATGGTATCTATATTCAGATCCAAGATATGCTTTAGGAGAGAACACTACGTCGGACAGTGTACCACAGGCCCGAGATAAGAACAGATAGTGAGGTAAGTAGGGCAGTTCCTTCCTCGAGTGGCTCAGACCACGATGCTACGCTGCTAATGCTAACCGGCCTGGCCCGTGGCTAAGCTAGCTAACCGGCTAGCTCGATGAAACAAAATGAGAGCACCGTACCTAATCAAATATGAAACTTAAACGCCGTTTGATTATATCATATAAGCGAACACACCCCAAATGTGTTTTTAAATCGACTTGAGACCGGTTTAACCCTGTCTCTCCCGGCTCAGCTCCGTGTGGCCGCATTGTGTACTCTCTGCCGGCAAAAGTCGGCCTAACGCCTCCTCCCCGGCACCAGCTCGACCGCTTCTCCTGACAGCGTCCACCACGATTTAAACAAGACATCTCGAGTGAAATGCTCGCCTTTTTTACTTGAAAAATTACCCAAATACCTGAAATTCGCTCCGTTTCCCTCTCTCCTCCTCGCCGCTCTAACGGAACTCGGACCGCCTCATGGACCACGGCGCGGCGCGTGTCCTCAATACCGGCTCGCCAGCCAATAAGATTATTAAGAAAATGACGCTCCGCCTCCTGATTGGTGGAGCCTATACCAGATTGGCCCGTTGCGTGGGCACGTCAGAGTCATTGCGTCATGTTCTAAACGATTCGATTAAAAATAGTGGGAAAAGAAGCAAAACAGGACGGAAGAAACTTCAATACATTTATTATTAATACACGAAGAAACAATATAATCTTTCTGACAAATAATATTGAATGCGGTTTAATACATACTCATGGTTCCCTGATGGCTCGGGGACCTTTAGAAACTGCCTGTAGGGGGATGTAATAAAAATATAATACTACTGACAGACAGACGACTTTGTTTCATATCTTTCAAGTGTTTGATTTAATACATATTTTAATGGATTGCTTACTAAATTTCCCCGGTCAGCATGCCCTTCTACTCATGGTCAGAGAGAGTAGTTTGGGTTTCTTAAAGGAGACAGAGGGAGCATAAGGATAAGTAAAGGTGGTAAAGAATGTTCTAGTCGTTCACCGTAAAATATAACAATAATAATAATAATAATGGAGCCTGTCCTCAATGCTTGGGACATCAGAGGGGAAGACATGACAGAGGTTGTGTGTGTCTTATATTCATATAATTTACATAATAAAGAAGAAGAAGAAGAAGAAGAAGAAAATCGAATGTGCATGTATGGCAAAATTCTGAAATGTTAAAAATGGATGTTGTATTACTTTTGGAGACATGGATTAGGCTTTCAGAATAAACTGTGGTGTTTGTACTATGTTGTCATTGAAAAGACAGTTTAGTTTAGTTGAATCTGTTTCAAGGAAACCAGCAATAAACACGTATTTCTCAATAGCAGCATCAGTTCTTAATTATTTAAAAACAATAAATATATGGACATTAAACTGATACTTGGAACAGTTTTGCATTTGTGTTAAATAAACTGACACTTTTTAATCATCACATTACTACTGTTAGTGCAGAGTGCTGTCAATGCAGACCACCAGGGTTTCTCAGTAAAAGACCCAGACTGTATCCTGTCTTCTGTTTGGGTCTTTTTGTGTCTAAATAGCTTGTTCTAGACGTTTGTCTTTGCCAATCTTGTCGCTTACTGTCCTCTTTGTCTTTTACCTTTAACTGCTCCAAGCATAACTGGAACCAGTGAAATGGTCCGTCTAATATTATGTCCAAAATAAGAACTTCGGTTTGGACTTAATAAGAGATGAGGCTTGATTTGGTCAAGTTTCCATTCTTTTATCAAAGGATCTCTCAAAAACTTCTGCCACCACCAAAGGTCAAAGGCATCAGTGCTTTCGTGGCGTTATTTACTGACCTGCTTTAACATCCATCCATCCATCCATTATCTACCCCTTATGGCGGGGTACACCCTGGACAGTCGTGAGCACGTCGCAGGGCCACATATAGGGACAGACAACCATTCACGCTCACATTCACACCTACGGGCAGTTTAGAGTGCTCAGTTCCCCTATTCCCCAAAGCGCGCATGTTTAAGCAAAGTTTTCTGCTTTAACATGCAAAAAGATATAACAGAAAAAACTGCAGCCTCGACTGATCCTTGATCCGAGCGTCTTTTCAAGCTCCTTCATCCTTGTCCTGCTGAGTGCCAGTGTGGGTCGTGTTTCTGGATAAATCGTAGTTAATAGTTGATCTGAGTAGGCAAAGGCTTCCCTAAAGTTCGAGACTTCTAAACTTCTGGAGCAGCAGAAATAAACCGAGCAGACTCTCGTCCTCATAACATCCGCTTTCTTCATTTTGAGCTCAAGTCCCAAATTTTCACTCTGTTCTTTAGCTTTCCTCATAATATGTGTCTTCCTGATTTTCTACTGACGCATGTCAGAGAGGGACTGATGTACGTCGCTCTGGATAAGAGCGTCAGCTAAACGTCGTGAATGTAAATGTAAATATCGTACTTTTTTATTACATGTACAACAAACAGGTCGAAGAAAAGACTGTTTATCCAACAAGAATGTGCCTTAAAGCTGTTAAAGTGAAACAACTGTAGATGAACAGTGTAGACTGTATTTCATTAAAAAAAATCAAATAAATGCCTACATACCTTCTACAGCATTACTGAATACAATAGCAACAGTTATCAACGTCACATGACTCTAAGATCAGAACGCTGTGTGTTGCGCGGGTGGAAAAACACAGTAGTGGATTAAGAAGTAGAACATCTGGTTGAGAAGCGGATCAAGAAAAAGCATTATTTTAATGAAAAGTACAAATGTCACACACCTCAATCTGTTTCCACGCGGTAGACACTGAAGATTAAAGGGAAATCAGATTACGCCATTGTCCGCTGATGAGCTGAATGCATTTATTCATTTACACAGATCCAATGTTTGCAACATGAAACCTTGATTCGACTATAAACGAAGAGCTGACGAATCGGAGAACGTCGGAGTTCTTCAGCAGGGTGTATAGAACTCCGTGCCCTAGAACGACATCCACCATCTCCGTTATTCATGCGGTGCATTTTCTTTGCAAATTCCGATTCAATGCCAAACCCTTTTTCCAACTCAATGCCTCTGTAACCATTCAGGACTGTTGTCTTAAACGCCCTTTTAGACGGCATTAACGATGTATTCGTGAGGGATTGACTGAATAGGTTAATAGACAGAGCCATCAATGCTCGCTTCAAGGCTGTCTTGACTGATTATATGCATATGTATGTACTGCTGGTCAATAGTGTCCCCACCAACGGCACCAAATAAAACACGTACGAATGACACAAAACAGAAACCGACCTTATAAACTTTGGTTAATGCTTTTTCCCCCCTAAACGTGCTTCCCAAGTGAGCTTTTAAGGCAACAATGTCGATGGATTCATGCTCCCAGGCGTGTATGTTCTCATGCATCATGCACAGCTGTGTTTTTGAAACACACGTTTTGAACACATTTTTCGTTTTACTGGCAATTCAGCCACTGGCGAAATGGCTTCAACATTAAAACAACTGAACAAGTACAAATGTTTAAGACACAAAAGCTGAGTGTTCTCCCCTAAAGCTCCTCTCAGGTCTTTACTTCGCGATCCAGCACAATCCGGAAGCGAACGCTAACCCGGGCCTGGTTCCCACACAAAAACACGCATCGAAGTAAGGCATGCATTAAACTGACTTGATTCAAATGTGTACACAGGAATAAAACACGTCACATCGAAATAGGTTTGTATATTTACATTTACGGCATTTATCAGACACTTTTATCCAAAGCGACTTCCATTCTCTACCTACAGGGGGCAGTCTCTCCCTGGAGCAGCTTAGGGTTAAGGGACTTGCTCAGGGACCCAGTGGTGGTGTGCAGAAGGTAGGATTCGAACCCATGACCTCTTGGTCTAGAGGCGAGTATCCTACCCACTACGCCGCCACCACCCGTCTTTCACGTTACGTACTCTTGGCGATTTTTTTTTTTTATTAACGTGGAAATGCAGTACATTAGTAATGTGCGGCTCAGCCCAGAAGTTAGGGAGGGGTTATCTGGCAGACACAGGTCAGTGTAATAGAAATGTTATAAATAACTTTCAGACACATGAACAAATATTGCTTTTGAATATTCGGGATGGGCCTGTTGTCATAAAACACCTGTGCACATTTGATCAAGTCGATTTGACGCATCGTACTGAAATACGAGCACAGATACAATCTGCATCCTATTAAAAAGCCGATCTGGTTCATTCCAGCCTGGCGGAGTGTCAGTCACGGGAGTCATTCAGTAATGACAAGTGAGTAAAAGGTTACAAAGTGCTTCAGTTCACAGACACAGGACAGATAAGGGACAGAGACGAGCAGAATTCCAAGGGATGCCCACCAAAAAAGCAACAAATCTAACACATGTTAATATATAGTCACATTTAAATTAGTACCAAATACAGTCTGCTGACAAAACAAACGCCCCCCTTTGCAGCTCGCACTGTCTAGGGGTCCGAAATCATTCTTAACCAAAAGACACGGTTACAAATCTTTCGCTCCAGAAAAGGACACATTCGACACATTTGTAGCGCAGATGTTGGTCACACAGATGTTAAAGGAAGTGTGTGCTTTAACGCTTATCTCTGGACTGTGGCGTAAGAAAAAAGTCTTTTTTTCCGGTAGTGTTTATAAATCCAACACTGAATCGTAACGACATATACAAACTGTACATTAAATAAAGGGACAGCACTGCCGCGTTTTCACCACTACCGTGTTTAAGGATACCGAGAAAAGTGGTCTGTTGGAAATACATGATTCTGTTTCTCTGTAATTGGCAAAGGGCAGGTGCTGGTATCTGTCTTCTCCAAAGTGGAAAGGATTTTAGGTGGTGCGCATGGCCAAAGCCTGTTCAAGTTCTTGTCTTCGTTGTTGGATCTGCATGTGAAGATAGAACACAAGACCAGTTAATTCACATAAGGCGTCCTGTGCTTTCTTAGCCATACAAAAACCATATTACAGTGACGGTTGGAGGCCACTAGAGGCCGCCCTTGTTCTGTTCTTTGTTTTGTTTATGAAGGCTGAGCGCACCAGTCTTATATTTGTCTATAGAATGTGTTCCAACTGACCGATGACAGATGAGTGGTTTGTTTTGTGTGGGGTTTGTGTGCGGTGGACTTAGGGCTGGGCGATTTGGCCTTAAATCAAAATCTCGATTAAATGAACATTTTAACTCGATTACGATTAATGAACGATTATTTTATTTATTTATTTTTTTTGCCCTCATAGTTCACTGGCAAGTGCTCGACATGTCGGCGGAATAACGTGACATAACGGAGCGGGGTCACGTGACTCCACATGCGGTCGTGTTTTTAAAGGGAAAGTAACCGAAATAATCCACCTGGAAAAATCGGATCGATTATAGGCTCTGAATGTAGATTTCGATTACTTTTCGATTAATCGGCCCCGCCCTAGGTGGACTTCATCTTGGCTTTTTCTTTGGAGTGTCTTTCCAATCTGTCCCTCGTGCCTCTTTCCTTTGTTTTTTTATTCAATAAAAGAAGTGAAATGGAAGTCTGTCGATGCGCCAGTCCTCAAAGCTTGGGACATCAGAGGGGAAGACATGACAGAGGTTGTATTTGGGGTGTCTTATATTCATATAAATGTACACTGTAACAAATAACACGTTTACTGTCATTTGAGCCACATAGTACAAAGTACACAGAAAACAAAAACAGAAACTCCATACGAATACAGAAAAGCAGACAGGACAAAAGTAAGAAGACAGAGAGAGCAAGAAAAACATAAGCAACCAAAATGAATACAATATTTTGCCAGGTACTGCATTGTAGCAGCGCAGGCATTATGGAGGTGGACAACAATAAATAATGACTCTGCAAATAACAGAAGATGCACTTCTTGAGAAGTGGTTTATCTTATATTACTAATGTGTTCTGCTACTATTTTAGACTGAGTTGGAATATATTTGAACGATTTAATTACGCTGGTCCAACTGAAATGTACATGTCTTATATATTAGTGATGAATAAAGTAATTTACTCCTGTCTATAAAACATAAATGCTTCTAAAGAAGTATATATAGATCCGACTTGTCCAGCTTTGAGAGCAGCAGGTATCCTTCTTGCTCACCTTGCAATAGAAGTAGCGACTGACAGCTTCCTGAGACCAAGGCTGGTTATAAAACTCTGCTCTCCTTTCCTCCTCCGGGTTCCCCGCTACATCCGTCATGATCTGTCACAAGTAACCAAAAACAAAGCAGTTCAGGCAGAAATGATGCGTTTTTTTTCATTCTTTCATTCTGACGTTTGATCCATGGCCTTACTTCTGTTCAGACAGCCTGGCTATAGCTTATAGTTTATTACAGGGTACTATTAACTTCCAGACTTAGGATACAGTTACAGGTAGAACTGGGTTAGTCGAACCAAACAATTAAAAAAATGTAAACTAGAGGTGGGCATAGATTAATTTTATTAATCTAGATTAATCTCACTGTAATCTTGGAATGAATCTAGATTAAAGTGGCTCATTTCAATTCTGCCGAAGGCATTCAGAATATGTGTGCTGCCCAAATAATGACTAAAAGTAAGTCTTTGAGAACGGGTTTTACAGCATGGGCGTCGTTAGGTCTATGATCCCAAATGATCCCAAGCCCCCCTAAATATATAGTCATTATTCTACTATTTTTAAATTATATATCCAAACATTTCATA
>JBBPDB010000011.1:15654100-15667779 GCA_037974465.1 Brachypetersius altus
AGCAAGACCCTTAACCCCAAGTTGCTCCAGGGAGAGACTGCCCCCTGTAGGTAGGGAATGGACGTCGCTTTGGATAAAAGCGTCTGATAAATGCTGCAAATGTAAGTTCATCAGTCTACTTTGAGCCATGGCATGGTGGCAGGGGTATAACTGGGATCTTTAGGTCTAAAGTGCACACAAACAGTATGGCCCTCAAAGGAAAAAATAAAGAAGTGATTGTCATTACAAGCTACATATTGTTTCATTTTAAATTAATTAGGTTACACCATTCCATTCACTAGCATCTAAAATTAACCTGACTACCTGTTTAACACTTGTAAATGGTGAATAATGAACATTATTCCCTCATTGATGATCTCATTGATGAGATGTGTCATGAAGATGAATAGATATCAGGGCAGTGTGTACTGCTGATGAAGTTTGAGAGGCATATTGTCAAGTTATTGGATGTTTCTGTGAGTCACTTTTTTTCATCTTTCTACAGTTGTGTATTATATAATATATAAAAGGTTTATATAAGGGGCCATGCCATGCCAATGTGATTGTCCTCCCTTACCACCTAGTAGTCATAGCACTGCATAGTGCATTCAGTTATTAGTAGTAAAATAACAGAAACAACTAAACGACAGAAAGTGAAATGAAGAATTAGAATAATCGATTTTATTGGAAGTCTCCTTGGCTACTCCTACATGATAGCTTATTATGACAGTGAGTGAGAATAACAATGAACCTCCTATGAACAATCAAAGTTTAAGCTTTTTCAGTGATGTTTATTTTAAAGAGTGTCTTCTGGCCACCCTGAGCTGTTTCTTTTCTTGCGGTTAGTTAATTACTATACCATTCTTCACTTGAAAGAGCTTCCCACCATTTTCCTTTTGTTGATTCAGATGTTCATCATATTGTACCCCATTAAAATGTATCTCTATTGATGGGTGTTGTTGACCTGGTCTTTAAAGCAGATCTTTAATGCTGGCTGACATTCCTAAAGGATCAGACCTTATGGGAGGCAAAAAAAATGATGAATTGTAGAGCTGCACCTAGACAGTTTCATGTCTGTTATGGATGAGAGTGGCAGCATTTGCCATTTTAAACAGTCATATATCTCATAGTGCTTCTGTTAGGACTCTGTGCAGAGATGTAGACCTCTTTTAAGAAGAGGCCAATGTACTCAAAGCACCTGATGGGTTAAGACAGGGAGAGGTGAGAAGATGATGAGTGGGTCTTTCACCTCCAGTAATAATACTTGTGTTTCAGTAGCCAATGAATTAAAGTTTTTAAGTATATGCAAAGCAACGTTAATCACACCACTGAAGGTCTGACATAACCTCAGTTACATCTGAAAACGAAGCCTTGTTGTCCGTTTGTCCACTCAAGATGTTTACCTTTTTTATGGCTTGCAAAGAAATGATAGACAAGGTTTTTTAGTGAGCTTTTAACCTAATACATTTTAATTTAATTCAAATGTGCCTGTGTATCTTGAATTGAAATCTCTCTTGAATTGAAGTCTCTTTTAATCAAGTTGTAATCAATTCAAATGCATGTTTATCTTTTATCTTTTTTTTTTATCTGAAATCAATTTAATTTGTGTTATCTCTTTAAAGCTGACAGAAAAATAAACTATTCATCCAATGCTTTTTACTCAAATTCAAAAATTACTCATTTAAAAAACACACTCAACAAGTAACTAAGATTGAATCCATTAAACCATTGAACAGTTGTCACACAAGTGTTAAATGAAGGAGTGGTTCAGTAATAAATCTGAGTTACACAATATTCTCTTTGTAAATGTTTAAAGCTCATAGAAAGACATAAATGCACAAGTCTGCACAAGAGCTTGATGCGGTTTGAGCAGGTTGAGAGACGTATGAAGGATGTACTGATGAAAACGATTTGGGTGACTGTTGATATTCAGGAGGGAAATTTTAAACGCCAGACTTATTTGATCAAGTATATCTAGGGTGAGTGGAAAATTAGATTTCCTTGCTAAACTGTTCCATTAAGATTTCACATGATGCTTAAGAGAACATTTCTTCTAAACATGCCCAACGTATACCAGGGTGAAATGTTAAATACAATGGGATCGTTCATTATCACATAAAATTATAATCAATTTTTTATTAACTAACAGCCATCCAACAAATTATGTTGAAGAAAATATACTGCTACAAGGAAATTTGGGTTTTGAAAGATGGCTGACCGTTCACTCCACTATGAGGAAAATTTTATGCACTTAATGAAAAAAAGGAAAGACGAGAGAAGAACAAGGTCTTGTATTTTCAAGGATGATGAACTCCGGTCTTGGAAGGCCACGGCTCAGCAGAGATTATTATTGTTCTTCTAATACTAACCCAGATCCCCGTCTTGAAAGCCTTGCTTTTTAACTGATGAGTTAATTCAGATATATTAAAATGCTAAACTCGCTCTCTAGGACTGGAGTCTGTTAGCAAAGCTCCAGTTATTGTCACATGTCGAGTCATGGTGTTCGCATGTGTGCTGCTGGAGTTACTTGCATCTCGTGCTGAAGTGTTGTGGCCAATATCCAGAATTGACCCCCAAAAATGAGGAAGTGGAATTTTAGGTTCATCTTTATAAATGAGATGAACATAAAGTTCCAGTCTGTTGGGACATACTTTTCCATGACACTTGAATAAGCCTTTCTTGACAGCTGACACAAACACACATAAACACATAAAGGCTATTCTGACAGGCGTCATTTTGCGTCAGGAAGTGTTATGACACACAACACTTGTTAGTCTACATTTAGGTTACATATACTTTACATATACATATATGAATATATTTTATAATAGAGATGTCCATATTTATGTTACCATATTTTTCTGGAATAATGAGAGAGGGTAGAACTCTTTCCCCTTAACTGCCTCACACAACACATTCCCTGCTGCGGCTGATTCCTGTTGTCCTAATGTATGGGCGCTTCCAGCAGGGAGAGAAGCACATTCAATGAGACACAGTGATGCAGCAGGACAATTTGCATAGACCAAACATTGCATGAATAAACAACTTTAATTTCACACGCTGTGTTTAGTAAGAGCATGAGTCATATTTGTGCTGCTTGTTAGGTAGCTCTACCAGTGACTCTGGCCCAGGTGTAGGCAGTAAAATTAAGGCATATATTGTTTTGATTCTAAAGCAGCCATACAGTTGCATTGCCATTGTAAACACAGTATATGAAAGTAAAAATGAATGAATAAAAATTAACAACAGAAAAATATTAGGTTTCGACACTGGCTGTAAAGTGAAATGGATGTTCTCCCTAAATTGGCCAGTCATGAGGTTTAGTAGGGATTAGTTTGGAGCGAACCCCTGAAACGATAATTAAAATGTGTTTCACAGATCATTTCATTAGTCATTAGTCATTAGTCATTAGTCATGTACCTGCAGCTTATATGATATTTCACAGTAAGGAGTAACACACATATAGTAATGATATAGTAACGCAAGTCATTAATGCCAAATTCAGTACAATTCAACTGACTTCAATAAAATTCAGTACAATTCAAGTACAATTCACGTGAATTAAATAAAAGCATACAAAAGGGCTGAGGAAATATTTTGATAAAAGCATTCGGCCTTCACAGTTCTGCCTTTCTAATAATGACATCAGCAGCGATTATAATAACAGAACACAACAATTATAACGATAATAAGTAAATATAAAACACTATGTCTAATAATAACCGCAGTCCATTTATCTTAATGATTGATAATGTATTTTCTGTAATACATACAAATATTAAATAAAAATAGCCTATTCATTTATCTGTAAAATACATAAGGTTTTGCCATTTTGCTTTTTGACGTTCTTTTGTGCGTGGGCGGCGTTTCAAAATACTTTTCTTCCACATGTGTTGCAGGTGTGTGTGTGTGTGTGTGTGTGTGTGTGTGTGTGTGTGTGTGGGCGGGGCTCGCGTTACGTCACCCCATGGCAAACTGATTAAACGTTTAGCGCGTTAGTTTGATCTTAAGAAAAAAAACCTCAATGATAAATATATTTTTAAAAGCCCTGAGGAAGAGCGGCATTGGATCGAGGGGAGCACAAGAAGGACCGTTAAGCCTGGGAAGGAAAGAGGAGTTTTACACCAAAGGTGATAATTAAAAGAAAGACGGAAAAGGGTATAGTAATATTGCCTCCTTCACCTCGCGGGTTCCTCCTGTCACACGCTTCAGAATAGAAACCGGTGCTGGACACGGGACAAGTTTCATGAAATATAAAGCGGGATTTCCACTAATTTGTAGTTTTGTGTGCTGTTAAATAAAGAGATAACTAGACTCGCGAGGCGTGCACTTGCAGCAGCACGGGCGAACTGAACAAAAACCTAGGAGAGGCGAGTGATAAGACCTTAGATAACCTTCACCTAAAATTCGTCTAAATACACAAGCGGACCTGCAAGAAGCCGTGTGCACGTTTCATACCACTAACGCTGGAGTAGGTTTTTTCATGGTACTGACTGTAAGTGCTGTTCGTCAGGAGATCACCTTGTTTTCGCGCATAAACGAGCGTCTAACTTCTGTGGTCTTTTTTGTACCTGTGGAGAAATCATGCTAAAACAACAACGCGCTTCATCACTACTTTTTCCTGACTGTTAGGATGAATGAAGGTTTTAGAAGAGCCACGGTGATGTCAGCAACAGGAACAGAACTGTTTGATTTTTATAACATCTAGTCGTTTTAGGCTGTTCGGCAAGGTGAGTAGCGGACGAGTCGACAGCATATCGAGTCGTGTAGGTTACGTTCATACACTGGTAATTCCTCCTCGTTTGTTATAACTGGGACAGAAAATCAAAACTGAAAAAAACATTTTATTCTCAATCCGCATTTCAAGATAAATACAAGATAAACTATGCCGTTTTCTCAACCTAATGATGTTAGCGCCATTAGCGCTCTCACAACCAGGGGTCCCAGGGCGGCCGGGCTGGGTTTACACACCGCTCTACCTGACTGGTGACATAAAGTCGTGTTGCAAGTTTGGATTAGTGGTTAGTGCTGCTATTTTGCTGCTATAGGTTGTCGTTCAGTCTTGGAAAAATAGAAAAAGCATCGAACTGATCATATATATAAATTAGTACGCCCGTTTTAATCTTACAGACGTGAGGATGTTTTTCAGACTACTGGCGGTTGTCCTAATATTCCACACATGGCTGGTAAACCCGGCGAAGTCCGAATATATTCAGCGATATAAGCGGAGTCTGGCTCAGAGGGCGGGCAGGTCTCAGGCCGACATGGGACAGGAGCAGTGCGGCTCCGTGAGCCCGAGGCGGCCGATCAGATCGGTGACTCAACATCTCCAACTACCGACTATGGCGGGTCAGTACACCCGGCTGCCTGACACTCATCAGAGGCCTGAGGGGTGCTCCTTCTTAGAGGGGTGCAGCCAGGATGGACCACAAAAACGGGACAGATTAGAATTTAAGATTGACAAAAGGAAGGGTGAAGGGAGACCAGGTATAAGAACAGGCAACCCTCTGAGCTCTTCTGACCCCAGCTCTCACACTACATCCTCAGCCGTGGAAAAGGCCGTGGTTTGGCATGGCAAAATATCAAAGAAAAGGGTCCACAGGTCACCCCAGTGGAGAGGAAAGAGGAGCAGTTTGATAAGCAGCTCCTCTTTTGTCAGAAGTGTCACACGCAGTCCAGCAGAAATTCATGGCAATGAAGAGCAACATCCAGGTGATGATGCATCTGAGCAGGACATCCACAGTTCTGAGGGAAGCAAGTACTACTCTGCAGAACGTTCGAGTCAGGCTGGCCTAGGTGCCAAATTGTGGGGGGCAGGGTTCGGGGATATCCTTCCCAACTGGATGACAGCTCTGTACTTCAACGGTCAGAAGGAGCAGCTGAAGATAAACCCCAAAGCCGGCGTGGAGCTGGCGTCCTCCGAGTTCACCTTGGAACTGTGGGTCAAGGCAGAGGGAGGTCAGAACAATCCAGCTATCATTGCAGGTTGGTATTTACATTTAGCGGCCATGTTTCAGAGTTTATTCATGTGGTGCAGGTGAGCTTTCCTTGAAACTATTGTATTTTTGTAAAGAATCGAGGCTTTTACCGAAAACTCGACAGTATAATGTTTTTGTGGCAAATCTCAATATGTCTTTTGGGTAATACTGTGATGTTGTCAGCATATTAGGAACACTGACCCACTGCAGGCATAATTAGTCCTCTTTAACTGGATTTATTGCAGTGCAGTGTGGTATTAGCATTTGGGAATGTGGCATACTTACTCTTTTTGTCTGTTGCATTTCATCAGTTATGTTGTAATATATTACTGATATATCACTGCTTTTAAGTGCCCATTGGTTTTGAGGGAGGTCTTTATGGTGAGCAAGCTAGCTAGTCTTCAGCCTTCCAACTTTAAACATCATGCAAAAATTGTTATGTAACCTGCTCTGGAGCTGGTTCCTGGAGCAAACATGTTGCTGAATAACAAAGTGATTGAAGGAAATCTAGCACTTATGATGTGCAAATGAAGAGGGCAGCTCTGGATGGTGCGCTGGAGGATCCAGCCCCGTCACCTGCTCTGAGTGTGGCATTTTCTTCAATTTCCTAAAGTAGCAGGCCCTCTCCCAGAGAGCTCTGGGGTTTGATTCATGGGGTGTGTATGCTTTTGGTGACATCTAGCTGCTGTCCAGCACCACCCAGAATCACTTGATTTATTTGAAGGATAAATTTTAGATGCTTATTTTTGCCTAAAAAATAAATACATACATAAATACATAACGAAGCAAGCAAATAAATAAAAAATAAGTAACTGAAGTCCTTTTGAAACATAGCCCAGGAACAGCACAATGTGATGGAGTCCTTTAGGGAGCATTTATAATCAGGTAAAAGTGCACTGCCGAAGAGGTTCAATGTGGAAAAGATTATATCTGGAAGAGCTTCTGAAAGGAGGAGTAGGAGAAGGCCAGACTGCGGTGGTTGTAGCCAGGGTTCTATGGTTGTTGTTGGCTGAGGAGATGCCAGTGAAAATGTTTTTAAAAAAAAAACCCACAACATTTAGCCACATACTGACAAATGCTTGCATCTATTAGCAAGTCTCATCCCCATATATAAAGAGCAATTCTTTTTTTTCTAAATTGAATTATAATTCAGTTGTTATTGAAGCCGTTAAAAGGGGCTAAACTCTAATGTTGTGATTACACCAGTGATTTTCAATGGGAGTTGGTGATGTACATTGACAAGCAAACATCACATAAAAGCTATTGATAGATGAGCTACTCTCATCCTATCAATGACTCTGATGGCTCTGGTATGAGTCTGACATGCTAGTCTCACTACTGTTTTAAGAAAGGTCCACCACCCAAATAATATCAACATGGGTACAGAGATACACAATTTGAATCTATAATATGTCCAAAATATTTTATTATGATTATTTTGTGAACTCTACTTCATTTATCTGATTATATAATTTCAAAAAAGGCATATAGTAAACTGTGAGATTAATACATGCACAAAAACACAAATGCAGACAAACCCATGGATTGCGAGTGAATGAAATGTTTTGGCTTGTGTCTGACTTGTGTCTCTTGGGATAATTTATTTAAACTGGCCTATTTTCTTTTTCCAGTATCCGGGGAGCAATACGTCTGTGTGTACATGAGTGTGCATGCATATGTGGGGAGGGTGAAGGGGTTCCCTGACCTTTCTCTGTCCTTCTCTGGGAACATCTGGCTGCCAGATGTGACTGATCTGTTTAAAAAGCAGCTGGGAATACCAGTGGCTTTGTTCCATGGAATTGACTTAAACTCCTCAACTTATTCGGATAATTCCAGTTACAAACGCATGTTGACCTGATACATTTTTATGTATGCCAATTCACTGTGTTTCTGCCACTCTTATTAAAAGGTGTGTTTGACAACTGCTCCCACACACACAGTGAGAGAGGGTGGTCTGTTGGAGTCCAGACAGTCGAACCCACGGGAAGAAAAGATGCCAGGTTTTTCTTTGCCCTCCGCACAGACCGTGCACTCAAGTCCACGACTCTCACCGGGCACCAGCACTACCAGCCCAGCATCTGGACTCATGTAGTTGCCAGGTATGATGGCCGCCGGATGGCATTGTTCATAGATGGCACAAAAGTTGCAGAGAGTGGACAGCAGTCGGGGGACTTATACAGCCCCTTTATCAAGAACTGTCGCATATTTTTGCTGGGTGGGGACCTGTCAAGCACAGGCCATGGCTTTCGGGGTTATGTTGGAGGCATTGTTCTATGGAATCATGCCCGTAATCAGGAGGAACTGTTTAAATCCTTCTTTAAACACTCTGAGCACAAGCACCCCCTCCTGGCTTTGTGGGCTGACTTTTCTGAGGTAAAGCAGCAGTGGATGCCATACAAGGACGGCCACCATCCAACCATTGTGGCCTTGCCTGCCCCGGAGAGGAAGCTGGTGTCCCCCTTCCTGCCTCCACCTTGCGGGGTTACCTTTTGCGACAATCCAGACATTGTCCTCAGCTACAGCCAGCACTGGCAGCTGCGGACTAACAAGAGGCTTCGTTACCGCATAGTGAACATTTGTGCGGATGACGGCAGTCACCCCACTATCTCTCAACAACAGATCCAGCTACAGCACCAGGCCTTGGAGGAGGCTTTCCGACCGTACAACCTGACTCTGGAACTCAGTGTGCTCACAGTACACAACTCCTCGCTGCAGCGCCGCTTCATCCTCAGTAACTGCCATGTCGCCAAAGTGGGCAACCGACACTGCGACCCAGAGTGTGACCACCCGCTAACAGGCCACGATGGAGGAGACTGCCTGCGTTTAGGAACCTGCTACAATTGGATGAGGGGTGATGGCATCTGCAATCCTGAGTGTAATGGTATCCACTACGACTACGATGATGGAGACTGCTGTGATCCACAGGTCACTGAGGTCACAAGGAATTGCTTTGATCCAGAGTCTCCTGAGAGGTGAGTGTGTTGCAGTAATGTGCTGTCACTACAGTAGTCCAGAGGTGAGAAGTGCAGTTTTATAATTTATAATTTCAATGCTCAGACACATCATGATTTAATTCAGTAGTTAGTTTCTAATTTTATTAAGCAGGAAAATCACCACACTGTGCTGGGCACTTGCTGTTTAGGACCAAAATATGAACAAACCTGTTCAGAATGCTCGTACAGAAAATAAATCTGACCTTAGCACATTTATGCAGTTAATTAATTTGTTTGGAGAGAAAATGTATGCATAGGGAAAAAGTTCAAAAGGAAAAAGCCATCAAGGAACCCAGTGAGAGAGGAAACCCAGTGAGAGAGGAAACCCAGTGAGAGAGGAAACCCAGTGAGAGAGGAAACCCAGTGAGAGATTGCATTATAATAGTGTAAAAGGAAACCATGAAGGAAGTTTACGACCCTCCATGTGGACCTGTAAATATTTAGCCTTACAAGTAAATCAAAGTGATGTGCCTATTAGGTGTTCTCACAACAGTAACAGAAAGCATACAACTGTTTTAAACTATATGCAGAACTTTCATGTGGAGAGAGGCCAAAGTATACCCTTAATATGGCTAAACAACAAAACCAGAAGTCTTGGCTCAGATCCTTGTGACAGGCAGGCTGACTAAGACAGCACTAGTGAAGCTTTACCATGGTGTTTATGTTTTTTCAAGAGAGCACATGTATGTAAAGTGTTTAAGCTGTTATGTATAAGAAAAAAGCTTTATCAGAGCTTACTCAAACAGTAACAGTGGAAAAACATTGTTATAATTCACAGTTTTGCCTAAAATTACCTATGAATCCATTTAATGGCAGTTGCACTGCTGAATGTGATTTGTCAATAAACATAGGTTAGTAGGTGCTCAGACTGCATTTTGCCTTGTCTCTAGAATATGGACCGTTTTCTGACCGGGCTGGAACAGTGTGTTGGCAAAGAGAATCAATGCAGGGATGACATTTTGATGGCAATGGTATAGTGTGCGATTTTACCATCGTGCTGAGTGAGTTATGATCCAGGATTTTGCAGCTGGGCCGCGCAGTGCGACCTCGTGCCAATGGCTGTCACTACGCAAATTTGTTGTTCAAGGAGAGAGAAAGAGCATATGGGGAACCACCAGGTGCATTTTGGCAAACACTAGACATGGAACAAGAAGAAAGCAAGGGCATTTTCATCTGGATATTTAAACTCTGAGACCTGGACAGCCTGACAACTCTTCAGATCGTGTTTCCAGTTATTAACATTGATAGATGGGGCAATTTCCATTGATTGATTAGGTCTTGATTTCAGTATTCATGCTGGTCCAAGGTACATTTAGCAAGCCATTTCTAAATTTCAGCAGTCATGACCTGTACCTTGAATTGCATCTGTATCATTTTACTAACAGTATCATGTAATACATCATGTCTACCTTACAGGAGACTTTACATTTCTATAACAACAAAAATCTCTCTTTTATCTCTTACTTATATAGCCGAAAAAGCATTCATGGCATGGTAGCAATTTTGGCTATTCTATAAGTTTAAGTTGGTCAGAATAGCATTGTGTTAACTCCCCACATTTTATTCTTCATTTGTTGTCTTTGTGTCATTTGTGGCTTTCAGTGGTCAGTTGTATGGGAGCAAAGACAGGCATAAATTATTCCATTTTGTAATGGTTGTGCCCAAAAACCAACAGCTTGGGATTTAATTCTGTTTGAAATAAACAAAATTGTTCAAACTTAAGTGCTCATATATTCATACAACATAATTATAATCTGTCCAAAAACCATCATTTAATCCGTTTTGTGCAGACCACAATATGCCCAAACTGACACTGATCCTGTTCAGACTTTTTAAATGAATAGCCATTATTATAGTCAATCAAGAACGTCTTGTATGTACAATAAATGAGATAAGTGTGAAAGAGGTAAGGCACTACAGCAAAGCTTTAACAACAAAGCCTGCATGTGTGTACTGTAGGTTTTCTTTCTTTTTCTCTCTTTTCTTGCCTTTGTCCCACTTATCTGCTTTTTGTTACTGCACTCTCTAGCATGGGCAAATGTAGAATGAGTTTCTTTTTGCATCTTGGTTTCTTTTCATGCTCTGAGGGAATTCAATAGCATAAATCAGCCACATAAACATCTGCCATGTTTTAAGACATATCAGTTCTTAATGCACTCAAAGGAATTGAGTAGTAAGGGCTATAGGGGCGTGGCTTCCAGAATGAGGACACACACAGAATACTGTTTTTGCTGTAGCGAGTGATGTGTGTGTGAAGAGTCAGTTCAGTAGAATCTACATTTATTTGCACACTCTATAGTTCCAGTAACAGTTTTCGTACGTCAAAATGTTTGGTGAGTGTTCGTCTGTACTGATATTTTATCCTTACATCTCTTGCTTGTGCACCGAGAGGAGGACTGAAGCAGGGACGAAAACAGGGTTAACAGCTTTAAGACTCAGCTACCTTTTCAATGTCCTGTTCTCAGATGGACATGACCATAAAGAAAATGAGGCGTGTCAGTTGTTTTGTTTTCTAGAGACACAATGCTGCAGTACATACACAACCAATGGCCGCAACATTAAAACCACTGACAGGTGAACAACATTGATTACGTTGTTACAGTCAACAGGTGAGATAGGCAACGAGTGAACATTTAGCTAAGGTAAAATAAGCAATGTGTAAGGATCAAAGACACTAAATTGTCGTAGCTCAGACTGGGATCGAGCGTCTCCTAAACAGCAGGCCTTGTGGGATATTCCTGGTGTGCAGTTGTTAGTACTTACCAAAAGAGCTCCACAGACTGATGAACCACTGACAGTGTCACGAATGGCTCACTGACTGGACAAATTAGTCAAATCCATGGAAGCCCCACAGGGCCACATAAATGGCTGAAAGGATCTGCTGCTAACTTCTTTCAGAGTTTATACCTAAACAGGCCAGATTGGTTTTGGTGGCACAAATGATTATTTTATATTATATATGTTCTATATACGCATATGTGCATAGTGTTAATGTCATATAAATGCATGAATAAAGAAAAAACTTTTGTGGATGTCATGTCTGGGGACTAGTGGCAGTGGGTGTCACCCTTGTTCAGGTTATTTGTTTTGTGTTCACCTGTGTTTCATTTGTATTTAGTTTGGGTTTGGGTTCAATCATGAGTTAAAGTCTTTGGGTTTGTGGCACAGGTGACTTGGGGATTAGGTTTGGGTATATAAGGAGTTTTGCTTTAGTCCACTGGTGTGGATCAACTATTACACTACGCATCGGCCCTCGTGCCTGGTTTTGGTTCTTTTCTGTACTTCGAAGGGCTCCCTGCAGAGGGGCTTCCGCCCCCACAGATAGAGAGGGGCTCCTAAGAAGGGGCTCCGCCGTTAAGGACAATGAGTGGCTCCTGGTAGGGAGTTCTGCATGTGGGGACAAGGAGTCACAAAGAGGAGTGTCCCATGAGACCCAACCGGGCCGCCTTGGCTATGCAGAGTGCAAGCCAGGTCATCCAGTGTTACTCGGCCGGGTGGGACTCAGGGGACACGGCTCTTTGCCGCTGCCCCCCCTCCTCTGCCCTTTGGAGGGGGGGGGTATATATAAAGTAAGAAATGATCTTGCCACCTCAAAACACATTCATACTTTTGTACTGATTGGTTTGAGTTGGTAAATGCAGTATCTGAGTTTGTTTGCTGTTGTGTGGTGAATGGTATGTTTCCTCATGTGTAGAATCTTCATCATTCTTCATCAATCTGCATTATTGCAGTGGAGGGAGCCCACAGTAAAAAATACAGTTAGTGAAAATTGAATGTGGACTGCAGTGATCTGGCTTTTCTCTTGAGCATGCTGATGGGTTGAAAAGATTGCAAACATTAATTCTTAGTTCAGATCATACTTTTTTGTAAGTAATGCCTACTAATGTAAAATGGTAAATTATTTGGAAAAAATATGCATTGGCACCAAAAGAGAGATTTGGGGTTGAAGTGTCTGTAAGACAGACTGCTCTCAATCCAGAAAAACATGGTGTGGGTCCAAGAAACATTAGGTGTTTCGGCTAATAGGATAAACTCTTTGTCATTTTACAAAGGGCCATTTAGGCCCAGACCTTTTCAAACCTTCTGGCCAGTGATAGGAGGTGCAAAAGATTTCTATATGAAAGCAAATAGAAATAATAATGACGAGTATATTTTTATATAAAACAGGTTAGTGTCACACTTCAAAGCTCCTCCATGGTAATTGATTGCAGCAGGGAATGGAAGAAGAAAGCTATGGTGGATTCCTGTATCCTCATCAATTCAAATAGGTTATATATGTAAGCAGTCTGGACAGCATGGGAGAATGATGTTTAAAATAATAGTAAGTAAAATAAAATAGCTGTTAGATAAATGAAAGGGTAAGATTAGTGACCTGATTGAAAAACGTTTGTTGGTTGGTTTGATGAAGCAGAATAATGCACTTTTTATTCTTTTGTTCCATGCTTTGGGTTTGAATCCCTGGATTGCTTGTGGCACCACTGAGGTACTCTTGAGTAAGGTATCATACCCACACACTGCTCCCTGGGCGCCCCTTGTTGGTGGTAGCAGGGGCGTAGCAGCCAATTTAAAAGTGGGGGGTGGGCAGTATGGTGATGTGACCCAAGGGTGTTCATACAATATAATAAACTCTAAACAGAAGAACAGTAGGGCATTTTACAGCACCACAGTGGAATCTGAGGAACATGCAGGATCACTTACAGGAACCTGTTTCTGTGAAATCATACTCATA
>JBBPDB010000011.1:15703774-15714492 GCA_037974465.1 Brachypetersius altus
GCAGTCTCTCCCTGGAGCAACTTGGGGTTAAGGGTCTTGCTCAGGGACCCAGTGGTGGTGGTGCTGAAGGTAGGATTCGAACCCATGACCTTTTGGTCCGGAGGCATGCATACATTGCTCCAAACCACATCGCAATCATATTTTTGAGTCTGGATGCTATGTCTTAGAAAAATGGACCAAAATACCAAAATAAAAAGCTAATAAGAAAAGCCCCAATAGCTAGTAAATAATATGATATTTACACATCTGTGTGGCTTCAATGCATGTATGCAAAACTGGTAATGATCTTGTCTGAACAGGTAAATGTTCACAGTTTTTACCTCAACACAAATACGCACTGGCATCACTCCCCCCAACCCAGTCTTTGAACTCCTTGCTACTTTTGGCAAAGCGTTCATGAGAGAAAAGAGACATGTGGCATAAAGCATTTAGAAATACAGAACACTCAAGTGACAGTTTGATGTGGAGTGCTTGGCTTAACAGCTTCATGTGCATGTACCGCAAATCAGCTTGAGCAGCTTCGTAAACTTCCTCAACTATCCAGAGATCAAAATACTTTTAGCTTCAACACTGAGACGCGTTATTCGCAGTGCATTCCAAATCAGCAGGCATGCCGCACACTCATTCAGGGAGATACTGGAGCTTGAAAAAACGATCTCAGCATGCTATAAGAATACAGCATTAGCGATCTGCAGTTTCTAAATGTAGCAAGAAACAGTTTTGATTACATTATGGTAATTACGCCTCTGTTGAAGAATTCAGGAAAAGTTTCCGTCAGACTGATGCAGAGGCAGATGCTAATTTAAGGGCTTGGCTAAATGAAAATGTTTGGGCCGTGAACTTTTAACAGAGCTCAGGGCTGGATTATGACAGATTCGTTAATAATAGCTTGATGAAACTGCTACACATACTAATGGGTTTAGCAGGACCTTTAAAAACATATGAATCCTCAGGCGATGCCATGGAAGCTCTGCCTGCTAACACAAAGGTTTAAACCACAGTGGCAGATAAGTTCTTGACTCCTCACAGGTTCCACTCTCCCCGTGGTTAATTATATCTCTGATTGCCAAACTGAGCTCAGTCTAGATGGCAGTTGCTGTTTTTGCATTGCACAGGACAAAATTAGGTACAAAACGTTCAAGTTAGGAAGCGACTTACAGGCCTCCAGACCCCATTAAGTGCTCCTAATCTTCCAGAGCTCACGTGTCAGCGGGCCCTCTGCAGATCCACCGACCCGCCTGATGATCGTTATCTGATCATTTAGTTTCAGTGCATTCTCCCAAGAACTCCAGCCGCTAAGCCCCCATGTGAAGCAGACGTCCTGCAGGACCCTTTGTGCTTCTGCTTGCCTTCAGCTCACCAACAAAGCCATTTTAAATGGCAAGGCATATACTGATGCAAAGGGTTGCATGTAGGTGCTTCTTCCCAATTACGCTCTAATAAATTCCAGGCACTTCCTATCTTCTCCCCAGCTTCTCTCCAGGGTGGCGAGGGTAAATATAAAGACACCTGAATTATGCAAGATGAGCATGTAAATGTCAAGCCTAAATTCAGTATTTCTTCCATTGTTTCTATGGCATTTCCAATATGTTTTATGCATTTTATAATTAGGCAGAACCTCCAGAGGGGCCACAGAGCAATAAGCCCACGCATGGATATCGTAGTCTTGGGTGTCACAGCTCAGAACTTTGGATCATTTGAAAGTCAAATTTCAAGCGAGAGTGGAGGAAGTCAGCGAAGGTATTTTAGTACAAAATTGGCTGGAGTTCATTTGTTCCTTTGTCTCCCTACCAACGCAGAGGATGAGCACCACCAAAAATGGTTTAGGAGCATTAAATGAGTGCCTGCAACATGGAAGGTGTTAGCACTGTAGTTAACACATGGCCTAATTAGCATTCAAATCTTGCATGTCTTTTTAGGAACGATAGGGCCACTGACGGCACACAGGGTTGAGCTGAAGTAACGTCAGCAGGAGGAAAGGTCTAGTGAGGTCACTGGTGTGGGGGTGAGATGGATAGAGGGAGAGAGTGAGAGGAGAGAGATGATTTGGCTTGAAAAGAGTTAGGCTGGCAGTTGTAGCTCCAGCTGTTTGGAAACCATCACCCATGCTCCTCAGCTGCTGAGTGCAATTTGCTTCTTCTTCCAGCAGAATGAGCTGAATGAAAATGAGAGCAGAAGTAGTACCCCGAACCTCAGCCCGGGTCAGAAAGCATAGGATCCAGAACCTGAACCTAGAGAGAGATTTTACGGGTGATATCTGTAACACAAATGGACCATGCTTCATACTGGCAGATGCTGTTTAACACAGTTCATCAGCGCCGCTGGGAGGATCTTCTCTGGCAGGACTGTATGGATGATCTAATGCTGTTTCAGATTGAAGAAGTCACTCCGTTAGCACTTGCTCTGTCGCTGCTTGACAAATAAGGTGGTATTCCTCTTGCGGGGGAGTGCTTAAAAGGGGGCCGGGTGCAGTGTTACAAGGTTTGATTAATGTTATCAGCATAGCAATACACTTCATCATGAATGCGCGCTTCCTCGCTCTCTACTTTGCTTTGTCCACTGTCACCTTGACTTGTGTAAGCCTGTCTACATATATTTCCACCCATGCTTAAAGCGGTAGGTAGGGAAAAAATAATTTACACAATATTCCCCAAATGTGGTCCGTCAGCCAAGGCATGTTTGCTGTACATCTGTTTTTTTCCAGAGAAAAAAAGTATCAGAAGCTCAAAGAAGTATCAGAATCTTTAACATTCCAAAAAAAGACACTGTTCTCTGTTGCTGAGGAGGCTGGATTTTGAGGCACATACTGAAGCATACAATTACAGGCCAGAAGCTTGAGCCCAAATAAATAAACGATACTGTCAAAATTCACCTTTCCATAAAAATTCTCCTTTCCAGCCATGTTTGGAAAAAACTTGTGTCCAAAAGCCTCCCAGCACCTTTTCAAGTATGCAAACTAGGGATGTACCAAGTACCGATTTTTTGTCATGGTGATCGGCCGATCGTTTATATCAGTTTATATAACTGATATGTAAGGGATGTTCGTTTTAAAAGGGGGGTGATTTTGGCTGTTTTTATTTCAGGGGGGATATCCCTCCTCATCCCCTCTCAACTCGAGTACTGACTGCAGCGCCCCATTCGTCGTGTACGCCCTCGCGCATTGACGTCATCAATTGTGATCGGTTCCTAAGACCGGCCAAGTTTAACGAGTACAGATCGAGTCATAAAATGTGATTATCGGCCGACACCGATCTTCGGAGCATCACTAATGCAAACAGTTCTGTATCATTTGGCAGAAGCTCATTTCAAACTTGTTGGTTCAGCTGATACCATGCCAGGAGAGCCTGGGGAGGCTAAGACACAATTCCCAGAAGTTTTTGCTTTTCTTTGGACTGGAAATAATTTTGACACAGTTTTGAAGAACGCTTGGGGTTACTGTCCTGTTGATGAATTTTTAATCCAGTGACATGTAAACCAGAGAGAATTAAGGGATGTTAAAGAAATAGCTGAAACAAACTTAATGTCAGTCACTAAAGACAAAGCCAACAGTTTGAGCTTTTGTGGCTAAATAATGTGTTACTACACACTATAAAACGTGAAAACCAGCCAGTAACATTAATATTAAGTACTTCTAATGTTTTCTAAAAGTAAAATGTAGACAAAGCAGTATTTTTAAATCTGAGGGTGTGCCCACATGTATGGCCTGTAGTCATTTTAAATCTTAATATATCGTATGATATAATTTTCAGAATTTGAGTCTATAAATATTCTGTTCCGAGAAAAGCTGAGCTCTGAGTAATAAAAAACAATGGTTTCTTGTACATGGAAAAGCAGAGTTTACATGTTCACCCTTCAGAAAGACTGTTGTTCTTGGTCATTTTATTTTAGAATCATGGACATCTGGGCTGAAACAAGAAAAACAATAGGTTGAAGGGTGCAACAAAGAACCAAAGAGGATGGGGGGTGAAAGAAATAAAGGAGAGAGGGAGGCAAAATGCAATAGAGAGGAATTTGATGTATCAAGATAAGGCCATGGGAGGATTGCTGGTCACAAAACAAAGGGTGGGAGTAGAGGCAAGAGAGGGAGGAGGAAGATATGTTCGAGGAGAAATGAGCATAATTAAATTCCCTATATCAGAGGGAATAAGATGTACTTGTAGAAAACAATAGGAGAGAGACATAAAAATCATCTCCACATACCCAGTGGCCTTGGATAGCTTTATGAATTGTGTACAGATGGATTGTTCCTGGTAAACAGAGCGTATGACACACCAAGAAGTGCCCTGGAATCGTAAGGTTATTACTGGATTTCAAACCAAACAGCAAACTTGTCACCTTCCTGCTAATTGCCTTCTTTAAAGCTTGCATTTGTCCCCTGCTCCACTTTCAAATGAAAGCAAGGTAAGTCATACATCATTAAGAATCCAAACATGCGTCTGGTCCCAGTGAAATTAATTCACAATGTGAATTTGGCAAAGATTAAAAAACAATGTCAGGGAATATTGATGGTCCCAGATCCCGCTGGTATAATATGCATCTGTATACGCATCAGTGCATTAGTAAGTCCTCTCCCAAAGCCCATGTTTGATTGTGCGATACAGAATATAACCCCTCACTCATTAATACAGAAATCCCCTATGGCCCTTCATTTTTTGACATATGCATCAAACATTCTCTGTATTTTTTCCCCCACTGCGCTGCTGAATAATTGAGTGTTTACTGTGCTTCACAAACTCAAATGCCCGTCTGCACAAAAATACAGAAGGAAAAGAATGCATATTATAATATTATGAGGGAACACTGGTGCACGCTGGAATGAACGTGTTGCTTTTTGGTTTGAAAGATTCATTCACAGCTACTGTTTAGGTTTACAAAAGGCTATTACTTACTTACCCTACCTGCTCATTAAAACCCACAGTGTATGAACTCATTCCAGCAGAAACGCAAATGTCCATTCAACAGCTACTTTATGTTAACAGCATTTAAGAGACACTCTTATCCAGAGCAGCGTACATCAGTGCTTAAGTAGTCTACGTCTGTTCCGTATACCTGTAAAGCTAGACTTAAATCAACACCTGCTTCTAAGTTACTGCCATATAAGTCACACTTTAACAAACGCTGTCAAAGAAAAATGTCAGAGAGTAATACACAAATAAAGAAAACATTTAAGAGGGTAAGGGCCCAAGGTTTTTCTTAAATACATCTATAGAAAAAGCTATAAAAGAGATAAGCATGAGGTGCTCCTTGAAGAGGTGGGTTCATTAATGGAACAGTCTTTTCAACACTGAGAATAGGCACATGTGACAAGAGAATGGAACATCCATTTGTGAGCAAGCAAGCTAAGCTGTCGGGATTCAGAATAACAAAAATTGTACATGCATTGCCCAGTTACTAAACACAAATCACTTGTAAATCAGACAAATTTGTACTGCAAAGCCATATAAAATTAGCTCAGAATTTGACAACTACTTATTTTGACCAGGCGCTTCCTGTAGCTGTGCATGAGACCTGCACATCGCTTAGCTAGAATGTTTTGGCCAGTTTTCCTGGCAGAACTGCTTTAGCTCAGTCATATTCTGAGGACATCTCATGTGTTCCAAAGTGTCTCCATTTGTAGACCGTTTGCCTAACTGTATTTCTAAAGTCTTTGAAATCTCTTTTTAACCCTTCCCAACTTTATGTAAATACATGCATATACACATACTTATATAGGTTTATATATTCTCTTATATATTTACATACACATACAGCTATGTTTTTGTATTTTTTATACATTTATATTATTATATATTATACTGTTGTAAATTGTTTTTGTTGTTCTTACCTTTGTCCACTTTCTGCCATAGCAATGCAAATTTCCCACTCGTGGACCTAATAAATTTTTATCTTTAACACCTGACTTCAGCTAACCTGACTTCAGCTAACACCTGACTTCAGTTAGCTTTTTTGAGGTCAGTAACTCAAGGATCAGTAACTCATCCTACTCCTAGAGCCAGAAACTCGGGATGTAACATTTGTGGGGGCTTGTCCGGGATTTTTAATCAATAACTCAATTAAAATCCATAGTTTTGTTCATAAAATCAACCTTTATAATTTTGGTGCAACCTCATCCAAGCCAAAGGTAGGAAAGTTCACTGTTGAGGAATTCCTGGAAAATATATCTGTGGCGGCATTGAACGAGTGTAGGAAAGATGATCTTTTGCTTTTGGCTGCACATTTCGGGATCTCGGTAGGGAGATCTAAAAAGAAAGATGAAATTAAGTTGGCTGTATTGGAAAAGTTGGTAGCTGTGGAAGTTTTGCAACATGTGGAGTTACCTGACTCTGGGTCGGCTGGTTTGCCAGAAACTGCTGCTGTGGTGGAGTACGCCACTGAGGGGATGTCGGCTGTGGAGTTGAGCGTGAGTGCAGGAGGCGAGACAGAGGTCCTGCCAGCTGCTCCCGGTCTTTCTCCATTCCGTTCATTCTCACCCGTAAGCGTGCGCTCCGTTGGGTCGGAGAGTGCCCGGTTGAAAGTCCGTTTAGCACGGACACAGGCGGAATCCCGGGAAAAGGAGCAGGCACGCGATCATGAGTTTCCCTTGGCTGTAAAGCAAATGGAGGTGGACGTGGACAAGGAAGTTCGTCTCCGGCAGCTGGAGTTAGAGGGAAAAAAAAGAGGAAATCAGACCAGACCAGAGCCTCAGGTGACGGTAATGTGCCTTCCACTTGTTCAGTACCTAAATTCGGCTTTGACATAACTAAAGCTATTCCAGTATTACCTCCAATCCGTGAGTCCAGTGTCGACGCCTACTTTACCACGTTCAAAAGAATCACACTGTCGTTGGGTTGGTCGAAGGAAATATGGTCTCTATTACTCCAGTGCAAAATTACGGGTAAAGCGCAGAAAGTTTGTGCTGCGTTGTCTATGGATGAAGGTTTAGATTATGATAGGGTTAAAGAAGCTATTTTACAAGCATACAAACTAGTTCCTGAAGCTTATCAACGTTTTAGAGACTACCAGAAAGCCCCTATGCAATATTATGTAGATTTTGCTCGAGAAAAAAGTGTCTTGTTTGATAAACTGCTTGCAAAGTTACCGATTTCAGTGCTCTTCGAGATCTCGTATTACTATAGGAATTTAAACGACGTTTGCCAGAACCTGTTGTAACTTATTTGAATAAGCAGAAGGTTGTGTCGCTCACTAAAGCTGCCGTAATGGCAGAAAAATTTAACCCATAAAGCTGTCTTTTCTGGTCCTGTGGCGCATAAATGACAGTCTGACGCTCAGAAACTGTATAATGTTCGTCCTAAAACATTTCCATCTATGGGACCTGGATCAGGATCGCCACCTCGGAATAATCGTTCTTGTTTTTACTGCCACAAGGTTGGGCATGTTATAGCTGTTTGTCCAGTATTAAAAACCAAACCTCATCCGGCTGGGGTGGGTTTAATAAACTCGGTTTCTTCCTCATCACCTGTCAATCACAGTCGAGAAGTTGAGAGAGCATTTAAGGCTTTTACTTTTACGGGCACTGTATCTATCCCTGGCTTCCAGGAGAAAACTATTAATATCCTGAGGGACACTGGGGCAGCACAGTCTGTGTTACTGTGTGACGTGTTGCCCGTTTCTGATGAAACTTCTTGTCAGGCTTCTGTTTTGGTAAAGGTTATTGAGATGGGCTTATCTAGAATTCCGTTACACTGTGTGTAGTTAAACACGGAGCTCGTTTCTGGTGCTGTATACGTGGGTTTGTGTAACCAGTTACCTATTAAGGGCGTATCTATGATACTGGATAACAACTTGGCAGGTGGAAAAGTAACGCCCGTGCCCAAAGTAACTTGTGCTAAAAATGTCCATATGCTGAAGTTGGTCCAAGAGCGAGTTCTGCCAGATGCGTCACTGTCCACACTATGGCCCAGTGTGGCTGCTGCCGTACCGGACAATGTCGATGCAAGCCTCCCATCTATCCCTTCTGCGGAGGACACGTTAATGGATCAGTCACAGCATTTAGCTCGCCGTCATGAAATGCTTCAGGGGTGGTACGTGTCCTGGCACGTATTGTGGTCTCTCTCTCTCTCTTTTTCTATCGCTGTTTCAGTATCCCGCGTTGTCAGTGGCTATACTGCGGTGGATTGGTCCGTTTGTCTGTCGTTCACCACTACCTCTGGCAGCTGGTTGGCAGTGAGTGACTCGACTTGTCATTGGATGTTTGTGCACCGGATGTCCCGTCTTCATCTTTTGAAAAGCCGGGAACAACAGAAGAGAGGGAGGGCTTCGTACCTGGCTGACTTGCTTTTGCTTCGTGTGTGATTTGGTGTGATTTGTGAATTCTGAAAGACTCTTTGGTTACTTCTAGTAATACTTTGGTTTTTCGTGGGCTTCAGGCAGACACCAGTGGTTTTGTGTAGGTAAGATTTTGGGTAGGTAGGTTTAGGGTTCTTTTGGTTTCTTTCTTTCTTTTGGTGTTGTCTGATGTCCCACTTTAGTGTCCCACTCTACGTGTGTAAATAAGTGTATATCTTTGAATCTGTCTCGGTGTATGTGTAAATATTGTGTATATTGTGGGTGGAGGTAGCTCGGTGGGTAGGATACTTGCCTCCAGACCAAGAGGTCATGGGTTCGAATCCTGCCTTGAGCAAAACCACCACTGGGTCCCTGAGAAAGACCCTTAACCCCTAGTTGCTCCAGGGAGAGACTGTCCCCTGTAGTTAGGGAATGGAAGTCGCTTTGGATAAAAGCGTCTGCTAAATGCCGTAAATATATTGCAAATATTAGATAAACTTTGTAAATACACCTATGCTGTTTCTGTGGGCTACTCATTTTTCTGCCGGAAGTTTGTGGTTTGGTTGCTCACCTCCTCTAATTTTCATCCTACTCCTAGAGCCAGAAACTCGGGACGTAACAGGTTCACATACATTTTCCACTAGCACTGAGAGTTTTTTCTTGTGTTATTATTTTAGGCACACTATATTTGTCAATACCCTTGACTTAGCTGAAGATCAGATCACATTTTATTGACAAATTAATGCACAAAACCATGAAATTCCAAAAAGTTCACATACTTTTTCTTGCCCTTGTAGGTGTACAATTACAGCCTGTGACCCATCTAATGTCATGCACAAGAGATCAGCTCTCTTTTTGATCCCTCGCCGGTCAGCTTCAGACCACAGGATTGCTGCTGACATTAAGACCTAAATCTAGTGAACACCGCAGTGACAGTGACATGGTGTGTGTGTGTGTGTGTGGAGCTGAAAAGAGTGATATAAGTCAGTGTCACTGGATTAATTTGATGTGGTCAGAAATGTAACACTGTGGAAGGACTAGGAGAAGGAACAGATGGAACTGCTGTACCTAACCACACATAAGCAAAGTTGATCTATGCTATATAATCAAAAAAGAAAGATTCTGGTGAGTGTATACAAACATCTGCACCACAAATGACCCATATAACATCACTTCTTTCATTTTCCTCTCGTGGCAGGTCAGGCGGGATTTGCAGAAGAATGCTGGTCCCAGGTACCCAGGGGCAGGATGGAGTCGTGTTGGAGAACTGTGGTCGTTAGATGGTTCCTGTTGATGCTGCTGTGGCACTGGGCACCTCTGGGTTCTTTGAGTTGGCTCCTGGCCACAGCAGAGCGCCTGGACCACAACCCTTCCCCTTTCTCATCTGTGTCTGGGCGGAGTAGTGGCCAGCTAGACTGGCTCCTGTCCGACAAAGGGCCCTTCCACCGCTGTCCGGAGTACACCGAGTTCAAAGAGCGCTTTCAGCAAGGATTTACCACCCGATACAAAATCTACAGGTAAGCTGTGGTGAGGCTGGACGATGTTTCTTGCTTTTAGGTATATTTTATAATACTTTAATTAACCCCTTTCTCCAGGCCTCCAAGTTCTGCTGGTGGAACACAACTCAACTCTTTATTAGTTTAATCAAATAGAATATCGTAAAATAATTGAATTAATTTTAAATATAATTTTAGCTGAAGTAAAAGAGTTAAACATTTTCAAATGTCATTAAAATAGTCAAGTTAAGGCTAAACTGAGGCACCTCTAAAACAAGCTGAAATTGAATTATGTGGCTACTGTATTGATTTTCTATTACGTAGTAAAAAGTATACTTTGCAAATGTACAGAAGAACTCGAGAAATTTTAATAACTCCTTGCTCCTTACTACCGGGCTATACACTGTAGCAGCTTTGCTTTGTTTGCAATAAAAATATTCAAATGTGAAGATAAAATTGAAATCACTCCTAGCATTATTCTAACCGGACAGGAAATCCTACCAGTTTTTGAACAGAGTTTGTTTTGTTGTTCTTTCTGTGTTCTGGATTGTGTTTCTCTGACCTGTTTCTGGACCTTGCTCACCCTTTTGCCTGGTGGACCAGTTTTTGTTTCGGGAAATGTTATCACGGTTTTCAGAATCCATATTTACTTTAAATCATACCTTCCCGGTTTAGATGTGTATGTCTGGACTGAAATGTCAGAAAATTAATAAATAAAAGATTTTCAAAGGCATCCTGAAGAGCACAATGTCCAAGCTGTGCAAACAAGGTGAGACACAAGAAATCTGCTTGCTCACAACCAGACAAGAATCAGAAATCTTTGATGTGTGCAGAAACCACAAAGACGAGATGAGCGATAGATGGAGGTAGTGGGGTTTTATATTAGACTGTTTTTTTTGTATTCTGTCTATATTGGTTGGTTCCATAGGTTGTGCAGGACATTTGATCCTGTTCAGT
>JBBPDB010000011.1:15723936-15736207 GCA_037974465.1 Brachypetersius altus
AGATCTTTAAGTCCATCTCATGAAAAATCGGAGCAGAAACAAAGGTGTTGCGTTTATATTTTTGTTGAGTGTATTATCATATATTCTATTTTTACCAAGAGTCCATTTAGGACCTTAACAGTTTTTCTTTTTATCAACCAATCACAGTCCTTGAATTGCTGCATCATCCCTAGCAACAGGGTCAACCCCGCCTCCTCACTAAGATAAATGTTTTTGTACTTTCCTTACTCAGAGTTGCTCTAAGAAGCAAGATTTTTTTTAGGCTAAGATAGGAGCTCTCTGAGAGAATTCTAAGAAGCTTTGTGAATACGGGCCCTGGACTTTGAGGATGAAATGTGCTCAGGCAAGGTACCGGTTACCTACTGTGAGTAGACCTTTTGTCTGTATTTCACCTACTCAGGGGTCTTCAGTTCAGTTGGACTTGGGTATAGTATGAATCTAGTGTGATTTCTAACTGTGCCCAAGCATGGAACTCGAACCCGACTGCCATATCATATGTAGACGAAAATAACGTGGGGTCTGCTGAAAATTTGGACAACTGGACACAACACACAAGGAGTCAGAGCTATTTGATAAAACAAGCATCTTCACACTCCTGGACCACTGAATGATGTGGTGAGGAGCTTAAAACACCAGTACAAGTTGGAAGGCACTCTGTAAACCTGGAAACTCGTCAGACAAAAAGGATAAAGCAGTGAAAGCTGTAATGACAGAAGCATGCTCAGACCCTGGACGTTCAGAATCAGAAAGGTTTAAGCACAGAGAAAACTGCTAATGTTATGGCTGCCCAGACACACAGAGACAAGAACAATTCAACATATAAAGCCTAAATAAAATCAAATAAAATAAAAAGACACACACTATGCTATATCTCTTGCTCGTTGTTCAATGCTGCCAACAGTCTGCTATGCAATAAATCACACTCTTGGTACAATACTAAGCCCTCTGGTTTACATCCCATTCTCATTATACTACACTACATTACTGTGCAATCATGTCCGGGGCTAATGCGAGTACGGCCTTAGTTTAATACTTTCAATAGGTGCGATTACACCCTACCTGTTCATCCTCCTCCTCCTCCTCTTCCTCCAGCTCATCCTCTTTGTCATTTTCGTTGTCATCCTCATTGTCCTCATCCGAGCTGGAGGAGTGTCCTGATGTTCCGCCACCGCTGGGACGGTTCCGCTTCCTACCCGCTCTTCTGCTACCTTCGTCTTTAGCCCTGTCTCGCCGCCCGCCTCCCTCGCTCTCCCGTTCGCCCTCCTCGGTGAGAGAATACAGACCGCTGCCGTCCATGCTGTCTGTGTCCTCCTCCTCTTCCCCAGCCAGCCCCTCGTCTTCTTGCTCTGCGTCCGGCATCGGCCTGTCCTCGGCCACTTCAGGACCACCGCTACCCTCTGGGGCCTCGGGAGCCGGGCTCAAATCTAAAAAGAAAATCACAGCACTTTCTCAAAAATTCCACATTAATAAGTGTTTATTCAGAGTGGGTTTAGTGCGAAATATTGTAGAGAAACTCAGACAGTGGTGCTGAATGAAACCAGACAAAATCACCCTTACAGAAAATTATTCAGTGAAATGGTTGCAGCGCCCAACTCCAGAGACATTGTTTAAACAGAGTGTTGAGAAATTTTTGACCCTAAAACTAAACCCATTCATGATAAGGGGGGGGGGGAATACAAGCAGAATACAAGAGTGATGTCAGATAGTCCCAAAAGGAAACTGGTTTAGTTCCGATTAGCCACTATTTTACTATCATTAACATCCATCAAAACACTTCACTGAGAGGTTGATATTGAGCTTGACGCATTTCCGCAAGAAAAGTGACTGCAGGGCTGCTATACAACCACTGTCTAGAGACATCCAAATATTGGGTTTTTTCAGCCCACCAGTCTCAAACCTGCGATGTTCTGTTTCAGAAAGGCTGTTCTTACCAAACCATTTATGGGTGAGAATAGCTGAACGTGTCGCAACATTCATAGGATGATCTTTTTAATTAAATCACAACAAACAGTCACGCATGCCTTCTTTTTATGTAACCAGAGCACCAGTGCGCCGAAATCCATATCATGAGTGTACCGTGTTCTGCTCTGCGTTTGTTTTTCACGAACTGTCTCTCGGTCATACATTTTAAAGGCTACTTTTCTCTTCCCTCTTTATATAAGCACACAACGGGCATTTGCAGTTTTGATGTTGGAGCAGTTCTAAAATTCAGTGCAAGCTCTGAGGAGAAACGGCACCTATTTTGGCTATAAAAAGAACAATAAACAGGAAACTTAAGAAGAATAACAGTGTGATTGCTCTACAGTGAACCATCTCCCATGAAATCCATTTTGGCTTTACAAAGTAGGATGTTTCCATTAATAGGAACATCCTTCACCTCTTCTTCTGAGAGTGGGGCTTCTGAAAGTCTACATATGTTTATTCCAACCCATACTGGAATGTTTCTGTTGGTCTGGTTACCATAAAGCATTCACAAAATCTGGTGGGTTTTCTTTAAAAAACTCAATCTCCACCCTCAAATGTGATCGTTTGCAGCTACAGTTGCAACGTTGGACAAGATTTAAAGCTGATTTTTTAAATCTCACTAAAAATAATGAGAAACTGCATCTGGTAGCCCAGCTGTGGTGTAACCGTAACTAGATCAAGACTCTGAATGACTGCGAAGCTGTGGATCCTATGAAAGATCTAAGCTGTGACTCACAAAGAACATGACCGTCTACAAGAGGAAGGGAACCTCATGGGACGTGAATCTTCATGGCCTAAAATGCTGCTTTTCAATACAGATACTCTTTTTGATCGTACTCTCCAAAATTTTGGGATAAAAAATATTCAGCAATTATTTGATTTACTTTTTTGGAGAAATAAGGATCGAAACCGTGTCCCAAGTTTCCTGTATTTATAAAGAGGGGAAAGTCACTGCAAATGTTCCGTTTAACAAAAGAGCCGAGCGCTACTCCATTCCTCCACTGATCCAATCTAGCATCCACCCATTGCACACACAGATGTACTAAATACTGCTAGCAGCACTGTTAATCCAGGAGATCCTCCAGATTTCAGTCCCGACCAGTCCGAAACTGGTACCAGCTTGGTATTGGTTCTCAAAGCTGGCATTTGGTGACTCATTATTAACTGTATGGTAGCCTAGTGGTTAGGGCATTCGCCTTGCGACTAGAAAGTCCGGGTTCGATTCCCAAGACCGCTAGGCACCGCTGAGGTTCCCTGAGCAAGGTACCGTCCCACACACTGCTCCCCGGCGCCGTGTTCCTGCTGCCCCCTGCTTCACTTGGTGAATGGGTTAAATGCAGAGGAAGTGTTTCGTGCTGCTCACGCCGTGTGCTGTGGCGTGTTCACGTATGACAGAATCTTCACTTTCACTTTATTTTTTGGCAAAAACATGGCAAAGGTTTTTCTTTTCATATAAATTACTTTTCTGGGAAATATCTTCTACTTCTAATATCGGAAAGTTCAGAATTTGCACAGAATTTCTCAAGCTATGAGTGAAAATCAAACAAAGTGTAATAGGAGGAGTTTCACGGCACACATGTGATTGGGGGCCTCGGACGGTAGCACTGTCAAAAAAAATAGAGTATAGGTACATGAATCTGTGGGGAAGTGGATCTGTGGGGTGGGGGGTGTTTATGACTGGCAGACAGAAAAGGACTGTGATGCCATGGCTGTCCCCTGGGTGAGTTTGGGAAGATGGATGAAGTCCCATACGAGCCATTACCCGCGGGCCACTGCTTCGTCAGTGCCGCACAAGGCGTCAGGAATGACAACCAGTGGGGGCCTAAAGGAGCAGCGGTCTGGTCCCTAGACACCCTGTAACCTAGTAACAGCTGGTTTCCAGAGGCAATGTGCATCAGCAAGAAAATAACACAGGGACATTACTGTATCCATAATTGACCGTCAAGAGAAGGAAAAATTGGCCCTCCGGAAAAATAGTTGCTGAAGCCAGGAGACGTTTTGATGAACTGAATAATAATAGCGGTAACTTTTCCTGCACATATTGGTGTCTGGGATTAATGAAGGAAATATCTGGCAGTCTTGAAGATGCTGCCTCCAAATGGGATTTAAAAGAGAAAGATGTGTGTGTATGTGTATGTGTGTGTGTGTGTGTGTGTGTGTGGGGCGGGTGTTACAGTGCAGTGCTTTTCTATCCTGGTGACTTGATGCAATTTGCCACTTTAGTTTCTCCTTATACATCTCGGAAAACGGCGCTGGAGCTTCCACTGGCCCGGATCAAATTTCACACTCGCTATCGATGTTTGTCTTTGTAACTTCGTAACGTTTTGCTGAATTGTCTTTTTTATTTGGACTTGATTCTTGCTGAAGGCAGGACTTTGTCTTTCATCCGCTTAAAGCTGACTAGTTAGTGTAATAATCTCTTATTTAAAAAAGTATCTAAACTTTGTTTTAAATAAGACACGGCAGATTTTCTAAGCAGAGGCTTTTTGAAAACCACTCACGTCTGTGTTTCTCTGCTGAGCAGTGGGCCTCTGAAGTCTTGTACGAAACAGGAGGTAGGAGAAAAAAACAAAGCTTCTAGTTGACAGAGTACTTTAGTATTTACACAGAGGAGAGATGGCGAGAATGTGAGCAGACTACAAAGGCAGGCCTATCTGGTGTTTAAGACGTTGGCTAAATAAGGTGGAACAGCATGTGTTCTGAGCCGTCCAACAACAGTCTGTTCAACATACGGCCTTGGCGCTC
Source organism: Brachypetersius altus (assembly GCA_037974465.1). Classification (NCBI taxonomy): domain Eukaryota; kingdom Metazoa; phylum Chordata; class Actinopteri; order Characiformes; family Alestidae; genus Brachypetersius; species Brachypetersius altus. The sequence goes on from JBBPDB010000011.1 coordinate 15,728,647, forward strand.
GGCTCCACTCGTGCTCGGCGTTTTTCTGGGGTGAGTAGGGGTGGGTACTAGGAATAAAGAAGACGAGAGGGTTTAGTGACACATCACAGTGGGAACTCGGGCTCCCTTCACCACGTTTTCTTCATTTTCATTTGTTTGTTTTCACTCTGCCAGGGTGTAGTGCACGTTCTGGCGTTTGTAATCCACATATAAAAGCATTATTTATCAAGATGAGTAAGAGCAGATGGGTACATTTCATCTAGGTCATTACGGCAAAGGTTTGCTTAAAGATGTCTGTCAAGAGCTACACCCCACAGCAAGAGATGAGGCTGGTGTGCTTTATACCTGACTGCTCTGGAGACCAGCTCTGTGACTCTAGAGTCTAAAGTGCGATGTTTCTCAGGCTTGCGGAAAGTGTGTCAGGTAGAGGAAGTAAGTGAAGTCATCACGTCGTTCCTGACAGCCTTATATCCAGGCTGATCTGAAGCAAAAGCGCCATAGGACCGTACACAGAGAACGCCTCTCAACGTGCGGAAAGTTGAAGGTTGAAAGCAAAAAAGCAACTAAAATGTGTTGAAAGTGGTTGACCTGTAGCATTTCTAGAGGGTTACCATCAGGCAGCAATTTGAATATGCAAATGATGCATTAGCGCACGCCGTTCAGCGCACGCCGTTCAGCGCATGCCGCTCAGCGACTTCGACGGAAAAGTGTGTTATGTTATGTGATCACCTTATGTCTGAGAAATCAGTGTGTGCTATTATGATTCTCTCATCGCTTGCCCCAGAGGCACTAAAGCGGAAAATCTAATTATCGTGTTCAGTGCTGTAACTCCCAGTGAGCAATTAACAAGATTCGGCTTTAATTTTGACGAAGAATCCAAGCTTTGGCGAGGAGGAACACGCGAAATGAGAAACAATCCGATTTTTCGGTGTGCAATCAGTTATTAAGAAGCAGCACTTAAATTATTTAAAGAAAAAAAAGGAAAACAATGTTTGAAGTGAAATCTCACAGCTTTGCTCGGTTCTTGTTGGATACACAGAGAGCTTCAAGAGTCTTGTGTCTGTATCTGTCAAACCAAGTGACGCTGTGTCTGACGCCAAACAAATGGCTGTGAAGGACCAAACAAAGCTCAGCATGATGTCTGTCACCTTGAACATCAAGACAAACTGCATTCTAAACGTGTTCTAAACTAAAACAGGCGTCATTTCGTTAAATAACTTGTGAATAATCTAAAGAACTTCAGCGAAGTTTACCGATGTTTAAAGGGGCGCATCCTACAAAAGCTGTGGTTCTAACCAATAAAATTTGCCCTCAGACTTTTCTGCCTCCAATACATCAACTTCAGAACTGACTGTCCACTCCTGACAAATGTCTCCCACCCCTTGACACTGTTACAAGATAACCAGTGCTGTTTGTTTCAGTCAGTGGCTTTAGCGCTGTGCTATGGGATATGCTATCTCTAGGCCCGGAGGATTCCGCAGAGCTTTTACACTGAAAGAGTGCAATAGGAGCAGAAAGATTTTCAGTGTTTGCTCTTGTTCTAGAAATTAATAACAAATGCACAGCTCTTCAATAATGACGTCATTCAGGTCAGCTATAATTATCCCTTTTTCTTGTTCTCGCTTTTATTTCATTATTGCTGGTCTTCTGTCCACTTTCTGCCATGACGAGGCAAATTTTCCCACTTGTGAGGAGAATAAAGACCTTTTCTCATCTGTTTTCTAGATTTTCCGAAGGGCTCTCCAGTTCGGCTGTAGATCTCCAGGCACACATACACACTCACACCCTTCATGTGTTTGACTGACAGCCTAATATAAACAGGCCTGAAGACCCAGTTTCTATCCAGTAGAGCACGATGTTGCAGATCAGCAGTTCTCCCCTCCCCACCTCTCTTTCTGTCTCTGCTGAGGGCAAGCAGCACAGAAGCACATCGCAATTCCAAAAAAATAGTTCAGGAACGCTTTTCTAACCAGGAACTGTAGCACCTTCAGTGACGCAACAGGAGAATTCCATTAAACATATTAAACTGTCTTCGAGTTCATTTATTACTTTGATTAAAAACTAGAATTCAGCCCAGATGTGTTATTCAAACACAAGCTCATGTCAGATTGTTGTGTAATGCACCCCTTTCTATCCATATTTCACATTCCGAATGAAGATAAGGTCGTTCTAAATGAAGATTCATATTCATCAGGTACTCTGCATAAAAATATTTACATGAACATAAGCAACAGTAAAGTGCTGAGGCGCTGTCTTGCACAGGTGCTGCGCTCTGGCGTGTGAGGGGGGGTGAGGGGGTGTGTTTTGGGGCGAGAGTGGCCCGCTACCCAGCTGAGATCCAGGTGCAATCAGCTGGTGCTAAAACCCTTTAATTAAGACCATCGATCATCATTAGCTTTTGCACGGACAGCCGGAGCTTTAGCTAATTAACTCTTTGAGATCACGGCGAAACGGCACTCAGCCCACCGGGATATTCTTTTAGCTAGAATATGTTCAAGAAAGCTCATCTCGCAATCTGCCTTTACAGCAGCATAAGTTTTACTTAAGATGGCTCAGATGCTGTGTTTAGAAACGCTGCGTGGTGAAATCTATATCATTAGCTTCATTTCTCTGACATTAGCCCAGAGGCTGCTTCTTTCCTCCCCAAAGTCTATATCAGGAAACGCTGAGATAGACGGAGTATTTTTGCCGGAAGATGAATGGTGGGTGCAGGCAGGATAGCACAATGTCTTCAAGGAGAGAGTAACAATAGCTGTCAAACTGAATCGTGTAAACCATGCGGCATTTGTAGAGCTGGCTTGTGCTCGCCCTGGATTAAAATCAGAGGCATCAATATTCAGCTCCATGTTTTGATGCATATTTATGCATGGTTTTCTGCTGATATTAGCATTTTCTCCCACACACACACACACACACACACACACACACACACACACACACAAATATGCTCCACCGACACCCAGCAGCCTTATCCCAAAAATCAGAATCAAAATTGAATCCCAAATCTCAGTGCAGGCATGACTTTAAGCTGACTCCGGTGTCCCGTCCCCCCCCCTCTCTTCTCTTGTAGGGAATTCAGCCACTGGAAAGTGAACAGCTTGGCCACAGAGAAGAGAGACTTCTTCAAGGCCCCGCTGCCCTTGGCTCCAGAGTTCTTACGCAACCTCAGGCTACTGGGAAGAAGGCCGAGTCTCCAGCAGATCCATGAAAACCTGATCAAAAAATACGGCACTCATTTCCTCGTGTCCGCCACGCTCGGGGGTAAGCTCTCACGGCACCGAACTGAGCCAAATGTATTGATCACAGAAACAACTGAGCTACCATGACAGGTGCATTATGGGAATCTGATATCTGATAATAATGTACACAACCCCCTTTCCCTTACGACGTGTGTGTATGCCCAGCAGAACTGTAACAGCAGCAGAAAGCCCTCCCCCCTAAAACTGCACCGACTGGCCATGGATCTCTGACTGCAGTGGCATTAACCGAGTCTTCCGTTTTTAAGATGCTAATTATGATGCCACTCGTTGGTAGACGTATGCACTGAAGCTGCAGTGACAAGGAAGATGAATGCTGTAGCAAAATTGTAGTGAATGCTGGTAATTAACCAGTCAAGCAGGAGGGGAAAGGAGGACGGGACGACTGGCTGCATACTAATCAGATTGGAGCAAATAATGCTCAGACTCCACTGAAAGAGACGGAGGGACACTCCTCGACAGCAAAGTGAGACTATTTCTCAGGGTCTGGACTGATGAGCTGCATCTCCCGTGTCTGTTTTGAGCTAAACAAAGCCAGACCATCAGAACCAACATACAGTACTGTATATCCTCGTATACAGTACAATTCATACATACGTAATGGCTTCCCTGTGGGCATGTCTGCTCTCTCTCTGCATTTTGAATGGCTCAGTGTGGTGCCATCTAAACAAGATCCATCCAAGTATTGTTTCCTTGCTTGAATCTCCACAGCGCAAAAATTCCAGTACAGTCATCACACATCATTTCACATTTCCCAACAAATCGCAGCCAGGTGATGTGATGAGAGCTGTAGAACGCTGTTTATCTTGGCTGAAGTGGGAGCTAAACTACAAAAAAAAGTTGGGACACTTTCTCTTTAAATTCCAGTGTAAGTCTCTGTATCAGTGCGCATTCAAATGTCCACAGATCCCAACGCCACGGGCACTGATGCCACCCAGATGCTGGTTTTTGCACCTTTCATTGATTCCAGTCTTTATCATTTTTGACACGTAGAATCTGTCCATCCCAGAAACAAGCTGAAATGTGGACTCATCTGAGCACAGAACACATTTCCATTGTCTTTCAGTTCAGTTCAGGCCCAGAGAACTCCCTGGCACTTCTGCTCAAAATTGATGCTTGGATTTCTCAGTACAGAATGCAGTTTCTGGGATCATTTCTTGATGCAATCGAGGATAATGTTCAGCAGCAACGATTTCCCAAAGCACTCCCGAGCCCATGTGGCTACGTCCGTCACAGTAGCAGAACAGTCTCTAATGCAGTAGCGCCTAAGGGCTCTAAGGTCACGCTCATCCAGCAGCGGTTTCTGCCCTAGGCCTTTACGCACAGATTTCTTTTGCCTTCTTGTATAATTTCACAATGTTATTTACTTGTGGATGGTGACTGTATAACATGCTCAGTCTTACAAAGCCTCTGCTAAAATTGTTTTAGAATGTGTTGCGAGCATTAATGTCTAAATGAGTTTATTATTACAAAGTAGGATTGAATTTGCCTGTGAAAACACAAAAAATCTTTTCTTTTCCCTTTTGCCTGTTAAATAAAGCTGCATTGCCAAATTAGAGATTTTAGTTTTTATTGCATTTTTAGAAGAGTTCCAATTTATTTGGAAATGGGTTTTATGTAACAAAAATGTTTAGTAGCTGGGGGTCCCAGAGAACCATATTCAGAACTTCTGTTAAATTGTAAAAAAAAAGGCATAAAAGGCACATGCAAAGCAAAGCATTGTTTTATCCATATTATAATTTAGCATTTATTTTATCAGTCCCTGCTTGTATCATCATGTGTGAATATGATACATGGTGAATACAATGTCTACTCATCATTTAACCAAGAGAAATCAGTTCCTTCAAATGAAAAGTGCTGTGGTGGTTTAAGGCCCAGCACCAGCCCTTTATTCTTCTAATTGTGAGTCAGTCGGCTTTGTCTTGAGAAAGTAATGATTCCTTTTTGTCCCAGCTTCTGCGCCTTATAGCCTGTTTCGATGTGGATCTCTTTTAAAGGGGAGGAGTCTCTCACCATCTTCCTGGATAAGCAGAAGCTCAGCAAGAAGTCCGAAGGGAATGGCAACAGTTCAGTGGTATCCCTGGAAATCCTGCACCAGCTGGCGGCCTCGTATTTCACAGACAGAGAGAGCACCCTCAGGAGACTCCACCACCTTCAAATCGCCACCTCTGCAATTAAGGTGATTTTTCTTCCATTCAAACTGATTTATACAGTTAACCCTTATTGCGGCCAGTTGGCCGAGTTTGCTTCTTGGGTTTTGCCCTAAAGCAGCAAGACTAAACCTACCCTCTCTTGTCTCAGGTATTCAGTAGCTGAAAAGCACTCTGGGCAAGTTACCAGTGCATTGGAAGGCAGACTCTCACCCACATGTAATTTAGCATTACCAGTTACCAATTCACCTGTCATGTCTTTGACTGTGGGAGGAAACGGAAGACTGTTGAAGAACATGTCCTGTATTTTGATATCCTGAGTACACCAGGTGTGGGTGAGTTATTGGTGTACTCAGGAGTAACTGTATGTGTTTGGTGATTGGTTTTGAAAGTGTATTTAAGTTCTGGTTAGAGGGACCTGGGTTGTCGGTCCACTGTTGCCCTGAATATAGGTTACGTATTCCTTCTTCTTTTGGTTTGTTGATTTTGGCCCTCGTGCCTTTTTCGTTTTGGTTAAAGAGAAATAAAGGTATGTAAAGCATGGAAGACCCTGTGTGCGCCTGTTCAGCTCGACTCTCGGCTTCCTCGGCTGATAATTGAACCCAGGACTGTTGCGCTTTTTTCACCCCATACGATGTCAATGTATTTATCTATTTGCTGCGTAAACGATTTTTTTCAGCATTTCACAAACTAAACTCCACTGAATCCAATTAAAAAGCAGGAAAGATTGTGCAGTTTGAAATAGATTGTGCAGTTTGTGAGTGATTTATTGTTAAAGCTGCTTTTTTTCAGCCTGCATTCGTGCATAGATGTATATTATAGCTGCTGTAAACATGCTGCATTCCATTTCAGCCACTGCTACAGTTATGGATTTTGATAGTCTGTTGCCATGGTAATCTTTCAGCAGTGTAAGTCTCTTAATGTTACTTTTAAGCAGCATTGCCATTAACATGATGGATCAAGTGACCCTCACCAGAGTTGCTGAGTGGGAGTGCACATCGTCGGACTCCACTGGTTGAAACAATGGGATTAATTTAGAGTGACTTGTGCACAAGGCCGTCGGTGAATGAGGAGGAACTTGCTTTATCAGAAAGTGATCCGGTAACACAGTGTTAGTGGTGGTTTCAGTGTAAACTTTAGAAACTGCGTCTGTGGCCTTATTTTCATGCAGGCGCTAGTGCATTTAAGATGGTGTGTCACTCATTTGGTTGTGCATATACACAGTTCTTTCACTTTTACCCTGAATATTTTCATGGCCATGGTCATTTCAGTTCCAGGTCCACAGTGGAATTTTCAAACTCATTACGGTGCGCTTGAGCTACCACCTCCTGAGACCCTTTCTTAGCACAAATGTAAGGGCAAAGTTTCATTATCCTGACTTTTATCCCTTTAATGGCAGGGTATGAAGCATTTGAGCTGTAATAATAATAATAATAATAATTAGGGCTGCACCAAATATTCAGCCACCCTTTTTTTTTTTACGCAACAGAAACAGTGATGACGCAAACAACAACCGCAACCTGCACGCGCCAGACTGGATTAGAGTCAACATGTCTGCTGTGTGGGTGCATTTCCATATATCCAAGAAAGACACACGGAAAGCCGTTTGTAAAGCGAGCCATGCGGAAATTTCTAGAGGGAAATTTCTAGAGGGGATATTTTATTTCAAATTTTATTTTATATTGTGCGTTCTTTGAATGCGAAATAAATATTTTCATATTTTTGTAACAGATTTATTATTTTAATTTAATAATAATAATCTTTTGGTTTATTTAATAATAATAAACACTTTTGGTGTTTCGGTTTTCAGCCAAGTGTTTCCTCAATTTCGGTTTTCAAAAAAATTCGGTGCATCCCTAATAATTATAATAATAATAAGAAGACAAATATAGACTTAACTGTTAACTGTAATCATTTTTCAAACATCAAAAAATTACTTCTAAACATCTTGTCACGTCTCTCTCCTGTGGGGTTAAGGGGAAACTGAGGACGCCGGAGCAGAACGACATGGTAAGGTTTTCAAGGCTTTATTCAGAACAGAAAAAGGGCACGTGGGCCCAACATGCGAGAATACACCTAGGAGATACTGTAATACAACTCAGACTCAGAAGAGAGTGACCGCAACACAAGGGTCAGTGAGGCGAAATGCTACCATGTCTGACAAGACATGGAGCA
>JBBPDB010000011.1:15776196-15787003 GCA_037974465.1 Brachypetersius altus
GTAAAGCTGCTTTGTGACAACGACCATTGTTAAAAGCGCTATATAAATAAAATTGAATTGAATTGAATTGAATTAATGTTTTCAAAACATTTAAATGAAAATTCATAAAAATCGTGTAAAAAGGACTTAAACTCACAATTCACACTTCGCCAAAGAAAATCGGGCTCATTTCTCGTCGTGTGGTGACCCAGCACAATCCAGACTGGCTCAAAGCCCATGGTCTCCCACAGTTCAAGAAAAAATGGGCTAGTTAACAGCACACAAGACAGTGGGTAGCAGTGCAACAACAGAAAAATTGGAACAGCGGCGCTAAAATGTAGCCGTAGTGCCCTCGCATACATGTGATTCAGGGACAAATCTGCCTTAAGATGAGGGTTTCACTTAACACTGCAGCAGTCTCTATTGAGATTACTTAAAAGCACAGGTGCCATAATCCATTCCTGGCGGGCCACATTACTTCTCAGTGCAGTGTTTTCCCTGCACTAACACTCCTGACTCGATTCAGCAGCTAATGAAATGAACTGTGAAGGGGCCCTCTAGGGCCGGATTCTGACGCATGCTTCAGAATGATCTCGGAAGAGACTATGAGAGAAAGATTTGCTTGCGCTGTCGTGCAAATGCACCCTGGGATTGGATCGGCGTGCTTTAGCTTTTTAATCCATCAATCCATGAGTCAAACTGAACCTCAGCACAAACAAAGCACCGGAGCCTGTGAACAATACCTTTCCAAGTCCTTGGCCTCTAAGAAGTAGAATGACATTGTGATCTTCAGCTGTGCCACTCACGGCCCGCGTTCCAGTGGAAAGGCACAACCTTTATCGATACAGTTCAAGCACAAACAGCTGGAACGGGTGGTGGTCGGGGTATCCTCCCCTCAGACTTACATGTTAACATTTAAAGCACGGTGACCTAAAAATTTGCTCCACTCTAGATGCCCACTCAGTGTATGCCATGCTGTATGTTTATTTAGAGCATGGCTTGGAGGCATTACAGCAACACATGCACATCCTCGACTGCTATCGTTTACAGGCAATTACTTTGTACTTGACACCAATAAGCTGAGAGGACAGCAGCAGTGGGCAGCTGAAGTCCAACTGAGAGACGAAGTGAGAGACAGAAGACGTGGACAGAGAAAGAGGAGGGGGAGGGAGACAGACAGGCAGAGAGAGACAGAGCTGTTTAGCCTCTCAGGGCCAGATTGAGAAGACCTTTGCGAAGTGTGGTTAGTGCGTGTGCACTGTAATCAAGTGCTCTAAGAGAGTGACAGGTTGTAGTTAACGTTCTCCGCTGTGAAGACTTTCCCTCCACTCTGACAGCCCCCACCTGAGGCTGCTGCTGTTTCCATGCCACTGCTTGGAACGAAGCCTTGCACACGAAAAGCCATAGAACAGTGTGTATACATTACTCTGAAATATGATAAACATCCTCAGCAGGAGACGCATTAAGCAATGTTATTTGTGCTGCTTTGGACAACATTTGTTGCCAAATAAATGGCATGTCACTTAATTCCACAACCATTTTAATGCCACATACTGTGCAAAAGTCTTCAGAGCCGGCCGAATGAGTGGAGGCAGTCGGTGCGTTTTTGCTTACGACAATAAAAACAAGTTTTCTTTTATTGCTACTGATACCTTGTTAAATGTTTTTGTGTTAGTTCTCGCCATTACATGGCCTCCGCTCCACCACCAGCACACATGATATCAAGTACTGCAGAAGTTTGGTAATACACTAACAAACATGAATCACAATGTAACATTTATTGGTGTATATCAAAATACTTACAAAACACTGCAGATGTTAATACAGGAAGCTTTTGGCCACTTTGTTACTCAAACATTAGTTCTGCTGAAAGCTGCTATGCAACAGAGGACAGAGGAAGGAATTAGTTTGAAGCCTAACCCCTGGAACACTGCTTTGACTGTACGTTATAATATGAGCACTGAGGTGGTGTTACATCATGCCAAAATGTTTGAATAGGTATCAAAGGCTCCTGTGGTCACGCAAAATGTGTTACATTAGCAGGCCTATGCGACTAATGTAAGGCATTCAGCAATCCAAGCAGTGGGAATTACATTAGGAAAAAGTGCCCCTTTGGGGATGAAGTGGGGACACACAGAGGCTGAACACCGAGAGGGTTTTAATTTATGAGCAGGGCTTCGCTATACCTTCGCTCCAGTTGTATTATAATAGCTAAGTCAGTTGTATGGTAATAGCTAAGTCAGTTGTATGGTAATAGCTAAGCCAGTTGTATGGTAATAGCTAAGTCAGTTGTATGGTAATAGCTAAGTGTGCCATGCCAAATGCATTTGTTGAGCCGGCTTGTCACTTGCTAAATTGGATGATGGTAAATGAAAATAAAATGCTGGCAATTGCATGTCTTTTATTTTTCTCTGGGCTCAATATAGCTGCCCTTTGTCTAAAGGCAACACGACTGCACTCAGTTAAAACTCACATCAGTCAGTGAATGTGCTGGTCTTGTTTAGTATAAACTGGTCTAAACAAAACTAAGACCAATGTCTTAATGTGTTTAATGTTGGCGCATTATTAACACTAAAAACAGAGGAATCACATTTTAAATGTCAAAACTTTTGATTGATACAAAATTTGAATCACTTTCGATGATATAATCTATAACACATTTATGTAGCAATTATTCTGAAGATTACTGAAGTAATACACAGACAGTTTCTCACAGCAAAGATGTAATTTTAATAACAATAATTGAATTGTTATTTTTGCAAAATGTGGGTTGAAAGCATAGAAGAGAAGAGAAGATTATTATTAATGACATTTTCGGCTTTTTTTTGGAAAAAGGTTGAAAGGTATTTCTGTGCACAGTGTAAATCAGATGTAAATGGTATGTACTATGTAAGCATGTGATTAAATAATGTGACTATCTAATAACAGCTTAGCAAAATAGCATTAAGACCACCAGATAGAGCTCAGCTGAGTCTGGGCTGTTACTAACAGTTTGTTTTGATCTTCCTGCAGGACGCTGGGTTTCTGGCTCAACAGAGTGCAGTCTCTGCTGTACTGCAATGAGCATGGAGTCCTGGGCTCTTTTTCAGAGGAGGTGCAAGGTTGTGTGTGTCCCGCAGAACAGAGTGGCGCCTGCCAAGGGACCATCCCGTGCCTAGTGGGTGAGGGCACACTGTGCTCATCCTGTGCCCCGGACAACATCACCCGCTGTGGGACCTGCCTGCCCGGCAGCGTCCTTCACATGGGCTCCTGCCGGCCCAACATTGCCAATTCATTGGATCACTATGTGAACTTTGATCTGGACATGCCAGATGCAGAGGCGCGGCACCTCCTGCACCGACTTGACAGTCGCATGGAGGTGCACGCCATCTACATCAGCAATGATGTGCGCCTGGGCAGCTGGTTCAACCCAGCGTGGCGCAAGCGCATGCTACTGACACTCAAGAGCAACAAGAACAAGTCCAACCTCATCCACATGCTGATGGGGATCTCCTTCCAGATCTGTTCCACCAAAAACAGCACGCTGGAGCCCGTGCCTGCCATCTATGTCAACCCCTTTGGGGGCAGCCACTCAGAGAGCTGGTTCATGCCAGTCAAACAGCAAGACTTCCCCGACTGGGAAAAAACCAGGCTGGACTCGTCCCTGCAGTGCTCCAACTGGACGCTAATACTGGGCAGTAAATGGAAGTCCTTTTTCGAGACAGTCCACATCTACTTGCGTAGTCGCATCATCACAGATGACCCAACTGTCAATGAGACGCTTTTCTACGAGCCGCTGGATCCAGACGACCGCTCAGCCAACCTGGGCTACATGAAGATTAACAACCTGAAGGTATTTGGATACAGCATGCATTTCGATGCTGAGGGCATCAAGGACCTGATCCTGCAGCTGGACTATCCATATGCACAGGGTTCGCAGGACGCCACTATCCTTATGCTGCTGGAGATGCGTGACCGCATCAACCGCCTCTCGCCGCCCGCCGCCCAGCCACTGGACCTCTTCTCTTGCCTGCTCAGACATCGGCTCAAGCTGTCCGCTGGCGAGGTGGCACGTGTCCGGGACTCTCTGCAGAGCTTCAGTGCCAAGCTGCCCAATTCCTCGGAGCCTGAGCTCGCCCAGCTGTGCAGCTAGCTCGGCTAATTCTTCCTTGCTAAGGCGCTTGAGTGTATGAATGTGAATGAGGGTGGGGAAGAGGCAATGGATTATTTTGGGAATTTGTACATACATTATTTTGTGTGGATGGGCATGTTTGCTTTCCAGAGCGTGCCACTCTTGGGCAGCAAACTGAAAAAACAGGAAGCCGTGATTGATGGGAGGAGCACAGAGCACACTAACCGAATTTTAACACGAACACATCAAATTGTGCTTCTGAGTGAAGCTTGAGAGAGAGAGAGAGAGAGAGAGAGAGAGAGAGAACTGCCTCTTAATCTTTTCTGCAACATGACACAAAACTGGGACTGGTCTGTTTCTGATATTCTGACAAATGTAGGTATTCTGTGGTGATGTCATTGTTCAAAGAAAAAAAAATTCTCCATTTGGATTAATTTATGACAAAAAAGGTCATACAGTGATCATCAATTCAGAGGTTTACCTTGATTTTTTATTTTATCTTAGACCCTAAATCCTGTATATCTGTATTTAACACTGAATTGAGATCCGTTCAGCAGAATCTTTGTATTCAGAGACATGGATAAACCAAAAGGTATAAAATGTGGAGGAAAAGCGAAATGTCTGTTTTTCATGTCCGTTGCAATCTTTTCGTTCGAGATACTGATCTTAGGCATTGTTTCGCACCGGTTTGTGGGCAGCTTTGTAAATATGCTCCGTTATCGATCCTCATTCAGGACATGAAAGTTGCACATTGCTTCTTGGATAAAACTGGTTCAACATTATTCTGAATTTGTACTTTTTGAAAAGTGCAAAGACCAAAAACATTTCTTATTCAACAAAAAAAAAAAATCTATTGCCTTATAATGTGGAGTCTATGTTTGGATATCAAAGCACACTCGGCTTGTTACACTCTCAAACCCTTTTTACACCTTTTGCACCGGTTCCTTCTGTTTTTCAGCTGATTTAAATGACAGTAACTACTAATCTGTACAAGTCCCGTTTATAATTGACTCTGTGAGAAATACATGCTGTGTCTGCTCTGTACAAACACAAGAAACTGTTTGATGATCGTTACTATTATTACATTTTCATATATTGATCCATCTTAACTACAGTAACACCTAACATACATCTAAGTCCATCCTAGAAACTGTAACGCTCAAAATAACTGTCCACTGCTCTCTTTACAGGCGCTTTACAGATCTTTTATGATAATTCAGCATTTTAATTCTCGTCCCATCCATATCGCAGCTATACAGAACAGCAGAGCACTGGCACAGACATAACCATCCACCTGCAAACATGTCATTTTTGTAAAATTTCTCATCAGAAAGAAAATGGTTATTTTTGATTTTGCCCGTACAGAGCACTTACGGATATTCCCTGAGTGTGAGTTCTGGTTGCAAACCTGTGGCCAAAATGACCAGATTTATCCTGAGATAAGATTAACGTTGACATAGAAAGAGCTACATTTACAAGGTGAAGAAACTTTTTAGTCCGTCAAACTGTAGCCCACTTGCTGCGCTACACAGGCACAACATGTGGAAAGGAGTTTGTAAACATATATTGTTTATTTTGACGTCAGCTCTTGCCCTTCAACTGAACACTGATATGCAGGAGGAAGGCTAATCAATCCCAGAGCCTTGTGTAAGCTGTGGCTGCTCTCCCGAGGAGGAATAAATACAGTAAATATTCCTGCGTCGGATGATTTATGAAGGCTGTATTATCAAGGGTGCCCGTGCATTTAGGCAGTGGATTTATGAAATACGGAATTGGGCCAAATTTGGACTGTGTATGTACTCGCCCTCCTGAGGAACACACCCTGCCTCATTAAGCCAGTTCTGTACAGAATTAACTACTTAAACGCAGCAAAGTTTTGAAATGAAGTGTCATGGCACTACCTCACAAAGACAACTATGAAAACATGCTTTGCAACATGATCACACTTATAATTGGCTACATTTTGAATTCTTTTGTAACCCAAGACGAGCCATTGTCTTTTTTTCTCTTGCTCCAATAGATCTTTCTCAAACAGGGTCTAATTTTCCCAGTTTATTCTTCGCTGGATGTTCAGACACCCCTGACCATGTTTCCCGGCACCACATCTGACCTACTTCCGAGGCCTTCCTCCATGCTGGATTCAAAATACTACCCATTTTAAAGGGTGGCCTGTCTCTTACATGACTTGAAGAAGTTTGAATACTAATTTGCATTAATGCTGAAAGTCAGGCTGTGAGGGAGGACCTCCCGTTTAGTACATGCTGTAGTGTTCGCGGTGAGGAAAAAAATTCAGTACTGGCAGCAAAAAGTTTCTGCATCGATTCTGCTCTCGAGTTTGGCCTAGTTCTTAACGGACAGGCTGCCAAAGGACAGACGTTTTTTTCAAAGAGTGACAAAGGAGTTGATGCCACATGGGATCTCTGAGGAGTCTCAGCAGATATGACCAGAAAGTATCCGCCTCATTTGTGACTCACTCAGAACTCACGAACGCAGACAGGCCTGAAGGTTCGCGTTTAAAGCTTGTGGTAACGCTTCGACTGAACAACATAACGGCCCAAAAGTAATTCACAACCTTGATGTTAATCAAACCTGCAAGTGCTAGTTGCCTTTTTGTGTCACATTTGAGCGCTGCGTTGCGGCTAAGCTACAAGTCGTGTTCAGTGTAGCCTGGTATAGCTCTCCCGCCCAGATCATGGACCAGTGGCGATATGATGTAGTAACGCTATGCTGTCTTTTCTTGAGTCTTAATTACGCTTAGAAGCTGCTTTACTGCTTTAAAAAATTGTTCAGTGATCTGAATTTGCTTTTTTTTTTTTTTTTCGCGCTAAGACCTAAAATTACACTGAAAAACTCCCCAAACACTGGAACACATGCCCTGGTCTCCTATTAGACCTTCTAGGCATTTAGCCTAACTGTATAATTGAGAAAAAGTGAATTGCTTTGTGAATAGCCATGGGTTTACCAGCAGAAAGCGTAGTGTACACAGAGAACACTTTCCTGCGGAGTGTGCAGTCGCTCCTCAGACGTCCCACCAGCCGGAGCGAGTTTTGCTGGGGCTTTATGAAACTGCTGTACCTTCATTGACTTGCGTCCCCGCAGTTCCACATCACACGGCTGATATTTTCCTTTCCTACCTTTGCGTAACTTTGTTGCTGTACAGACAGCACCGACATAAATCACAAACATGTCGCACCTTGGTGAGGTCAAACTCTGCGGACGCTGGGGTCACGATTTCGAAATGCCTTTAACCTCTGTGCACCGTCAGACTAAAACACAAGTTAAGGCCAGAACCAAAGTGTTGAATGTACAGTAAATATTGTAGTATTCCAGTGGGAGATGATATCGCTCCATTAAGAGCATGAGGCATCAGCATGCTCTGAGGCAGACAGGATTTTTTTTGCTCATAAGTTTGGTTCATGCATTTCCAAATGTATTACTGTAAAAGTTGCAGATCCCTTATTCACACACAGCCTGGCAGAGAGGAGCCGTTTTAACGTTATACTTTCACTGTTCGATCCAAAACATTTCTCTCAGTGTTTTATCAGGATGTAAATGTTCTTATATGAAATAATAAGGTGACATTATTCTTTTCCCCTACGATGTATGTAAATAAATATACTTTAATGGACAACAATTCTTATATCGTTATTTGGGGGCGTACGCGTCGTCGATTGGAACCGATAGATTTGTTTTGTGAGAACTAATGTTTCTTTAATCACAGTATGATGTGTGCGTACGCTAATATGTGATACTTATGTATCATTTCTGCGTGTGTGTCTGCTTTGATCTTACGAACCTGATTTCGTTGAAATCAATGATTCATTTTTATCGAAAAAGAACCATCCAGCGTCTGAAGACCACAGCCGAGCAGATCAGATAAAGAAGGAACTCTGCAGAAAGCCTTTTTTAAGCACTGGTCGCTTTATTTAGCTTTTCAAGAAGCTCCCGTTTTTAAGGAAATAAAGAGGGTCAGCCTGGAGGGGGGGGAGGGGCGGGGGATCTCGAGGGGGGGAGGGGTTTGGCGCGCTCGTTCCTCGCTCCAGCAGAGATGTGTGGATCGATAAGCTGACTGGAGGCTGACAGAAAAGACAACTACCGGGAGCGCTGAAGGACACTGTGGGGGGTCGGGGGAGACAGAGAATCTGACAGCCGCCTTTAATGAATAGTAATTATTTCTCAAAAGGAAGTCTGTGCGTCAGGTTGGGGGTATAAAACCGCAAAGCAATCGACAAATCTTCTTCCCACTCAGGAAAATAAGACATGATAGGCGACTGGGGCTGGAAGCAGCTTCAGAAAAGACAGAACAAGGCGAGCTGCGCTTCAGACGAGGGACGATAAAAGGTCATTGAATACTACCTCTAAAAAAAAAAAAAACAAAGGGCTGATTGGCAGTCATGTGTTTTTTTTTTGTTTTTTTTTTTTTTAGAGGTAGTATTCAATGACCTTTTATCATCATAGAAGAATACATTGACTGAAAGGGTTGAGTCACAGTTTCTATTTACTGCAGGAATCACTCTCTTTGTGTAGACCCCGTTTCACAAGAACACAGGGGCTGTGCTCCACAACATAAGGATCTCTTAGCCTTGCTGTAGGAATAAGGGCATTAAAGAAGACTGAGTGTGGGTGACTGCCGAGGACAGCAGAACATGCTCAGCAAGTAGAGCCCATCCCAAAATAAGGGAAGCCTTTCTTTCTCCTCTTCTTGTGCCTTTGGAAGCGTGAGAGAGGGAGGAAGCGGCTCCTAATGGCTGCAGGCTGAACCGGTATGCTGAAAACAAGGACGGCAGGAGAACTATGGCCTTGAATTTTTCAGTTTTAAGGGCCGTATGAACACGCAGATTTAATTCATTGGCGGTCCGTCGGGTGAGATGGAAGATTCTTTCTTGCGGCTTTGAGAAACTGACCATTTCTGCAAGGAATCCTTGGGTATGATGGAAGCTATTAGTCCTACAGACTCGTTCAAAAAGCTTACAGATATAGAGACAAAAGTGGGACCAGGATCGGTTTTATTATCCTATTATAATAATAGTAATGAGCTTTTCTTCCTGGCAGTAGCTCACATTATGGCATCAAATAGAGTAGAGAATATAAACGCTGTATTTTGCGTCGCATACGAAAACGAGAGAGAGGAGAAAAGCTTGGCGTTGAAGTCAGTGCAGTTGCTGTGAAAGTCTCAGGACGAGACGTCCCTGAGCTCTCAGAACACTGGCTTGCCTTCATGGCTGACATGAGAAGCTCGTTCTAATCCAAAATGTCACCCAGCAGAGCAAGGACACCCAAAAACAAGTCGCGCCGGAGAGCCCTTACCACCATTATCGCAATCCCCAGGAAGCGCGAGGAAGGGACAGCAGCGAGTGTGTCCTGATGAAGAGGCTGCGGCGGCTCACGTTTGAAGTCTGAGTGTGTCTGCGAGTGTGGCCTGATCTTCAGGGAGCTGCGGATGCAGAGAGGGGCTGACTGCATGTGAGCAAACTGTCACTCCTGCTGTGCTCAAGCCTGGAGATGACACATGGTAATAAAGGTAGAGGATGGCTGCATGAAGGGCATTGTAACTCGCTCCTGTGTCATCCAGACAGAGACGAGTGAACAACAGAGGCAGCTCGCTGAATCAAAGAGAATTTAGTAACAGGCTGGGATTGGGCTTCAGAAATGCCCAGGCCTTGCAGAGAGTGCAGCAAAATTGTGGGTACAGTTAAGGTCCAAAAATCTCATTTACACAATTTTACTCTTGATCCAAATATAGTCGATCATCCAAGACATTTGGAGACTTCATTTCAAGGCGAGGCACTACAGACAGAAATGGTGATTTTGGTTTTTTTTGGGGGGGGGTGTACTGAATATATATGCGTGTGTGTGTGTGTGTGGGCGTGTGTGTGCGTGTACGTGTACGTGTGCGTGTGTGCGTGCGTGCGTGTGTGTGCGCGTGTGTGTGTGCGCGTGTGTGTGCGTGTGCGTGCGTGTGTGTACGCGTGCGCGTGTGTGTGCGTGTGTGTGCGCGTGTGTGCGTGTGTGTGCGCGTGTGTGTGTGTGCGCGCGCGCGTGTGTGTGTGCGTGTGCGTGTGTGTGTGCGCGCGCGTGTGTGCGTGTGCGCGTGCGCCTGTGCGTGTGTGTGTGTGTGTGTGTGCTTGTGCAAAATTGATGAAATCTATTCTGGAACATTATTTAAAAGCTGGATTTGTGAAGATATGAACACGAGATGTTCTCTACTCAGATATGCAGGTAAATGTCAGCTTTGAAACTTCCAGTACAAAACACTGCAGGAACATCAGTAATCGGTTGTCTCTCGTTTTAGTGTAGCTCTTAATTTTACATTACATTTACATTTATAACGTTTAGCTGACGCTCTTATCCAGAGCGACGTTCATCAGTGCTCAAGTAGCCACAACTGTTTCTTAAACCTGTAAACGGCTTTAATCCACGTCCATTTAACTGAAATACTGCACTTTTTTGAAGTAAGCAAGCAGATGAGAGTCAGTTTGTGACACGGCCACACACGTTTAATGGTAGCGGTCTTAGCAGACTGTTACAAGTTGCCAAGATGCTCCTTGAAGAGGTGGGTAGACAGTGAGGGACTCCGCAGATCTGATCAGAAGAGGGAGTTCATTCCACCACTGGGGAGCCAGGACTGAGAAGAGTCTTAACGCATGTTTCCCTCTTCTCTTGAGCGGCGGAGGCTCAAGACGAGCTGTGCTTGAAGCCCTTAGAGGACGAGAGGTG
>JBBPDB010000011.1:15879548-15896397 GCA_037974465.1 Brachypetersius altus
TCTCTCTCTCTCTCCCCCTCTCTCCCTCTCTCTCTCTCTCTCTCTCTCTCTCTCCCTCTCCCCCTCTCTCCCTCTCCCTCTCTCTCTCTCTCTCTCCCCCTCTCTCCCTCTCTCTCTCTCTCTCTCTCTCCCTGCTCCACTTTTAAGATACTAGAAAGGAGTAGTCCCAAAGATTTTTCTCTGCTTGCCGTCAAAGATTTATGACATTCCTTTCCTCGTTCATCTCCTAAATTATAGGCCAGAAGTTGGTTCTCTCAGTCTAGAAGGACGCAGCGTCTCCGGAAGCCATTCTGACTGATTTCTCACTTCTTGCTGCTTTCGCTGCCAAATCGGAGTCGTTTAGTGTCAGCGGTGAAATGCTCATGGGCCCTCGCCTCCATATCTTTCACGGCTTTTGTTTTCGGACATGCTGAAGCAATTACCCACGACATCTCGCTCTTTTTCCCCTCAACTTTCTACTGTCTCTCTAAATCCATAAACTCATTTATAGTATTTATGAGCGTATTCCTTTGCATTTTACTCTCCCTTTGCTTTCCCAGGCTCGGTTATTTCCAACCCGGTGCCTTCGAGTGTTCGTCAGCCTTGCACTTGAGATTTGCCTCAGACGAACAGTCCCAGTTTGTTGTCCCAGAAGAGCTGGATCATCTGCCTTTAAGGTCCATGTTAGACTGAACCGACTTTCTGAAAGAAATGCTAACATTCTGGAGACGCAAAGACATCCGTGAGACAGCCAGCGGTTGACTTATACAAGCTGCCCACCAGTGCATTCTTTCACATGTTTAAAAGCGTTCAAGCATTAAAAAACCCATTCACTGATTGTATAGGGACTGCCATTTGATTTGAGTGCACCATCCAAACCTTTGAGTCTCTTTAGGTTTCTGGCACCTGCCAAAGCAACAGGCTGGAATTAAGACGTCCCAATGAAACGCCCCGGTCCAAGGCCTCCTTCAAACACAGCGCCGTTAGCAGCTAACGCGCACCATGTGCTGTTTTCCTGTTTGTGTGCTAGCTAATGGAAAGCCATGCCCTCTGCCCTTATTCCTACCGGACCTCCAGGCAAAGGTAGGTCATCTGAGTGAGGCAGGTCTGTATATTTACACAGAATGTCCAGGAGCAGAAGACCCACGGCAGAGTTTCGCCGGGGCTGTGCTCGGCGTCGGGCCCCACCCTCCGGGCCCAAAGTGACAGATGCTAGTGTTTTCCAGGGTTTGAGTTCAGATGTCAGCTGGCAGCTCATATATCAGGCCCAGCTCGCTTCCCCTTGGGAGCTTCCAGCCCAGGATGACCGAGAAGAGGGGAAGGGATGGACCCATTCGAATCGAGTTGCCTGCTGGTTGTGCCGGTATTTTGTGGACTTTTGAATGGACGCTTTAATGCTACTCAGCTGCACTTGCTGTAGGATCATGCTCATGGGTGCCGGAACCATCTGGACAACAGCCGTGACAAAGCGCTGCTCGCACCGACGCCCAGCAGTCGGGGCGTAGAACCCTGCATCCCCCTGCACCCTCGGTCATGCTGATGCTGACTGGTCAAGGTGTGCTGTGCTGGAATGGATGGACGTATGAAGTATAATCACAGAAAGTGATCCCAGTACTGCAGTCAGCCAACACCAGTTCTTACAGGACGGAATAAACTATTGGTCAATAACAATGATTTCTCATGATGCTCTACCAAGTAATGTGATGGTGCAGCGCATCAAAACCCAAATCCACAGATGAGCACTAAACTGATCGCTAGCAAGACATCCAGGACTAGCCTCTACAGCAGCGGTCCCCAACCCTTATTTGGTCACCGCTTTAATATCAGAAACTATGTTCAGATAAATATACGCATTTATACAAATAAATGATGCGCATAAATATATAATAATGGGGCATCTTTAAAATATAATAAGCGTAAATCCAGTGTGAACTCGCATCTTCATTAACGGCATTTTTTCAAGTTTTTTTTTTTTTTTTTTTTTTCCTGGGCAGGTCCGCGGCCCGGGGGGTTGGGGGCCACTGCTCTAAAGCACTCGTGTCGTAGAGCAAGAACAAGTTTCTAAGAAAACGATGAAGCAAAGTTCTCCTTAAATCAATGGTCCATATTTGACTGGTGCAGATTTGTTGAAATGAAATCAGCTTCATGAAACAATAGAATTACTCCCTGTGCCCCAAAAAACGCTATGCATGCATCCTCTGAGGAATCCTCTGAGATCGCTGAGTAATGGGGAGCAGACGCGGCCTGTTATGGGATCACAGACTATTTCTGTAGTTAAACAGATACGAGTAGATGCTTTTGGTCGTCATCTTTTATTCCCGTCCCCTACTTGCATTGCAGCCCATGTTTTTCTCCACAGAAGTTAAACAGTCGAACAGCGTCTCTTTAGAGACTCGCCACAGAAAACCGTATTCGGATTATGAAGCGTAAAAGAGGTGGGAACTCATGAGTGTGTGCTTCAGCCATGGCCTGCACTCCCCTCTCCTTCCAGCAGATGTAATGGGTGGCAGAAAGAGTATGGATACAAGTTAAGTGCTAGAAGTGCAGTGCCACTTGAGCCATCGTAAATCACCTGGAGTGTCGTATAAATATGAACATGGAATGAGTCCAGATATCTTCAGCACCAGCCTGAGAGAGGGCTGCCCCAGTTCAGAAGGAGGGGGCCACCTGATTGACCAAACGCCAGTGGTCAACGCCTTTGGTGTGAGAGGCCCTGCGTGGGTGGTGCGTGTGTGTGTGTGTGTGTGTGTGGTTAGAGGGGAATTGGGGGGTGGCTGGGGGGTCTAGGCTCCAGGGCTGAGTGTGGTTCAGGGTGTGAGGCTGCCCAGGCCACCCAAGTGGCAGAAAACCTGCATGTTTGCGGCTGACCCCTGCACATTAACAGAACACTTCCTCAATTTGTCTTCTGTGTTCTCAAGGCCCAAACGAATTTCCTCTCTTTCCCGGCTGTCTTTTGAGATGCCGCGAGCCTCCCTTCTGAAACAGCCCTCACGCCCACCTCCAGCGCACACACTTAACAATTAGCACTCTCTTACTGCCAGACAAAGACAGTATGCAGGCTGTGTGGCCTGTAAAGGCATATAACCTCTAACACATGCGAGATGCTGCTCGGCTTTGAAACGAACACACAGGCCAAAGCACAATGCGCCCAGAACACAAACACTGTTTAAGCTGTTGTCCAGCTCAGGCGACTGCTGCAGGGCTGCAATGAGACGGACGCCCTACGTTTAGCAGCAAACCGTGAAAATATCAGTGGTTTATATCATGGATTTCCCTGGACATACTGTCACAGTCACACTGACGACCCTTTCAACCCATTTACAAACAACTGTGAACGTTTTACGATGGAAAATATCCGTAAAACAAAAAACGTAACGTTATAGTACATCAAAGGTCATATGTTTTTATCTACCTTCATAGGTTCTGTTCCAATATTAATTGTACATACTGTGAGATGTCATCATTAGATTGTAAAACTCATTGGTATCTCTGCAGCCAGAGGTTTTAATGTGTATCGTGGCTGGACTCCTCTCTGCAGTCATGCAGGATCCGACAGTGAATACATTCACACTGTACTGTTTTGGGTTTCTGAGCTTTTTGAGCTTTTTGTGACACATTCCTATGATCTGTTCAAGTGTAGCACCGTTGTCCAGCTTTTTACTGTCTAGCCAGCTAAAATACTTTCAGACTCATAAACGATATTCAGTGACGTATCAGATCAGTGTTTATAATAAATAGGCAATCGTTTGATCTAGCCTTGTGAATGACAACGCAAGAAACAGCAACACACAAATTCTTTTTGACGTCTTTGTCGCTTCCCATGAAAGAGAAATGAAAGATTTCCCTGCGCTGCGTATACTGTGCACATATTTATATATCCCTCTTCTTAGAAACGAAGAAAACAAAGGAATCTGATTTCTTGCCACCTGCTCGCTCTACCCCCAACAATACCACTGTTAAAAGACCACAAACAAAGACGCTTCAAGGAAAGTTTGGGGGCCATTCATTACGACGACAAAGGAGGAAAGAAATATATTATCATAATTAATCTTATCTGTGTCTGTGGGTGGCGAGTCTTTTCCTTTTGGGACTGATGGACCCATACAATGCCAACATGTACACATCACAGTGCCACAATGCACTCCAGGGCCTAAGGATATTTTGGGCTTTGTAAACATTCACCAAACAAGTGCTGGATGTTAGCAGGAGACCCGTTTCACCCCGTCCTTTTTTACCAGTCCACACAATCTGCCTCTGCCTGTTCCAAGACAATGGGGCTTCTCTTAGCCGTGGCTCAATACCTGATCTCAGTGCATACGTACAGAAAATGTAGCACCACTAATCATGTGATGCTTACTTCGTTTGAGGCCATTTGTGTCCGAGCTTTCAACACACACTGGAATATAACGAAGCCGTTTCGCACTTTTTAAAGTAAGCGCTGAGTTTAAAGGGGTCCATGACATTCTGATCGTCTTGCTCCTCTTGCGCTTTGGGATTTCGCTTTTCCAAACTACTTTATTTTCCACTTTCCAGCTCTTTGGGTATTTCTCCTGAAACAGTGTGTCACGGCAATAGCCGCCTCTTCGAGCCTCATTGAATAGTAGTATGTTTTTGGGCCGCAGAGAAGCTATTTTACTCGTTTAAGGTTTTCGTGTAAAAGAGTCAAAACTGTTGTAAATATGCATGAGAGGTTATTGAGACTGAATCTACGCTTGATTCGCAAGTTAACTTTAATTAAAACGTTGTGTTTGTTTGTGTCAGCTGCAACACATCAGTCTCTCCAGAGCAGCGTTTTCATAAATAAGCCCGAGAGAAAAACGGCTAGCGGCTAAAACGCGGGTTTTTAAGTCTTGTGAAACATAAAGCCGTATTCGTCCGTCTGCCACGTGACAGATTTGCGTACGGACAGCCCTACTGGGGGCTGGGGGTTCGTTTATGTTTTGTGAGCCAGGGCAGAGGGGGAGAGAATGTGATGGCAGATTTCTGGACAGCGCATGGTCATCTCCGCAGTTTATTTATCCAAGGCCTTAGGACCTCGGGCTGGACCTCCCTCAGTTTGTTAGGCTTACAGAGGCCCTCAGTGCTCCCAGCTGCCCTCCACCACGTCCTCACACTGGAGGAAAGTCGCTCCAGGCGCACATGCGTGCTGCACTTACCTGTATTGGAAAGAGCGCATGCACCATTTGCTCAGTACAGTCCACTCTACCACTCACTCCCAGCACGTGACATCATTTTCATTTAAATTAGTGCGACTTATTTATTAGTGCCACGTTCCAAAGGATTTTGTTTTAAAAATGTGATTAAAAGGAAAATCCACACGTTCTTCAACATGCAAACTTTCATTACGAGCCTCTTAATGTTAGGAAGCTTACCATCTTTTCTCTCTCTCTAATAGTGCGGATGATGGAAACTAGGGCCCACAGTGTGTACAGCATCAGTGTAACGTGTTTGATGTATAATATGTAGACTGGCATGAGCCTTCGGGTTTTTCTTTTGGGCCTATTTTTGTCTAGTGATGCCCGGAGTGACCAAAAAAAGGGTGAGGTCGCTTTTAGGGTCATTCGCAGAGGTCTTATTCCTGTCACCACTGTTGTGAACGGTCCTGATTCTGTCCGTTTCTCTGGAAACGTGAAGTTTATTCATGTCGAATCACGTCGCGACACATACAGGGATATTTTCACATTTTGAATTTATTATCATTCACCCACATCTAAAGCCAGTCGACACACAAGTTATTTAAGACAAAGTCTATATTTATTTATAACCAAAACAACTGGCAACAGCCTGGTGCTTGACAGCCTCTTAACTTTTAGAATAAAAAAATCCTTATTCACTCTTTATTTACTTGATGCTGATTAAAAAATCAGTCACGCAGACTTTAGTGAAATGAACACAAGCAGGTTCGCCCCTAAGGTCTCTCTAAAGCTTATTTTTAGAAGCCTCTCATAGCAAATTGCTGCATCAATCAGGGAGAGCTTCTATTTATATGGTGCTCTATAGACCAAAGCTCATGGTCTCGTCATTAAAGGCGACCTGAACACTCTTCTGCGTAATTCAGAATGTTCTGGAATGAAGTGTATGCTTTAACGGCTCTTTACAACTGTGGTGCCTGAGAGCAGAGACGTCAACAACACAAATGTGGCCGTTTTATTTACCTTTTCATTCCAAATGATACATTACACTATAAGAAATAATAGGTTTATTATTATTTATAGAAGTTTATTTCCTCCTTTGCTGCAATAACCACCTCTACACTTCTGGGAAGGCCTTGATACTGATACTGGATGACATACATCCCTCCAACTCGCCCCAAAAGAATACAGTACTCCATCTCTGCTCTACAGCACAGTGCTAGGGGTGCCTGCATCACTGTAGCCTATGCTTGGCGCTGGGCACGGTGAGCTTAGGCTCATTGGTGGCTGCTCCAGTGAGTCCAGTTCTATGGATGTTATAAGGTGTGTGTACACAGTTGCAGCCGTGAAACAGCTACAGGTCTATGATATAGAGTTCTGACTCTCTCATAAACAGATGTAATGTGTGCTTGACCTTAAGTGAGGACACCAAAAGCATAAACCTGATGCCAGACCAGCTTTCTTTCTCTCAGAATGCAAAAATGGATCTCACTCCAGCACTTAGAACCTTCAGAAATACAATCCTGCAGGTCTAGGATCAGCACCCACGGGTTGGATTCATTTAAAAGTCCACAGAGCAGCAATACAGCAAGGAAAAATGCCCAGCGCTGCTCCCAGTTCAGCACCCAAAAGCTTGATAAACACAGCACAGATATCGCTGATCTGGGATCCTACACCCACAGGCACTATATCATCTCCAGTGAGGATAGCAAGGCAACACAAGGCAAAACCTGATCCCATACCAGCTGTCTTGCTCTCAAAAACCGGATAAATACGACCAGAGCTGTCGGACGGTACGAGCTCAGCTCCTTCAGTTCATGTATGATATTATGTTGGATGGATATTACATTAACAAAGAAAAGACTTTGCTTTAATACTGAGAGGATTAATACATTAAAGCAGTGATTTGAGTTAACAAGTGGGATGAATGGCATACACACACACACACACACACACACACACACATATATATATACACACCAGTTTCCTCAATTCATAAACGATAACGAGTGGAAAGGTGTCGCGGTGTCAAAACCTGATCCCAGAACAGCACTCTCGCGCTGTGAAGCTTAATAAATAGGAACGCAGCTCTTTACGAGCTGAGAGCAGCTCTTCTCCTAAAACCAGCCCTCCTTCTCTCCCTCCCTCCCTCCCTCCCTCCACCGCCTCCTCCTCCTTCTCTCCACTGCCTGGGTGGTCTCCCGCGCTCTCTCTCTCTCTCTCTCTCTCTCCACCTCGGCGAGCCGTTGCTTAGCAGCTAATAATAGGAGCCGCTCGCGAAGTAATTTGCCTCTTTTTCTCCCCCCCCTCCTCGGCCAATGAGAGGCTCCTCTCTGGCCCCCTTTTTCAGGCTCAGCCGAGAGGCAGCGCGCCGCAAACGGTCCCTGCACGGCGAAGGGAGCACCTCACTACTACTTTAAAAGAAAACACACTCACGCACAGGCGCACACACACATACACACACACTCACACTCACACACACAGACACGCGTGGACGAATGAAGAGCGACGGACGTGCACGGATTGAGGCGCATGATGTTGGGATGGTGCCTCTGGACTTCGGCTCGCGGGAAGAAGAAGATTAAAGCGCTTCGTTTCAGCTCGTGGTGGTCGCCGAGGTGGTCATCCTCAGCACGGACTTCTTGGCTCCCCGCTTCGTCTTCTCGAGTGGACTATGGCCTCGGAGCCCAGAGACTCTCCCCCGGGCTATGAGCGCACTCCCCCGGCTCCCAGCTCCAGCACGCACTGCCACGCCGCCTTCGCGCTCAAGCACGTCTCAAAGGTGACAAAACAGAACCTCCATGCCCGCAGTGCCGGCGCGGAGTGCTCGCTGGTTTCTCTGCGCTTTCTCTTTATCATTTCTACGCTCCCTGAGTTCCAGCGTCCTTTTACTCCACCGGGCGAAGTTGCGCGAGTGTCCGGTAGCGTGTAGGTGAGGAGAGAGAGACAATGAGAGGACTTTTCTGATGCAAAAAGTAGGTCGAGAAAGTTTTTGCCTGCTTTCGCGGTGGGAACACAGCAGCGGAGGGTGTGTGTGTGTGTGTGGTCCGTGCACGAGAGCGCTCTCTGCTCATCGCGCGGCAGATGTGCGGTGTGTTCTCAGTAAGGGCTGTTCAGGCAGAAATGCTAAGGTTTGTCTGACAGTGTGAAAGGAATCTACAGGTGGAGCTGTGCGTGTGGACCTCGGACAGTAGCCCGTGGCACTCGTCTGTTAAAGGTAGTCACGTGGGTCAGCAAGTTACGCGTTAACGTTAGAACTGGATGACAGATCAGTTTCTCTATGCAGTCAACTACCAAGAGGTGCTTCTGGATCGACCACTTTACGTAGATTTCCTCTTAGAAAGACTACAATAGCAAGTTTAACACTTCAGTCTTATGGCACAGCAGTTCTGCGGAGGAGCATGAGCTCAGAAACTGATGTCAGAGATTTGAGGAGGGTTTTCACGGAGAATGAACCTGAACAGCTTCTCGGTATTTTTACCTTCACGTGTGAATTCTCCATTAACCGTCTTCCTTCTTATGGTGAAACAGAGACACTGTTCGTCTGATGCTTTGAGAAAAAGGAGAAAATGAGTCTTCAGTGTGAAACGTATTCTCTCTCCAGTTACTCCTTTATTGATGTAAATCGACATATTCGTAGTTGATCTGTGCCAGAACCGGTCATACCCTCCTATAGGTGAGAGAGGATGCGTAGAGAAGGAGTCAGTCTGGAGTGCAGTGTTTCCGTACTGCTGGCTTCTTTGGATTGAGGTCAGTCCATTTAAGGAACTTGTCAAAGTTCTTGAATGAATCTTTTAAGCACCACGGCGCCTAATGAAGGTTCCTGCCATGTTAACCACTGCCGTGTGTGTGTGTGTGTGTGTGTGTGTGTGGTCCACATCAAGCTGTGACGCCTGAATCGCTTGGCACGTGAAACTGGATAGTTTCAAAATCAACACTTCCTTTTTCCTGTGAGCCAAACAGCGAGGCGGGCGCTGGGGGCCGCCCCAGCGGAGAAGCTCCAGTGCTGTGAGATGGGCAGAGAGGAGGCTTCAGTATGTGCCATGGTTCCATCAACCATATTGCTCGGCTTGGCCTGCCAGATCAGAGTCAGCATTCCAGTTATGTAATAACATCCAACTCCGGGAGGGTTTTCAGCCTCTCGCCCAGGTCTCTGGGGATTAACGAGGAGTCAGGACTACACACACTTAGAGTCTGAACATAGCTGGTCGTAAAGCAAACCTGTACACGGCTTTGGCAAACATGCTATAGAGGCGCAATGCAGCTACTCGTGATGTTAACAGTTCCAAAAGTGACCTTAAAAGTGGGAAGCTGCTCTCGTAAAAGTGAGATCCCTGCCATTTTCTGGAGCAAATGCTTAAAATATGTTGAAACTCGGCTTTGAATGGTTTTGCTCACTCTTCTGATCTGTACATTTTTAGAAAATACATCAAGCATGTTCTGTTCTGTGCCCTTTAACTGTCTAATTATTCATCATTAAGTCCTGTGTAATGCAGTAAGTGCTGTGAAGTGTAAGCCCACAGCAGGTAACGACAGTGACGCTGGTGTTTGAGAGCTGTTAGCTGCACGACGTGCCACTGGCAGCTCTGTAAGAAATTCAGGAAGTTCTAATGAATTGGAATATGATGACATTCTCTCAAAGGAAACAAGTGTTGATGATGTCTGTCCTTGGGTCGAAGCGCTGGCCAGCGCCAGTGCTGATCCGAAACAGCGTCCATACACAAGTGACCGAGTGTTGCTCTGTTGTGTTCAGGGGAAAGCTGTGGGGCAGAGAGCGCCGCTGTGGATCCGGGCCCGGTTCCAGGCTCTCCTCTTTACGCTGGGCTGCTACATCCAACGCCACTGCGGAAAAGTGCTTTTTGTCGGACTGCTCGTTTTCGGAGCCTTATCGGTCGGCCTGCGAGTGGCCGCCATCGAGACGGACATCGAGCAGCTGTGGGTCGAAGGTAAGTCTGTGATTCTGTCCTTTAAGGGTTTTGTCCTTTGTGTTTGGGAAGCTGTACGGTTGTTTTCGAACTTTAAATGTGTTCTGAGGGTTTGCCCAGTCCTGGCTGCTGTCTCTGCTCTTGAATCCTGAACGCCCAGTCAGTGGATCTTCCGAGACCCGTTTTTGTTCATGAGGAATCTGGTTAAAGTTGAAAGAAACTACAGGAATTGAAAGTTGTGTGCAAGTTTGTTTTTTTTTTCTTAGACATTTAGGGACCTTTCATTTTAAAAGTGCAGGGCCATTGAGTTATAGCATCAAGCTGTGGGGGGTCTTGAAGGAAAGAGAGAGAGAGAGAGAGACAGTACCTTTTGACCTCGCCCTCTGGTCCTTCTGCTTTGCGACCTATTTCTGGAAGAGTTTACTCCATTTATTACTCCCCAAACAAGCTGACAGACAGCAAGACTCACTGAAACTGAAGACTTTAGTGCTGGCCGTGCAGTTGTTGGGTGCACACTAGGTCTTTAAACGTAGACGGTGACCTCAGGAATTCCATATCTTCTGCTGTCACGCACAGAAGTGTTGTTTTTTTTCTTCTTAGCGCAAGCAAGCCATCTCTTGTTCTTTCCCCATCAGGCGGTATTGTGTGCCGTGGGTGCCTTTGCATCATGTTTTTTTTTAAACCTCCCCACCCCAACCCACCCACTGACGTTCTTTCTGCACGCCTCACTTATCTGTGCGTTTTTCGGGGCATCTTTATTTGGTTTTCACACTGCCAAATTCCTTCTAAGTCCCCCTAGGCTTTGGCCGTGCTGCTGATCCCCTGCACAGATGGGCTCTGTGTGTGTGTGTGTGTGTGTGTGTGTGTGTGTGTGTGTGTGTGTGTGTGTGTGTGTGTGTGTGTGAATCGTTAGCCATCTTGGAGGCACTGACCCCTCCCCTTCCCCCTCGTCTTCCCCCCACCACATGCACACACACACACACCCTCCCTTCTGCTCTCTGTGTGGTCCTTAACTATTCTTGGATTCCATTCAACAATAAAGGCACCCCCTTTCCAGCAAAGGGGAGAGAAGTGAATACAGCTGAAGTTTACCCACCTGTTACACACACACACACACACACACACACGGGGGATCACCGTATTTGGATTAAGCATTTCACAGATCAAGTTTTACTCACTTTTATGGAGAAAAAAAAAATCAAGGCTTCCTGTTAAACACTTTAGGTGTTATTATTCTGTTAGTAGAACTGAGCCCAGTTATTCACTAACTACAAATCTTTTAGCAATTATTGTGAAACAGACGTGTAAGAAAGGTTGATCCGGCTGCTTCTGTGTTCTCTGTACCGTGTGCAGTAGAGGTAGAGCGCCTCGCTTTTTTCTTAGAGTTACACAGAGGTTGTTGTCAGGCGCTGTCACAGAATTTGTGTGCTAATGTACAGCACAGCAAAAGTATGGGTCCCTCAGAGTAAAACGGCAGCCGTGCTGATAAAAGGGGCGCTGTGCCTTTAAGGGGCAGGGCCCATGTTACTAAAGTTTCTGCTTGCCTTGTTTTCCCCAATAGCCCATTGACAAAGCTGCTTGGCACTGAATGGGGGGTAAGTGGTTTGGTAACAAGGAGAGGTTCGTTCTCACACACACACACACACACACACACAAGTCATACAGACAAAGGAAAGGGATTTTTAATGGATCTTGTGATATCAGTGTTCTGAAGTGTTTGTTTAATTTGTTTCGTCTTGCTGCGGCTTTTAAAGTTTTTAGGAAAAATGGGCTTACACTAGATACGTGCCGTCAACAAGTACACATTTACCATAATGCAAGTATATTTTTATATATTGTGTTTACAGTATATTAAACGTGTTACTGGTGACTTGTATGCTTATGTGAGTTCCTTGACAGGCACAGAAGCTCAGGATTTCTTTGGGGTTCAGTTTGGGGGGTCATGTTGCATATATTGCAGACTTTTGTGATATCTGCAATTTACAAATAACAACCCTTTCACTAAATAGTTATTAAGCTTTAATTAAGCAACTGGTTAAACGTGTGTTTTTAACACATGGAATAAATTGAGCCACAGCTTTGGCCACTCAGAAATATCTGTTTTGCTTTGAGCTGATGACCACACAGGAGCCGTGTGAGTTAACGGTGTGAGAGCGCTGTCTCTGTAAGGGAACGTTAAGGTAAAGAAGGCTCACACTGGGCCAGCTGTGCATTTGGAAGCATCTGCCCTGCCCATCGCAAACCCTCAGGCCATAACTGACCCCCCTCTCACCGCGAGCCCTGCCCCCCGCCCAAATGTCACTCCAGCCACCCAGTATCCGTGTCTTCCTGGACCACCCGGGATCCGCGATTGCTTCCTGCCTTCGAATGACGTGCGAATAACGGCCGCGGAACGCTGGGGAGTCTGGGAGCACTGTGTTTTGTCTTTCGGCACTCTGAATGAATCCATTCTCCCTCCCTGTCCCGTGTGCAGGTCATGAGCGGTGCTTACCGTCTCTGCGTGTGTGTGAAGTGTAAGGAAAAGTAGCGAGGGGGAATAGAAAGGTGAGGCACACTCCTCAGGGAAAATTCTTCTTTAGTAGAGCTAAGAGTAAAAATTAGGAAC
Source organism: Brachypetersius altus (assembly GCA_037974465.1). NCBI lineage: Eukaryota > Metazoa > Chordata > Actinopteri > Characiformes > Alestidae > Brachypetersius > Brachypetersius altus. Next base: position 15,892,190 of record JBBPDB010000011.1, read on the forward strand.
CGATCTGATAAATGAGAGCGCTCCTATCATTACTGTCAGATACCTGTTCTGGGGTTTAAAGCCATCTTTGAATTTCACAGAAACCGAGCTCAGAAATTGGTCAAAGGGAGCTGAGGTCATGTTTGGAAGCTTGGGAAAGTGTGAGCCGGTCTCTATTGTCAGGCAGAAGAAAAAACGTAGGGAGGGGGTCATAAAGCAGAGTGTGGGGGTGAAGGGTTGGGGGCAGGGGGAAGCGTTTTATCAGGTCTACCTTTAAATTTCCCACACTTGGGCGTCAGCACCTCGTGTGAAGAAGTGTGGAATTCCAGAGAATCCGTCAGGAGACGGAGCTGGCGGAGCCGCTTCATCTGGAGGCTTGCTCCGAGGTGGCCGCCATCTTGTTTTAATAACATAGCTGCTCGCGAGAGAATGTGAGACTGTTTTGCTCTCGGATGGAAGGATAAACAGCAATTTGTTATTGACAAGCCGCCCCACTGCGGTAGGCCGAGAGGCCGGGGGGGTATTTGACACAGCAGGATTTCTTACTTAGCCAGATAACTTAAGCCCAGTGGAAATATCCCGTTTCTCCTGTTGGACAGGCTTTACTTCTGTCTTAAATCATCTGGCTAAATGAGAAAACACGCTTAGGGAAATGCCCCCCAGAGCAGAGTTTGTTTCCACGCGATCGCTCGACTAACGGAAACTTCTCGGAAGGTTTGCAGGGATTTAACCGGTGATTACCAAAAACGCTGCAAAAATGTGTGGCGTGCGAAAAGAACGGCACGACTTTTTTAAACAGAAAGAGATGTTTACGCACTCGCGCGCGCTCTCGGCTTAATTCCTCTCATCCATCTTGACACAGTTTTCATGCACTTGACAGACGTGGGCAGCACAGGCAAACTGTGCAAACATGGCGAGAAAGGGGCAGAGCGAGCGGCGCGTTCTGGACACTGGGCCTGTCTGAGGGTTTTAAAGCCGCTGTGCACCGGGGGGGAGCGCGAACGTCCACACTTGGACACGCATGACCTCGTCCACATGCTGAACAGTAGGTTCCTTCCAGAGAAGTTGCGAAAAGGGCCTGGCTTTTCCGGAGGGGACGCTTGTGGGGCCCCTCTGTGTTGTGGGGCAGTTGTCTAAATAAGAGCGGGGGGGAATGCTGGGTAAATGCAATAATTCATTAGAAAATACACAGTCGTCCAGAGCCTGCTTTGAGAGAAAGAGCACTCTATGAAGCATTATTGGAGGTAAATGGCAGGGCTGCCGCAGTCCCAGCTACATAAATAAACTGGAAGCTGCCGAGGCTCGGACCTCACCGGTTGAAAGAACAAACAAGGCTGGAGTCAACCTGGGTCAGTTCAAAATGTTTATTTCAGCCCCCCTCCGCCACCATTCCTCTCTCACACCCCCCCACCTCCCATCTACCACAGGCCGGCCTCCCAGATTCTCAAGAACAGCCCATGAGCTGAATACTCAATTGAACAAGCTTCCATTCTCCACAGCGATGCTAGTCTACTAGCATGCTAGTTTCCAAGCCATTGTTTCTCAGTGCTGGCCTCACTGAGCCACTGTCTGCTCGCTCTGACCTTAATCAGCACGGCTGGCTCAGCGTTTGTTTTTTGGATGTCGGCTGTATTGGGCCTTTAATTGAATGAATATGTCGATTTTGGAGAATAGGGCCCCTGTCCGAGGAAACGTTGTCAGCCATTGCTAAGTGTAATCAGGGAAGAACCGGTTGTATGTGAAAATGACCAGCGTGACCAGCGTCGTTTATTTAGTGTAGTTTTATTTTTTAACCTCTGAGCTGCTTCTCTGGAGTCCGAAGGCCGTGTGCTCTCCGTTTGTCCCGGTCCCTTTCTTTCTTAGCACCTAGAAAATGGCTTCCTTTGATAAGAAGCCACTGGTCACTTTTTGGCAAAAATGTCTCGTACTTTTCCTTCCTACAACCGTGTGCCTCTGCGATTAGAGAAAAGGGGAGAAAAACATGCTCTGGGATCTGGTGGGGAAAATAAATGGTTCTCGGTGCCCAATAAATTCATTTCCAGTCTGAATGAGACCAGCAATGTGGAAAAATTTTGCCTTTCACCATTGGATGAATGTATGTTTCAACTACACATTAAGCTGCATTAGCAGCCACTGGAGTGCCTAATGTGGGCATTTCTCCACAGCAGCCAACAGTGGGGATGATTAGCATAATTAGTACAGGCCAGGCTATACATATGGAAATGGCCCGGGCCTAAGTGCCAGCACCAGTGGAAATTTATGTCAACGCTGACAGAAGTATTAGGTTTAAAAAGATTGTAACAGGAGCTTAGTGTTTATTTATTTATTTATTTATTGTATTTCACTTTTTTTTCACTACTGAGGGTAGAAGTTTTAGATTCAAATGTTGTGTATGTGCAAACCCTTTCTGCATCAGCTTTCAGCAGTTCTTGAGCATGTACAGGAAGACACACACACACACACACACACACGCACAAGCACAGTATTTCTATAGGTTACGGTATGAAGGCATCCCTCCCTTTTCTCATGCATTGTTTTAGCTGCTGGGAAAAGCCTCCATTGGCTCTGCTCACTTTTGTCTAGTTGGCTTTCTCTCTTTATTTTTTTTTCCAGTTTGTTAGGAAACATCTGAAAAGGGGTTTGAAAACGAGAGTGACAAAGCCTAGCTTTAAGCCTCACTGCAGTCTCGCTTCAGCCCAGAGCCAGAGGTGGACTGGGGGGAGGGAGGGGGGGGGGGAGAATGAACACGCCTCGAGAAATAGAAAGTTGTGGTTGAGATTTGTGCTAAAATGTAATAAAATCGAACGTTCTTGCTCTTGTAAAGCGCCCTGTCTAAATGAAAAAGCACACTGTGAAGCCCAAGACCAAGATTTTAAACGAAAGCGTTACATAATTCCTACAACAGGCGACGCAGTTTATGGACCGCGGGCTGGGATCGCCGATTAACACAGCAGCCGAAGATTCTTCCATGTTTATGAGATGTGTTTTCGGATGCGATCAGATTCCAGCACTGGGACAGTCTGGTGTTCGCGTGCGTCTGCGTACGCTGGCATAGACCGGGCCCCTGCTGTGTTCCTGCATTCTAGTGTTTTTTACTTGGGTGGCAGAAGCAGGTAAAAATGTCTCTTTCAGCACTCTTCCTTGTGGGACTTCCTCCAAGTCAGCATGGGTCTTTTCACTGGCCTCCTAATCCCACTAATCTGGCCCACAACACTTTGAAGGTGGCCTGGTCTAATGGAGAGAGCGCCAGCAACTCTACACTACAGGACCACTCGCAACTGTTGTGCATACACACACACACACACACTCACACACATAGACAGTGCATGAAATCACTTAACGCGATGCTGAAGTTTGGTTCATTACTTGTTGGTTGGATATTTTGCTTTAGTTCCTCTGAAACAGTAGCTGTTTCTTTCTAAATATAAAACTATATATATATATATATATATACACACTTTCTCTAAATGTTGTTGAGCAAACACGACACGTTTTCTTCTTTAGGTTTTGCCCTAAAATGACATGGTCATCTAACAAGAACGGAACGTATACGCCACTGTTAAGCATCACGCACACCCATGTCATCACATGCTTGCGTCAGACCTTTCTAAAGGACTCCACTACAGACACGCCTGAAACAACCGACTACATTTGAGTCAGTTGTTCAATCAGACTATAACTTTACCGCGGCCCTTTTTTGTATTTCAGATTTTTGAAAGTGTTGTATGTCACTGAGATTTGTGCCGTTTAACCTACGGCTTTGTGCTATGGGTGGTGCCCTATCAGGTGGCAGGATACTTGTGGGGGGCTTAATTGTATTGACCAGAGTCTGAGGGAGATTGAAACTGACAGGGTCCAGGAGAAGTCTGACACAGGGGAGCAGGAGGGCTTCTTCTCCATGGTTAATTACATGTCACTTTCCAGACCGCCTGCTGGGACGGAAGGACCTTGAGCCGGCCCCTGTATGCAGAAGAGCTTCAGGAGAGCTTTCCCTGAAACATGCTACCATTGTCCACCCCGGTGTGGCCGTGGGCGCCAGGGCCATGAACATGTGTCTAATATGAGATGAGGAGACGGTGCTTTGGCCTTTAGTGTAAGCATTTCATATACATTTCATGTGGGAGGCATGTGGCATACAAGTTACTCTGAAGTTAGTTTGTCTTCCTTCTACGTCGGGGGAGTGTTGGTCAGACCCTCCTGGTGGATAATTGGCCTGTGATGGTGATGTC
>JBBPDB010000011.1:15906818-15917276 GCA_037974465.1 Brachypetersius altus
CGCGATAAAATAATTGTCGGCGTTAAGTAAATAATGCGTTAACGCGATAATAACGCGTTAACTTTCCCAGCCCTAGTATATATATATATATGGTTTATTTTCTGTAACAACTACAATTGTCTATATGCACTAAATTAGTCATAAGAACCTCCTTTTCCACTGGCAAGAACAAATGCGGTACTGATTCAGATATTAGAATCCAAACTTTCGTCTTTTGTTTGCTTCATCAAGCTAGGAGAGTGAAGAAATAAAACGATATGATTTTTATATATAAGATGTTTTTCAGTGCATACATGGCCCAGAAGGATTACTGTGTAATGTATATGGCTGAGATGATGACAAAGTTGTACTGTACATGAATTGATGTGTTGAATATATGGTGCTGTTCTGAAAGCTAAACTGAAATGATCTTTTTATGAATGCTAGCTCATGTTTCTCTCTCTGTATGCGTGTCTAGCTGGCCTACGCGTGTGTGACCATGCTCCGCTGGGACTGTGCTAAGAGTCAGGGTGCGGTGGGGCTGGCTGGAGTGCTGCTGGTGGCTCTCTCTGTGGCTGCAGGTCTGGGACTGTGCTCTCTGCTGGGGCTATCTTTCAACGCGGCCACCACACAGGTATATATAAACACACACGTATATACACAGCACCCATGATTCACAGCCTCTTAATACTTTGTGGTGTTGTCCTGCGCAGGTGTTGCCGTTTCTGGCTCTGGGGATAGGGGTGGATGACATGTTTCTTCTGGCTCATTCCTTTACTCAGGCCGGGTCCAACATCCCCTTCAAGGCATGCGGCTCTAATCTTTTCTCTCTACCGTGTTGTTGACACCAGGCTTACAGCACATGTTTATTGCTCTTTATTTTGATGATGTACTGTGTACTTACCAGGTGTGTGTGTGTGTGTGTGTGTGTGTGTAGGAGAGGACTGGCGACTGTCTTAGGAGAACTGGCACTAGCGTGGCTCTCACCTCCGTTAATAACATGATTGCCTTCTTCATGGCAGCGCTAGTGCCCATCCCTGCTCTAAGGGCATTCTCATTGCAGGTATGGAACTGTGTGTGTGTGTGTGTGTGTGTGTGTCTGTTTCATAAGGTTGCGAGTTTTTGAGAATGTCAGTTGTAGAATAAATGACGAGCACTAAGTGAGAAAACAGCGATGAGTTGATTGAATGACTGTCAAGTAATAATTGTAAACTGAATAGTAGTCAGTAGATCAAGCAATTCTAGAACTTACCTTCGTCTTATTGTTTGTCTTTGTGTTTATCTGGAAGTGAGAGATGGCCTAGTAAACGTCTTCAGCTCTCTGAAAGGCTAATGAAATGTAGCCGTAATAAACAAGGGCACTGCTTTCGTTAATTTCTGCTGTGCCTTTTTTTTCCCGTCCACCTAAAGCAGAGAGGGGGAGTGAAAGTGAAGAGAGAGAGAGAGAGAGAGAGAGAGAGCGAGAGTAAAGGGATGAGTGAATAGTGTGTATATCAGCAAGCTGTCAGCCTGCGTTTCTCTGATCTCTCCAGGCTAGCGCTGGGTGGTCTGCTTTTCCAGTGCTCTGCAGCATAATGTCTCCCTAGGCTGGCAGATTTTTGAGGTTTGAGGGCATAGGCTCATCTTAGCCTTGGGAGTCCCCCTTCCCTTGCTGACTTCAGAGGGGGAGGCAGGAACAGGTACATGCCAGTTGATTTAGCTTTCTGGGATTCAGTCCGAGGCACTAAAAACAGCAAGGGAGTTTAAATGCAGAGAGTTTTTTTCAAGTTCAGCCGGCAGCTACACAGTCGAGTGTGGCCATCACCTAATCTCCCTCTCTGTCTCTCTCTGTGTCTGTGTGCCCCTCTCCCTAAGGCTGCTGTCGTGGTGGTGTTTAATTTTGCGATGGTTCTGCTCATCTTCCCTGCCATCCTGAGTCTGGACTTGCACCGGCGCGAGGACAAAAGGCTGGACATTCTATGCTGCTTCTACAGGTAACCATGGCGCCCTGTCTTTTGTCTCAGTAAGGTCAAGTTAATATTAACACACTTCAGTTTTTATAAGCCAGTCGATTGTACGGGTGCATTGGGAATGGCATTGTATTGGTAATATAGCAGTATATATGTTAGTGTTTAATAGTATGCAACATTTAAAAACATGGATTTTGTAACAAGCTCTAACTCTCTGTGTTCTTTCAGCCCATGCTCCTCACGAGTAATCCAGATTCAGCCTCAGGAGTTCTCAGATGCAAATGACAACCACGCACCCCCCCATCCTCACGCCCCAGCCACGCCCAGTTTCCCTGGTTCCACCACCATCACCACCAGCACACGCATCACCACCACAGTGCAGGCCTTCACACAGTGTGATGCTGCCGGCCAGCACATCGTCACAATCCTGCCTCCGACCTCTCAGATCTCCACCAGCCCCGGACCCCCAACCCCCTCGGCATCCTCTTCCACTGACCCGTATGGCTCATGCCTCTTCACTGCTTCCAGTTCTACCCGAGACCTCCTCTCCCAGGCTGAGGAATCCCAGCCAGGCCGAGAATGTGCCCCCCTGCCCTTCCTGCGCTGGGACCTAGCTCGTTTTGCCCGGGACAGGTACGCCCCCTTACTGCTGAAGCCTGAGACCAAGACAGCGGTGGTGGTGGCATTCGTGGCCCTACTGGGCCTCAGTCTATATGGCACTACCATGGTCCGTGACGGCCTTTACCTGACTGACATAGTGCCCCGAGACACCAAGGAATACGACTTCATCTCAGCACAGTTCAAATATTTCTCCTTCTACAACATGTACCTGGTCACCATGGACGGCTTTGACTATGCCTGTTCTCAAAGGGAGCTCCTGCAGCTTCATAACGCCTTCAACTCAGTCAAGTACGTGGTGAGGGACAGCAATCAGAAGCTGCCGCGCATGTGGCTTCACTACTTCCAGGACTGGCTTCGTGGTAAGCACTTCATTTCAGTACGGTTCATAATTTTGAGAGTAAACGTCATATTAATAAACGTTTTATTTTTCTTCAGTTGTGGCTTATACTAATGTAGAATGTAAATTAGACCTAAAAACGTTTTTTATTCAATATTTCAGAACATTTACAACAAAGAATTGTGTGGATTAAGAGATTAGATTTAATCAATTCGTTCATATTTATAACTCGATACATATTTAAACCTCATTCTGTGTGTGTGTGTGCGTGTGTGTGTGTGTGTGTATGTATGTATATATATATATTAGAGCCCGACCGATAAAGGATTTTAAAGGCCGATACCGATACAAATATTTGTTGGTTTTAAAATCCGATATTCCGATATATATATATATATAATATCGGCCGATAATATCGGCCTGCCGATATATCGGTCGGGCTCTAATATATATATATACACTGTTGACATCAACATGATAATTATATTTGTATATAAGCAGAGAGTGTAGCTAAATCCACCCTTAGAGACATTTAGCTGCTTCCTTTGGTGAGACAGGAGCCACGAATTACACCATGATATAAAACACAAGGCTTGGAACACTTGCACAGAAGTATTGTGATTCCCAGGGCTGCTTGTGTAGTGCCATCATTCTGGATGTTTTGTTATCTACATCTGAGCCACGTAATCTGCTAAAACATGAATTAGTGGTTTCTGAGTTGAGGTTGCTGTGTAAGAGAGAAAACAGCCAGTTGTTCTGTTGGGAATACATCCATCACATGAAGAAGTGACTGTATCAGTATCAGGTTGGGTGACGGAGAGCACTTGTGAAAGTGAAACACAGCGCAAGTGTTCGACCGCTGGTGAGGAGAGGGGTTCAGTAGGAGGTCGAGTCTGTCTATCACTGATTCATCCTTCAGCCTAAAGGAGGCAGATCAGGCAGGGTCAGGATTATCTGCCTGCTTATGACCGCCCCACCTGGCCCTAGCCTGCAAGCTTTAGCTGTGAGGGAAGCCCAGAGATGGTAAAAATACCCTGTAAAAGCAGCAGAGTGAAAAGAGAAGCGATTTATTTTGAAAGGCAATGGAAACTGGAGGCAGTTGAAAGAGTCTTTTTCTCCTCACTCCCTGCCCCCCCCTGCCCCCCCATACTATTTCCTTTTCTTGTGAGGGAGATCTCTGTAATTACAGAATGGTTGTGGAAACTGTTTTTCAGCTGTTGCCAGACTTTGTAATTTGGAGAGCACGAAAGGCTCGAGTCGGTTAGTTTATTCAGCCCACACACACTTATTCAGCAGCAGGCACAAAGATGGAGACCCCAGTTTTGGGGGGGCAGGGGGGCAGGGGGGGCGGGGGCCTTCCATTTTATGTGTCTGTTTGTGTATGTGGATTGGCATTAACTCTCACCAAGTACTTTAATTCCATAAGGAACGTTCCCTTGTTCAGGCCTTTCACTGCGATACAAGCACATTGTGTTTGTGCCGTGTTCCTAGTTCTGAACACATCTCGGAGGAGACGTTTAATTAGGGTGACCATGTGCTCTGCCCAACAGGACTTCAGACCTCGTTTGATGCCGATTGGGAAGCAGGCAGGATTACCCACGACAGCTACCGCAACGGCTCTGAAGATGGAGCACTCGCCTACAAGCTTCTCATTCAGACCGGCTCCAAGAAAGAGCCCCTCAACTTCAGCCAGGTGTGTGTCTGACTAACGCCTGATCAGCAAGTCATTCGTTTGACAATACGTTTGTCCTCCCGATGAACAGGCCAACATTTATTCTGACAATTTTTGTTTGACAGTTGACTTCCCGGCGACTGGTGGACAGTGATGGGATGATCCCTGCGGAGGTCTTCTACATCTACCTGACTGTGTGGGTCAGTAACGACCCGCTGGGTTACGCTGCTTCCCAGGCCAACTTCTACCCCCACCCTCACGAGTGGATCCATGACAAATACGACACTACAGGCGAGAATCTGCGCAGTGAGTGCCTTTATCTGCAAACCTTTTCACACTTATTCCTTCATGTTAATTGGGAGTTAATTGACCGAAGACACTCGCCAGTGTCCGAATAAGGCTGTTCTTGAAGGTACCTATGAAATTGAAATCTTTTCAGCCAAGGAGTGCTTTAAAGCCTGTCTGTTCTTCTCTTCCAGTCCCTGCTGCTGAACCCTTGGAGTTTGCTCAGTTTCCCTTCTACTTGAACGGCCTCCGGCAAGCCTCGGATTTCATCGAGGCTATCGAAAGCGTGCGCTCGATCTGCGAGGAGTTCATGCGCAAGGGCATCCAGAACTATCCTAACGGCTACCCGTTCCTCTTCTGGGAGCAGTACATCGGCCTGCGCCACTGGTTCCTGCTGTCCATCAGCGTAGTCCTGGCCTGCACCTTCCTGGTGTGTGCCATCCTGCTGCTCAATCCGTGGACCGCAGGTGTCATTGTAAGTCTCTCTTAATCTCTCTCTCTCTCTCTCTCTCTCTCTTACTCTCTCTGTCTCTCTCTTACTCTCTCTGTCTCTTTCTCAGTCTGTTGCTTTTTCTGTTTTTTTCCCGCTGATCCCCTCAGCACAGCTCAATAAGCCTGCCACACAGAACCTCTCTCTGGGGAGGGTCTTGGCGGGTTGTCTAGAGGGTGCTACACACGCACACACTCTACCCCCCCTCCCCCCCTTTTGTCATTCTAATGGGTACTGTTTTTTTAAAAAAGAAATGCAAAGGAGTGGCAAAGCTCTCCTGAGTCCTTTTACCTCAAACTGCCTTTGTCCAGAAGTTTGGGGACAGGACAGATCTGCCCAGTCGTGACCTTGGCCTGCTAAACCCATCCATCAGCGTGGGGTTGGGGTGGGTTGGGGTGGGTTGCGGGGGAAGTGAGGCTGCTGGGAGTAGGGGGTGGACTGTCTGTTTAATGGCTGGGAAAGGTTTCACACTTGCGCACAGAAATCAGTATGACCCTAAGCTTACTAGACCTGGCTCTCTCTATATATATATAGCTGATTATATATATATATTGAGCCAAAAAGCTGATGATATATATATATAAGCTGATGATACCCAGTATAAAGTCTGACTGATATAACAATAGAATGTCATTGTTCAGTTTTGTTACGTTTCTTATTTCAAACAGCTGTAAGTTGTCTGGCCTGATACATCAGTCACATTGTATTGCATGCAGGTAGGGAGTACACTCACAGTTATGTGCTCCATACATGCGGTCACATCATCTTCTCGGAGCCTCGGAGTCTCCTTTGGTTTCACAGCCTGTATGCGACTGTGATAAAATGGCTCTTACCATCTCCACTCTGAGCGTGACTGTATTTGGACCCCTGCCAACATCAAAGCTGCTCAAAAACCAGAGACATTCTTGAGAACCCCCTTGATCTGTTCAAAACCTAGGAGTTCAGTCATTAGAATGATTTTCCTAAAGGCTAAACAGTGTTGGAGAGTGATAACGAACACACGAGAGGCAGAAAAAAAACCCTAATTTCTCTCGCTTTTATACACTTTTTCACATTCATTCAGTTTCTGCCAGTGAGGGGGAGCAGGTGACAGTATAATCTATAGGATGCTGGTCTATGAGGGCTCATTTTGCACGTAAACAGCTCTATGGCCTCCTAAACATGAGGAGTTGCCTCGGTGTTAACAGCCTGTTGTGTCCATTTACTCCTTAGGTTTTCATCTTGGCTATGATGACGGTGGAGCTGTTCGGCATCATGGGACTTATTGGTATTAAACTGAGTGCCATCCCTGTGGTCATCCTAATCGCCTCTGTTGGCATTGGAGTGGAATTCACGGTACATGTAGCACTGGTGAGGACATTCCTACAACGGCGTGATGTACGTTTTTCCTACTCGTGGATTTACAGGGTCTTTAATCTCTTTGTCTCTTCATTAATGCCTCTGAAGGGTTTCCTGACCGCCATCGGGGACAGGAACACGCGCTCGGCCGTGGCTCTGGAGCACACGTTTGCTCCGGTGATGGATGGTGCCATCTCCACTCTGCTGGGGGTGCTCATGCTAGCCGGCTCAGAATTTGACTTCATCATGAGGTAAGAAATCCCTCTTTAGGACTCACTGTGTTTTACACTGTTTTGGCCTAATCTCCATGTCGCTCCCAGATTCAGAACTGCCCAGAGTTGCCCAGAGTTGCCCAGAGTTCGGGAAGGCTTGTTTAGGACGCCTTTTGTTTAAGGCGAGTTGGGTGTTTGTTCAGTTATTAGGCAAATACACAGTTGTCAGGGTAGCATTTAGGGTGAAGAAGCGTACAGGTGGGAATGTGTGGATGTGTCACACGTATCTCACCTGGCCTTGTCACTCTGGCGGGAAGCTCCAGGCCACCCTGAGCCAATACTGCTTTAACACAACAACAAATGGAGAAAACATTAAGGGTGTGTAACAGCTGCTCATAAACACGTAAATGCCCAACGCATGGTGACACACACACACACCAACGCAAGGTGACACACACACACACTCACACACACACATTATCTGCTGTTTTCTTGGGAAGTATGTCAAATGTCCAGTCATCCGGTCGAAAGCTCCTGTGCCTAAACCAGGCCCACACATGAGAGGGCTGCTGGCCCCGCCCATCCGAGAGTTCAAACGGTCAGTCGTGCCTCAACCAAGAAACCCTTAAAGCATTGCCTTTGGCCTTTATGTCTGTCTTTGGAGGAAAAAAAGCAAACAGCAGTGTTTCTCGGTTGAATCTGGGATTTGACAGATCCCAACCGCAACCTTGAGAGTCGGCGGAGTTGGAGAAGGCAGCAGAAAGGGAGAAGAAGCATGTCGAGGAAAAAAGAAAAAATTTAAATACGCCCAGGGTGGCTTTCTGGCACTACAGCCCTTCAGACCTTCTCCAAGACTTCGCACTGAGTCAGATGGTGAAAGGATATTTTTTTTTTTTTGCTTTTTCTCTTTTTCTTTCCAAAGATTGAAACAAAGCTGTGTACAGAGGAGGTGGACAGGAGGAAGACCGTGATTTTGCTGGTTGGGAGTCGGGGGGGGGGGGGGGGTTGAAAGTGGAGGTGGGCGTCGGAGCAAATCATTTGGTAGGCGCAGTGTGCCAGCACTGGGGCATTCGCACTGGGAGGTCCTGTTTAGATGTAGATAGAGCAAGAAAAAGAAGTAAGGGAGAGAGAGACCGGGCCTCTAGCTGGGGAGTAGCATAAATACGGTGCTGTAAACATCTCCTGGTGGTGGGACGCTGAATAAACACCAGAACAGGCTCAGCGGCCCTTCTCAGAGGGAGCCACCCCTTCCAACCCCTGAATCGGAATGGAAAAGATTACAGTTTATATAAACAACAGAATTCCTAACACTAGGTCTACTCTGGAGGTCTAACCCAAGTGGGGCCCATGGATGGTTTCTCTCTCTCTTTTTTCCCTTTTTTTTCTCTCTCGCTCTCTCACTCTTTCTCTTACTCTTTTTTTTTTTTTTTACCCCTTAAATAAATCACGCTCCACTTTTGGAATGTTGACGTAGTAAAATAAACAGGCGCTTTTTTTTCAGCCGTGTATACAGTATAGTGAATGCTGGAGTGTCCCTAACGAACTCCTTCTAAATAGTCGACGTGTTTTCGTGCAACGTTACGGACATAATGAAAATATGGATTGCGTCGCGGCCCGGCCCTTTTCTCCAAACACTCCTCGTTTCATCAGGACCGACGCGTCCGACTCGTTTGCGTAGATGTGAGATTGCATGGGCTGAGCTGCGAGTGAAAAAGGTTTACACTCGAGCAGTTTGCTTCAGCTTTGTTAATGAGGCAGACATGAACGAGGGAGGGAGGGAGGGAGGGAGGGAGGGAGGGAGGAGGGGGGTGGAGAGAGTGAGAGTGAGACTGAGTTTGTTACTCACTGTTTGAGAGACTTCATGGTTTAACTTGGAACTTTCTAAGCAACTGTGGCATAGAATCCTGTCCCTAATTGCCTTCCTTCCTGCTGTGGACTCTCGACAGACCGCCGAAGGTTTGGAGAGGTTCGGTTAAACCTTGCCTACCTCTACTGCAGACCGTTACTAAACAGGGTCAGTTCAACTTAAACGGAGGGTACTATGCTAAAAAAAACAACATAAAAAACCTGGAAATAAAGTGAAAATAGATACAAACTGGAGATTTGGAAGGTCGATGGTCATCAGACCTGTAGTCTTTCTAACCTGGTTTTTTTATGCATTTGCTGAACGGCTTTCCCTCGGCCAAAGCAAATAGAGGGCCTCGGTGGAGGAGACAGGTCAGCGGACAGCAGTTTCCACCGCGAGCCTTAAATGCTCCCAGCAGATGTGCCATAGTTTGATTTTTTTCCAGTTCTGTTTGGTGTGACATAAGCAAAGATGGGGGAAGTGCTTTAGGAGAGTTCCAGAGTTCAAAAGACGACATTCCAAACTCGCCGAATCCACTGCCTTGTTTTTTCAGATCCTGTTCCTCTTTTTCCTACCTCCAGAAGGCTGGACCACAGCTTAGAAGCACTGAATTGTCTTTTGTGTGTGTTAGTGTGTGTGTGTGTGTGTGTGTGTGTGTGTGTGTGTGTGTGTGTGTGTGTGAGACTGTGTGTGTGAAAGTTTAACTGGAGCGCTCTCTAATTTTCCCATGCACTCTTTCTTGTGGCGACGGGTGAGCCCTCCCTCAGTGCCGTGAGCTGAAGCCCAGAGACACAGAGGCACAGACACCCTCATCGGTCTGCTGCCCATTATGGCTGCCTCCTCACTAGCACGCTAGCCAGACCTACACATAGTGTAACCACAGTGCCTCCACATAATCTAGGGTTACGTTGCACAAGTTCTAGCCCGATTAGAGCCATGCCACTGGGCCGACCAAGTGCTAGTTGGCAGATATTTGGGAGACAATGGTTGCCACAGAAAATAGAGAATTTTGCGAAGGGCTTACGCTCCGATTTCATTCGTCCTTAATTATAAGCCATTCTGCTTTCATCAACCGCGATTAGGATTAGGCTCGGAATGATCTGGGAATAATCGAGCGAGATTTATTTCTGCCAAAAGCTGAAAGGTGGTTATCGTGCAGGTCGTTATTGAGCCTTGGTTGGTACAGCAGCAGGTTTGTGTGTGTTCTGTACTTGTTTGCTTAATTTTCTATAAAAGTTTCTATAAAAGTTTCTATAAAAAAATGAGGAAAGTGCAGGATGTCCGGTCTTTTTGGAATCCGTTAAGTATCCAAGCTTTGAGTACTTCAGAAGCGCCAGCTCCAGTACCAGCTAGACCTCAATGTTCTTGGCTTGGGTGGACAGGGGTGGCATTTCCTGCCCGCATCATGGAAGAGGATCGTGTCTTAGTCACTTCCACTGAGGGTTCTGCACAGAACTGGTCAGGGCTAGTCCTGTGGACTCGATGATCACCGGAAGCATGTCTGTTTTTCACCTTTGGCTGAAGGGCTTGCGGGTTAGATTGGCTGATTCCCTACAGAAGAGGCTTTGCATCCAGACTTGAGGGAGAAATATCCATTGACGGAACGATCCTGGTGGGTTGTGATTATTTCTGAAGCTAACATGGCTGGAGGGAGGAGAGGCGAGAGAGAGAGAGTGAGAGAGAGTGAGAGTGAGAGTGAGTGAGAGAGAGAGTGAGAGTGAGTGAGAGA
>JBBPDB010000011.1:15977085-15989434 GCA_037974465.1 Brachypetersius altus
CCAGCACAGTACAGTTTAGAACCTGATACAACTTCAGTACCAGCACAGTACAGTTTAGAACCCGATACAACTTCAGTTCCAGCACAGTACAGTTTAGAACCTGATACAACATCAGTTCCATTTACATTAATAGCATTTATCACACACTTTTATCCAAAGCGACTTCCATTCTGTAACTACAGGGGGCAGTGTCCGTGGAGCAACTGGGGTTAAGGGTCTTGCTCAGGAACCCAGTGGTGGGACGCTGGAGGTGGGATTCGAACCCATGACCTCTTGGTCTAGAGGCACTAAACCACTACAGTGTGGTTTCTTTCTGCTATAGGCCATGTGTGTTTGTAGTTTAGTCTAAAAGAAATGTAATGAAGAAATCCAGCATTAGTTCGTTATTTTCGTCAGAGGACAGTCCCTAAGAAGAACCGGGGTGAGGTCTTTCCTTAGAGAGAAGAGGTTTTGGTTTTTAAATGCTTCTTAAAGTGGAGTGTGTACAATCCTATACCATGTAGTCCAAAAGTATAAGACCACCTCCTTTACGCTACCAATCAGAAGCTTGGCCACACCCATTCCAGGTCGATTCCTCGTGAATCTGAGTGAAAAAATGCCAAGAGTGTGTAAAGCTGTCATCGGAGCAACGGGGTGATGTTTTCAATATTAATCTACAATGCAGTCCATAATAAACACAAAGGAAATCGTAGAATGAGAAGGTGTTTAATTAACAGGAGTTTCTTCGTCAAGAGTTCATTTCTTGCCCACTGAATGAGCAGGTGTGTCCAAACTTTTGACTGGTAGTGTGTATATTTGCTTTAAATGTGTCTTGGGTGTCTTTACAGCAGCATTTGCATGTGGTTGGATCTGATCCTGTTCTCCAGTTAAACTTCCATTCAGCGAACAGGACCTTGTCTTTTTCCTCCACCTTGTGGAAGCACAGCTGTTCTGCATGTACAGTCACTCTGTGTCCTTCTGAATTCCTCTGAACAACACCTTCGTAAATGAGTTTGGCACAGCTGTGCATTAACACTTTTCAATACAAATAATTTCATCAGTATTACTCAGGGGCGTCACTAGGTTTTAAGGACAGAGGGGCTTAACCCCCAAGAAATGCACACGATATGAACAAACGTAGCGCATGAGCACAAAATTTCACAAACAGAAATTGCTTTTTTGGACAGATTAAACATCTTAGGCCACCAGTAGGTTTTTTGTCAGTAGGTTTGTTGTCTGTTTTTTAATACAGTACAACAAGAAAACACAGGAAATGTATTTGCTACATTAACAACAAGAAAAATTATTTTTATGGCTGCAATCACCAGTTGGTATGGTATGTGGAAGCATCAAAGAATGCTGTCTATTTTAAAAAGTGGCAAATCGGTCAATCACTCTGTTGTGACCTGGATGCTGAAGCGTGTCTTTTTCAATAGATATGACTGCAAGACTGTGAAGTCTTTTATGACCCATTGTTTGATGCAGCCAGGACTGCAGCCGACGCAGTGCACTAAAGCAGCGTTTCTCAAACTTATTTGTCCTGGGGACCAGTCATGTCAGGCTTTGGGGCTGGAGGGCCATGCACATATGATAACCGCCCCCCCAACCACGACCACCATCACCCTGCGGATGTACCCACATATATATACGATGGATGAAATTGCTATTATTATTATTATTATTATTATTATTATTATTATTATTTATTACAACACTACCACTACTGTTTTTATTATTACTATTAGTATTCATATTATTAGGGCTTATGCTTATGTAAGAAAAATATTAAACATGACCTAACAGGAGTGCTTTGGCTAACTTTGAGATTATTGCCAAATAAATGTATTATTGTCAAGTACATATACAGGTATATGGTAATTAGGCTGTTGTTATTATTATTATTGTTATTATTGTTATTATTATTATTATTATTATTATTATAATTATACATATACCTATATATAAGAACCAATAAACCTTTTTTTCAGTTTTTTTTTTTTTTACTACACGTTTTTTTTTTTTAAACTACACACATTAATGGTGCTGAATGTGTAAATTGACTTTTAACATAAATTAAATTACATGTCTAGTCACCCACAGGGATTATTTGGCGAAAAATAATTTAAATCAACATTTTGATGTAATGGGTGCGCCTGCTTTCTCGCCACTAACCGGTCGAAACGAGGAAGACACACTGACAGAGACACTCGGAGCGTGTTTTCTGAGTTCAGCCTGTTTCTGTCCTTTGTTTTCGTGGCTGTCAGTTGAGAAAAAGCGGTCTCACACAGATACGTGGAGTGGAAGGGCAAAATCGTTTTTACTGCCATCTCACTCAGCTGGGGATATTCCTCGGACACGGACAGCCCGCCCAATCTCGACTGTAACCTTCGGACGATAGTTCCCCCACGCCCCGACCCACACCATCAGCCAGAAATGACAGATAGGCGAACATGTCAAACACACGTCTGTTGACAGAATTTAATGTATGAAATGTCGTAATTTCATAAATGGGCGATGTTTTTTTTTTTACCTCTGGCTCATCCTGTAAGTCAGCCTCCGAAAAATCGAATCCAGACTCGCTTGCTTTGAACATGCTATGATTTATTGACAGCTCTCGTAACGTGAATAAGGGCGGGGACGCTGAACATTCTAGAATGCTGAAACAATGGGCGGGGTCGTGAAGTCGAGGGGGCGGGGCACGCAGTGACAGCATCGCTGAGATCAGACCTGATCTGACTGAATTTTGATTGGTGCAGAAGTGAGGCTCCGCGGATTGGCAGGAACCCTCCCACGGACTGGCACCGGTCCGCGGCCCATAGTTTGAGAAACGCTGTTCTAGAGCAGTGGTTCCCCTTAGGGGGGCGCCAGTGATCACAGGGAGTGTGCACAATTTTGTCTGCACTGAGGTTACCTAAATTATATTTGTAGACATTAAATTCACAAAATCCCAGTGTGTGTGTGTGTGTGTGTGTGTGTGTGTGTGTATGTATGAAAACAAAAACCTACAACTGTTATTTATTTTTTGCAAATAATGTTTGTAATTAATAACTTTATTCTAACTTTATTCTTTAGTCTATGCGGGTAGGAGTTGGGGTTGTGGGGGCCTGGCTTGTCTTGGACACAGGCAAGGAAAAAAGGTTGGGAACCACTGATCTAGAGAACTCTTATTTTATGACTGCATTAAAACACATTGAAGAGTCTATGCCACATTAATAATTACATTTAATTAACATCTGGAGGTTTTGCTTGAGCTGGTTGTGAAGTTTTTTTTTCATGTATTTTTATGGAAAAAACATTTGCTAACATCTCATGGTTTATCGACTGTATTGGGTTCTGTGGAAAGTTTCGATTAGATATTTCACATTGTTCATAGAACACAAAAATAAGTAAAGTGTGAAATTGCTTTTATTGCCTGTATTAGAAACGTACATTTTTGATCATGGTTTAATCATGTACTTACTATCTAAATACAGTTTAATATTGAACAGACACAGAAATAATTGATTGTGTAAAATGTTTCTGTAGATATAGCTTATTAGGAGCAGAGATGGAATGTTGTGTGTATTTGTACCACTATTTTTTCTGAAATATTTTGGCACCATTAATCGGTTTATTTCTAAATTTTTAACATGTCCTTCGTTCATCCCACAGAATTCAGAATTTTCAAGATCACCTTTAAAAGCAAATCTTTCATCTTTCAAATCTTTGACTGCCCAAAAGTTCAGTTTGAAGCTGTAATGCCTTACGTAAAGCCAGAAATGATTTAGGATTCTTTCAGTCTTCGCATTTGGGACCTGTGCTATGGTATTTGCTATCCATAGCCTGTATACCTTTTGATATTAAGCTGTTTCCTCTTTTGAAAATTAGTGGGTTCTACTGTTTTCCTCTTTGTCACTGAGGCCCACCAGAGCTAATGGAGTGCTAATCACTGCTACGTGCTCAAAGGTTTTTGTAGTATTCACTATTTTATTTTTTTTAATTTCACGATGAAGTGAGGTTGTAGAGTGGACTCTTTTTTTGGCCTTTTAACCTGAGCAATGTAATCCTTTAATGACATTTGAGCTTTAAATGAGCATATTTACAATATTGTTTAGCTTTGGTCTGGCTGTTTTTCCCTGTTTGGAAAGGTATTGTAGGTAGTGTGTAACAGACAAAATATCTGCATTCCACTTTGTTCAGCCTGTTGATGGCACAGGTCATAATGCTGTTATCATCCTTCTAAGAGGGCATGTTTTGACAGAATCCCATCCAAAGAAAGCAGCCGTTCTATCAGCCGCTGGGATGTTTGCCATACCAATTCAGCTGAGCCCTACGGTCTCTTTCATCTGACCTAGTGAGGCAGAACAGATCCTTTTGTCTGGGTCTGCTTGTCCTCCGCTTTCACCCTCCGCCACTCTATCATTTTTCTTCTTTCATCCCACCTGCAGCATCCCATACAGGTTCTGTCAGTTACTTGTATGGCTTTGCTAGCGGGTAATGGGGAGACCCTCATTATCACCGAATTGGCCCAAGAGTTCATTGGGTTTTACCCTTTAATGCCAGAGCCGAAAAGGCTATTTCTGCCCTTTTTTCTTATTTTACTCTTTTACTAATGCCTCAGTGCTGTTGTCACATTTGTTTTGATATGAAAGGAACTACCAAAGCTGAAAATGTGTGCATTTATTTGAGTCACCAACTACCACTTAGGTAATCAAACAGATGCATAGAAATGTACAAATTTCTGTTTATAAAGTCACCACTGCTGGTCTCTCCTTAATGCTGTGTTCTACATAAAAGACCATAAAAATCAAGATATCAGTGAGAATACTAAAAAATGCTAAGTGGCTGTTTGGTGTTAAAATGAAAATTCCACTTGAAAGAAAAAAAACAAAGCATGCAAACTCTACGAAAAGAAGTAGAAGTACTGTTAAAAAATACAAAGGCAAATAAATACAGGCTATAATCAGCATCACTTCAAAGCACAGTCAAAAGCAGTGGCAAGACAATAGAAAAATCATCCAGCTTATTATAGGGAGTCCCGCAAAAATGGTATGGTTGCAATGAATTGAATTTATTTTTTCTTTTCAACTCATTATAAAGGTGAGATTTTTATCTCTGCTCAGTCTATATCTGTTTATATAGCTTTAGAGGGAAAATCTCCGACCTTGTTCAAGCAGCAGATTCTGTTATGAGACACTAATGAATTAGAAACAGAGAAAGGGTGCCAGCACCACAGATCACATAAACAGTAAAAGAGTTCGCTAATCCAGTAAACGATGTTACTGATTTTTAGTTCTGCATTTTTATAAATGTCACCCAAAAATTCCAAAAACTTATGAACACCTTTTTATCATTGAACCTTTAATGTGTCTCTGCTTACATAAATCAGTGAAGGCCTTCAACTGATGTGAATTATGTATAGAATATGTGTTAAATCTGGATATGGAAAATATAGTGATGCAGTTAAGCAATTACTGCCATTTCAGTGGAAATATTTATAAAAAATATAACTCCGTTTCTGTTAATACTGATGTTCCTTTGCATAGACACTCTTCATCCGTCCGATTTTTTGGAATTATTTTTTATTAGATGGGTAATCTTTTAGGGTTCTTTGGCTTGGGATGAGGTGAAATTAGCGGGGTTAGTGTAATGATGCTTGAAGTAGTGTTGTTACACAGTATTACTGTCTCTTGGAATAGTGTTAAAGCAGTAACCATCTAGTCATACAGCCACCTATATTGTGTATTCTGAGAAGCGCTACTGAGTCTCTGTGAATCATCTTTTATTGCACTTTCATCTAATTTATTAATGCCTGTAATGCAATGAGGCCATGCCTTTCACTCTCTCAGTAATCCAAACCACTATGGGTTCAGCTTTACCTCCCTCTGCATCATGAATGCAAAAAAACTGCAAAGTGTTGTAATTTTGGTTTATATAACAGGACTAATAGATTTTCATCTTTTTCTATTCATGCCTTCAAATGGATCTGTGCATTTGTACATTAGACTGATTTAACAGACACTGCTGTCGATGGTGATTTGACAGCTACAGAGGTTTGTAACATCCATGTGCCGCATGTTTCTCTGTTTTTCTGCATTTTTGTCCATATTATCTTAGAAAAGTCATCTTTGGTGAGTGAGTGAGTAGAAAGTATAATCATAGTGGAATCTGTTTGTTCCATAGTCATTACTATTCCCAAAGGACATCTAACACTTTGTTTCAGCAGAGACGAACAGCATCACTGCTTTGAGATTATATTATACATTTTGCAGACTTTGTGACGCAGCCTCATGTCTTCACTCCAAACCCTGCCTCCACCTGTTCTAGTGTCTAGATTACGCATCTGTCTTCAGATTACATAGCCTGTAAGCTTTCTTTGGCTCCTCTCCAGAACAGACAGTGAAAGACGGAACACATGCCAGCTTCCCACAAGTTTTTTTTTGGAAAAAAAAAGATCCAAATGATTCATCTAAATCTAGCAATTTGCAGAGCCCCCCTGCTGTGTATCAAGTATGATTATCTGGCTGCATTCACTACAGCTTCTTCAGAGATGAAAGCGCTAACATTTCCGAGCAGTTTTACGTTTCTGGCAGTCAGCATGACAGTCGCACAGCAGAAATAGCAGTTCTACAAACGAGCTCTATGCTTCATTGGTTTACGGTCATTACAGTTGGAGCTCTTGTGAAAATGTGTTTCTGATAGGTTGCATTTGTTTGTTTCTGGTTGGTTCTGTTGGTCCTTATAACAGATTCACCTAAAGATGGGACATTTCATTCACCTTCATTCTTTATCTATCGTTCTTTAATCATTCAAGGAGAGAGAGAGTGAGTGAGTGAGTGAGTGAGTGAGTGAGTGAGTGAGTGAGTGAGTGAGTGAGTATATATGTATATAATATATAATATATGTAGTCCTCCTTATTTGATGTCCCTAATATGACAATGTGGCTTTTTGTGTCTGCAGTCAGACCAGGATGACGAGTCAGAAATAAAGACACAGGTAAGGATCTTCTGTCCATGCTTTAAGCTTCATCACACTGTTTACAGTGTCTAGTGTCAATTTCTCCATTCAAATGTCTGTATGGGGTCAGTGGCTATTCAAATTCTGCATCTACATTTTTAGGAGCCTCATGTTATCAGAACGATGATAACTGTAGCATCCACGTAGAGAATCATCTTTCATGATCACAGGAATCTTTCTCAGCAAATTAAAGGATGTCTCTTTCTCCCCAGCCCAGTTTTATAAGGCGGATAAAGGGTGAAAATGTGTTTATCAGACATAGTATGCTGATGCTGGAGGTTGGTAAGGAATGGGACAGTAGCGCATGGAGTTTTGACTAGAAACTTGACATGTATGCTGTGTGTTTGCAGTTTGTGTGTTTGCAAATGTCAAAACCCTGCAATATTTGTGTGTTTTTGTTTGTATTCCTAACTGTGTAGTGTCCTATGCAGCCTCAGTTACTAGCCTCAGTTACTACAATGGTTAGAAGTGTTTAGTGCCATAGTGCTGTAACTAATGTAATTAGCATCACCACAGTGTTGAGGTGTTCAAGTGGGAGCCTTGATCTCTTCTACTCTAACAACATACACTAAAAAGCAACTGTATATCAGCCTCACTAAATATGCAAAAACAGTTATGTAGTGTTTTGTAGTGATCAATGGTGTGACATAACTTGGCACTGCTGTCATAACAATAAAATATATATTAGCTTGTTTCCTTTTTCAAGGCATTAATATGCAAAGATGGGGACTCGAGACTCGGACTCGGACTTGAGTCACACTTAAGTTGCACAAACAAAGACTTGTGTCTTGACTTTAGACTTGAGTGCTTCGACTCGTGAGTCATAACTCGTAAACAATGTCCCCTCGTCTGCCATAATAACCCCTGAAAAACGTTTACCTTGCCCCCATGTCCCATTACTTTTGGCAACGTTTTTCAGCTAATAACGGTTTTCGAGGGGTCGTTGGAAAGGTGAAGTTTCACATTTAGAGTGCGAGATATATTTTTCATATTTAACATTTAGATTTAAGATCATTTGTAAACATTGCCTTGAGAGACTTGAGACTTGACTTGTACTAAAAAATGTGAACATCTCTGTAAATATGTAAATGTTCTTTAACCCTTTCATGCATGGCGTCCACTACAGTGGACACATATTCAAACCCCATTTAAAAACACAAGGTTTGCAATATATACTCCAAACCACCAGGGGGGTGTCTTCTAAATCCACCTTGTATTTCATGTATAATGATTGTCTTAATCAATAATCATAACATGAGATTCTGCATCATAAATGCAAAATGGCAGACAACAGTGGACATGATACTGCGGCCTCTGGGATATCTGTCAGATCCTTTTATTCTACAAGAAATATGCAGATACAAAATATTTTCTAATTAAGTATGTACTAAGGAATACTTTTATCCAAGTTTAGTCAGTATTGTCTCTGTGTCCAAATGTAACTGTCCACAGACGTGGACGTCATGCACCAATGGTTATATTTTGATTTAACGGACACTATGTACGTATTTGCTAAATTAGCCCTAATTCTTGATGGTATGAGGTATGTATTATCTAAATATTAACAAAAACAAATTTGTGAATTGTAAATATGCAGTATATTATAATATGTATGTTATATTCTAACATTATGACGAGACACTACAGGTGAAAATAGGGTGACAGATATCAGCAGGAAATTTGTCTAAATCATGATAACTTTGTTTTGTATTACAAGATTTTTAAATATTTTATGTCCAAATATGCAAATTGGGTATTTCCTTTGTAAATACACTCGTTTGCATGCATTTCAAAATGCCAATATAAACAATAGATACGGCCAGATTCACATGTATTGTCTGATTGTGTTGCCTGCAATAGCTTTTATCGTGACCTTCCTTGAATCGTAAAATAGGGAATAAAACCTTTGAAATCTACAGACTCACATAGACGAGCAGGAGTAGGCTATTTTACAGTTTTCTGATATGGAATAATAATTACTACTTTTATCTGAGCTGATTTTAAAATGTAATCTTTCTGTATGATCAGTTATCAGACATTTTCTGCGTTTGACCTGTTAAAGCAATGGTTTCTATGAAGAAGAGCATTTACCTCTAAATTGCATTTTTAACCCGTTGATGCGCGGTGTCCACTACCGTGGACAGTTGTGTATCTCTGTCAAAATAAAAAAAAAATTTTTTTTAATCTGTTTTAAGTTCTTGTCTGTGATTTAATGATGCATGAAAGGGTTAAAGCCACATTTTTACATTTTGACTGACCATTATGAACAGCCTTCCATGCCACTGTGGATATATCTTACACGACAAAGCAGCCTTGCATGTGGGTGTTATGCAAGTGGAGTAAAGCGTAGTGTGTGTACACTTGGCCTTGCATCAGACTGCCAAGTCAGAATGAAATTAGCGGAGCCTTGTCCCCTTGTGTTATGTGTTGTGTTTAGCCTCATTCACAAGAAGAAATAAGCTCCTCCCTCTTGCCGTGAGCAGCCTGGACCGGTGTTGTAACTCACACTGACAGGGTGACATATAGGATTCTCCATTCTGCGTTATGGCTCGGGTGCTCGGTCACCTTTAATTCAACCTGATTGCAGCATAATTCATTCCAGCAGCCTCTGCAGGGCTCCATAGCTCTCCAGGCACCAGCTTCATCCGGCCCAGCCTGACTCTGCAGCCAAGATGGAGTGTAAAAAGCCCCCATCCCCTTGCCTCTACTCTTTAGATGGGTCGAAAGGATGCAAAGTGGCAGCCTCCACCTGCTCTTGAAGCACTGAGAGCTGGCTTTTCTGCTGTAGTGCAGCATAGGATGTATCCGCATAGGCAAGCCATTGCAGCCTGGACCTCAATCGCTAAGCGTGATTGATAGGTGAGGCTTTTCGGTGCGACGGATACAATCAAAGTCAAGTTTCTCAGTCTCTGATCCGGGCCGACAGTCCTGTGCAGTGCCCTGTTGTGCTTGTTTATTAAAAAGCGTGCTGAGAGAACTGCCTCCCCGAAGCCTCTGAGGGATTTCTGGGTGAGATTAGGATACACTCTCAGCTTCTGCTCACAACCTCGCATGCTGCCTCACATCTGTATAGCAACAACAGCACTAACGTGCCGATTTATGCCGTGAAAGCAGCCTCGAAGATAGAACTGGAGAAGAAACCAGTATCTTCTTTGGCTAATCGTCAGTGAAGTCAAACAGGTGATGAAACAGAAGGAAAAATGTTCAATTCAGATCGTAGCAGCAGGAAAGATTTTTCTTAATGATGGCTTTGTGCTGCACTCGGATAGCTACCTTTCATTACTGTAAATCGGTTCCCTTTGCCCGGTGCCAGCGCTGCCTCGTCTGTGCGCTCTCGATGTCCCGAATGCCCATTGATGAGCCATAAAGAGCCCGTGTGAACGCGGCTTTTTAATTGAGCTGCTTGGAAATTACAGAGGCTGACAAGCAGAAGGAAGTAATGGGCCAATTCTCTCCCGAACCAAATAAGCCTTCGCAGCCGCTCACAGTAATGGCAGAACAGATCTGATAACCATGACGTTTGCCCCTCTTCCGTCGGTGAGCTTGTGTTGCAGGCGTTTTTAGGTTGGAGCTTGATACAGGCTTTCTTTACGCAGAGCTGTTATTTCCTCTGAGTGTTTCGGCAGTCCCGGCGGTTCAGCTTTAATGCAGTAATGAGAGAGGAACTAGGGCACTCTACTAAACACACAATGCCGCAGAGCCCATTAAAAATACAAATCAGGAAGGCCTTTCGCAAAGCGGTGCCATATTTTTTTTGTCGGCTTGTATCATGGGTGTGCCACATATGGTGTCCTCATTTAGCTGCTGTAATACATCATCCGCAACCTCACATCTCCTCGCCTTCGTCATTTTAAGAGCAATTGTTCGTCTCACTTTCTTAAACCATGCCTCACTTTTTGTACTCTCTCTCTCCCCCTCGCTCGTCCGCTACATTATCTCTTTTTCACACACCTTGACTTATGGTCTCTCAAGCTCACTTTCGTTGTCAACCTATTCCTCCACCCTTTAGGCCTGGCATCGATAGCACTGCTGGGTGATAAGGTCAGCCTGCTGGGGACTGATAAAGCAGACACACACACACATACAGACACACACACACGCACTCACCGCAAGACAGCCCTGAGTGCAATCACTCAGCCCGAGCCCTGGCCTCATCTGTCTCCATAGCAACAGGCACAGGTAGACCAAGCTACTCTGCCTGAGAGCCACTGCTGGATGCAGACGCACAACCTATGGGAGACTAGTCGCATCTCTCTGATTATCAGATAAAAGTAATGGGGTTAATTGCCTCTCAAAGGCCAAGTATTGAGGGACCAGCACAGTCTTGATAAGCCCGGAGGAGCAGCCTGGCACAAAGGGACCACTCTCTCAGCAGTCTCTGTCACTCGGCTGGGTGGCAGCCGAGCTTTCGAACACGGCCCCCATCACACTTCTCCCTGTCACGAAGTTCTAAAGCACAAGTTGGAATGTGTTTTATTTACCGAATGTGGGCCGACAATGATTTCTCCTTTAGCCGACTGCCTGCAATTAGTCAGGCAGTGGGAGAAAAAGTGCTGGCTAAGTATGAAGTACCAAACATAGCTTAGTGATACAAGTCTAGGTCTAATGAATGCATAGAGAACGCATGGCCCCCGTTTTTAAACATGATTTGGTTCAGAAACGCCGCTGGCTTTTAACCCTTCTCAGATGCACTGATGCTCTTGAGGTTGGCGCTTGTCGACTAATGAGAGCCGGCACCCTGGAGTCATTTGTGGGTTTTATGTCCATGAAACCAAACGCTAAGCATCTTAATTCCCGTTGTGATTGCTTCATTCCCACTATTCCAGTGACGTCGCGGAACAGCCAGTCGCTCGTTCTGCATGTCAGAGAGAATGGGGTGAAACGATCACAGGGTCTGCACCGTAAATCGGAGCTTTTATGCGCGCTCTGCGATTATGAGACACGTACCGCTCCATTTGCCTGAGCTGCCTTTTGCTTCACAAGGAGCACGTCTTATTGAAGCACGTAGAATGAGCCTGGTAATGGGCACACCAGCTGCAGAAAAAGGCAATTTGCCTCTTTTAATATATTGCCTTATCTGCTCTCTTTCTCTCTCTCCCTCTGTCGAACCCTCCCTCTTTGATTAAGGCGCATATTGAAGACT
Organism: Brachypetersius altus; assembly: GCA_037974465.1. NCBI lineage: Eukaryota > Metazoa > Chordata > Actinopteri > Characiformes > Alestidae > Brachypetersius > Brachypetersius altus. Next base: position 15,989,204 of record JBBPDB010000011.1, read on the forward strand.
CTCGCTTTCTTTTCTTTGTACCTCTAAGGTAATACAGATTCAAACCAGAAATTAAAAGTAGGCATGCTCATGCTACTAATGGTGTAATGTTCAGAGCATATTTTCTGTTAGCTCTTAGATTGTGAAAGTAGATGTTAGGATTGAGCTAGTCTCGCTGACGGCTGAAGGTCTGGAATTCATAGCAGCTTTCTTTGGCCAAGGCCCGCCCATAAGACCGTTTGACCGACATGT
>JBBPDB010000011.1:15998116-16012332 GCA_037974465.1 Brachypetersius altus
TAAATCCAGTGTGAACTCGCAGCTTTATTAACAGCGTTTCCATAACAACGAGCGACAGCAGAACACGGGTCACATCCCGCGGACCGGTACCACATGACCCACGGCCCGGTACCGGCCCGCGGCCCGGGGGTTGGGGACCACTGCTCTAAGGCACTGGGGAGTTTTATATATTTAATAATGGGGTTGAAAGCGATTCGTCTGACATTTAACTGCTGCTAATCTGAAAGATCTCATTTGTGCGAAGTTGTTATGATACAGCAATGATAACATGGTTAAGCAGCAGTAGCTGTGATGGTCACGCTAATAAAGCAGTAATAGACGCGGTTATAACAGTGGGGCTGCTGCAGGACTGGGGTTGATGTTATTGTGGTAATAGAAGCAAAGGGAATGCAAACAGCGGGGGAGGGCTAAACCGATTACATTACACACTTATTTCTGTTCTTCTCCTCCTCTCTCCGCTCCCCTCCATCCCTGCTGTACCTGCACCGTTCCCTCTCTCTCTCCCTCTCTCTCTGAATGCCTGAGGAGGGAATTGGACTAGTTATGCATGTTTGGTAACTGGATAGCCTATTGAGAGAAGCTTGCTGCTAATTTGTCACGGCCATGTTTCCCTTGAGTGATGGAGACCTGCTTCGCCACACACACACACACACACACACACACACACACACACACACACATACAAGGAATTAAGAGAATGAGAAAGCAGAGAGGAGAATGAAAGTAAAAAGAAAGTGTTTTCATACGTTTTAGTTGTTTGTACCACGAATCGCTCTAACGCTGATCTCCAGAATGAATCAGTTCAGTTCAAGCAGCGAAATCATCGGAGAATTGATCAATTTTAGGCGTGAAGGTTAACAGACAGGCACTGAATGAGAAATTACACAGAAACAGTTCCCCTTTAAACTGAATCCTGAATTTTGCCCGTTTCTGTCCATGATCACTGAACGCAGCCTGTCATACAGTGTCATCCACCACACAAACAAGTCTGTTTTGGAGTTGGGACTGTGATGGTCGACCAAGTCACCAGTTACAGCCTCCAGGGGCAATAAATAATCGTGAACACAACACTTCGTTTATCGAACCATAGCAAGGCACATGCAAACAACTGAGCTTTTATCCGTGTGAGGTAATGTGAAGTCCTGCACGAACACTGCATTTATCGCAGCCAGCTTAGACGCGATTCTTCCGGAAAAGTGAGGGTGAGCTGTGCTATGTTTTGGGGTGGAGGGCATGAGGGGTGGAGGGGTTACTGTGCATCATTGGGGTTAGACAGAAGGGCAGTGGTGTGATAATACAAACCGTGTGTTCCTCACACCATCACTGCGTTAGGGATTGTCACAATAGTCCTAGGGAAATGTGCTTTTATAATAATAATAATAGAAATAGAAATAAAAATAAAATAATAATAACAACAACAACAACAATGATTAGTTAATATTAATAGTTAATTTATTGGTTTACAGTAATCCCTCAGTTTTTCGCAGATTCAGTCCCACACAGATTTTTTTGGAGAACAAACTCATAGTTTTACACGGAAGTCCCCACAATAACGTCCCCATAATATTTTTTCTGGATGTTTTCATTCACCTCGCTCACCTATTCACCTCGCCACGTGTCCCAATACTTTTGTCCCACGACCTTCCGAGTTACAGATCTCGGCGGGGAATTAAAATTCTAATGCGGGTTTACCTTTACATTCTCTTTAAGGGTAATGCCTCAAACCAGCATTAAAGTGTTCTGGGAGCAGATCTGGGAGCAGATTTAGGGTTTACACTGTAAACATAGACATTTTTAGGCATTTTTTAACCAAAACACAACAGCGTGGGTTTTCACTATACGCAGGCGCTCTTGGATTACTGTATTCGTAAACACGGGAAAAAAACAAGCAAACCAAAGACAAAGCAGAGAAAATAAGCAAGAAAACAATTCTTCCAAAACAGATGTAACCGTTTGCTTCATTTTTCCTCAGATTGTTCCCAGAATAACAGGCTTCCATTGCTGGCCTACTGAGAACTCCTCAGTACACAGACACATACATTTATAGTGTAGGATGGTTTGAGCCCATGCTGCATTAAAGCTACACGCTGGTTAAGAGGAAGTATGAACAGAGAAACACCCTCTAAGGTCTCAGAGAGGGAGACGGAGGTAGAGAGGTGATGAGTGAGCACTGGTGTGAAAGCTAGCCGCGACAGAACGATGAAATGATTGACGATCAAAGCGTTATTGATTAATGATCAGGACATGGGGCAGGAAGGCTTTCACTATTGAACACGGGCCTCTTACTCCAGACATGTCACACTTTCTGGCACTCAGTTGACGGAGCAGTTGTGGGGACACAATGGCAGCTCTCACCCTCTCCCCTCCCCCCACTTCCTGTTTGACTCTTTCGATGGTGGGAATTCGGTCCGTTCCTAAATTAACCTTTGGCCCCTCCCCCCCGGCCTTAACCAGACCAGACACAACGCTCTCTGTGCCGGGGCAGAGCTGCCGGGTAGACGTTGGTTCAGACGGGAGCTGGCCGTGTCCCGAGGCGAAGCGTTCCAGATTCGCTTTACCAGCATATTTAGTGGAAATTCACTTCTGGTCCATTTAGCTTTTCCTACATTTCTCGACGCTGAACTGACGACGCCTCGGTTTCCCTGGACGGACGGTGGAGCGACTTGGTTTCGTTTCACGGCAGTTTTTTTATTGACTTTTATGCATGAAGTAACATCAATATAAAACTGTGAAGACATTTATCTAATACACTAAATACACTTAGGGGCAGCTGGTAGCTGCGATCAGAAAGTACGGGTTCGATTCCCAAGACCGCTAGGCACCACTGAGGTACCCTGAGCAAGGTACCGTCCCACACACTGCTCCCCGGCGCCGTGTTCCTGCTGCCCCCTGCTTCACTTGGTGAATGGGTTAAATGCAGAGGAAGGATTTCATGCTGTTCACGCCATGTGCTGTGGCGTGTTCACGTATGACCAGACTTTCACTTGAATTAGCAACAGACAGCAGAGCGCTATCGAGATTAATGTTAGGGTAAAATATTGAACAGTGAGGCAAAACTTAAAACACCCTCGTAAACCCATCGAGCTGAGTGATGGGACAGCCAGCTCCATGTTCAGGTCGCTCAGTTGTGGGTAACCTTGGGATTATATGTTGTTTCTGATTGTTGATCTCTCAGCAGGGTGCAAACGGTGCAAAAAGTGATGAACCCCAAGATCCTCAGAACCAAAGTGTAGGGGATTTTCTAGAAAAGTCTTCGAAACAGTGAGCAACTTCATTTAAATGGTAATTAAACCATTCTTTGCTAACATTCCGTTAAATCGCTCTGTTTACATCACACTTTTCACTCCCTTTTATATCGCTGTGCTATTATGGCACAATGCACTTTAACATTCCATCTGCAAAATATACATATCGCTGCTACATTTATTTATATAAATAATATAAAATATTCATACAATATATAAGAATACTTTACTGGCGGTGCTCCTCGTTTAAGTTACTTACTTTAGATTTGTGTTTCAGAACATTTCAGATTCATATATATTTTTAAAAATTTAAGATTTTACTGACATTTATATTTCCCTTTACTCATTTCTTTATCTTATGTGTGTTTCAGAAAATGTCCAGATATTTCCTTTATAACTTACCTATTGTTTATAATGTTTGCACAGTCAGTGAGGAGCGGTTCAGGATACAGTTCACTGTGTGCTGTACTTGTATGACTACGCATGTGACAAATAAAGAATCTTGATTCATCTGAGCTACTGAGTGACAGCCAATGGGATGAAACAGTGAACGAGTGCATTTAAAGTTAGAGGAGAGTCTAGAATCAGTGAATAGGAGTCAGACCTGCTCTGTTGCACTGTTCCACTGTTCCACTGTTACAGAGTCTTTATTAAGGAAACTTGTTAAAATGCTGGTAAAAACCTGTGGTGTGCACAAATGTCTGACATGTGTGTCTAGAGATGAGTGTACTCTATCTGACCCCAAGAAAGGCGCCACCACACACACACCCACCAACACACACCCACCCACACACACACAGTTATGCATAGAGGACACTGTATACTTTTATGAAAGCGCAACACCATGAACTTGCGATCTTGAGATTCTTCTATAGCATCCCAGCTATGGCCCTCATACCTGTCACATTCCACCGTGTGTGTGTGTGTGTGTGTGTGTGGGAGGTGAGAGCGCCTTCACATTGACCACCATCATTACTTAAATGTGTGAGTCAGCAGTCCAGCGTACGTGTGTGTGTGTGTGTGTGTGTGTGTGTGTGTGTGTAGACCTTGGAATGTCTGATCAGAGGTGACGATACGGTGATGTCATCAGCGCATGGCTCACGAACTTATACCCCCACTACACACACACACACACACACACACACACACACACACACACACACACACACACACACACACACACAGTGTGAGAAAAATACCTCTCTATGCTGAACAAGCATGTGGCAGTGAGGAATGCCACTCGACCTGGAAGTGCCGAGGTCAGTGGTGGAGCATGCAGTGCCAGTCGTGGAGGTGATGCTGATGAGTTGAGTTTGTGTTGTTTACTCATTTCAGTAATTCACTATTGTCGTTTCTGGGGTTCGCATTTATGTCTGAGCACCATGTTCACATGATTTTCACAGTCAACACAGTGTCACTACTGTCACGATATTATTTAATTCTCACAAATATTATTACTTTTTGTTAAGGATATTTCTTACTGATATTGCTACATCAAAAATACATTTTTGGATTTGGATTTTGTATTTATATATATATTAGGGCTGTTAAGCGATTAATTAAAATTAACTAGTTAATCGCAAATCTGGAAAAAATTAATTGTGATTAATCGCAATTCTATGTCAATCCAATATATGATATATCACTCATCAGTTTTACAAAGAAGGCTTTGTTTATTTGTTTTTTTCAACTCTGTCACACTTTTAAAAGCTGTGAGATAAAAACAAAACTTACTTTTGAATAGAAAATGCATAACATCCTCAAACCTGAGAGAATCTCTGTGTTAAGACAAAAACGTAGCTTTAACTTGAATTAAAGTCCCGCCTCTCGCTCCAAACTCCTGCTTCGCAAAAACGTGGCGTCGCGCGTCCTGATCTGTGCTCCAGCGGGGTTAGCGCTGACACTACATGCGAACCGCGCCCAAGTCCAATTTCTTCTTCTGGCATGCTGGTCGCCGACGTAGCGCAATACTGCCCCCACTGATTGTGTGTGGTACTGCAATGCAGAGGGGCGTTTAATTTTCAAATTAATCGGTCGATCAATTTATTTTAAAGCATTATATTAAATAAATTTACGCAAATAGTTAACGCGTTATTTTTAACAGCACTAGTAAGATTCACCTTACTGCTAATGTAGCTAAAACTTAATGGAATAGAATAATCACACATTATTTGCAACATGCACACTGCATAATTAAATGACTGCCCCACTGCCTCCAACCACACTGAGCTGACTAATAATCTCATAAATTGGAGTGAAGTACAGCCCAAATGTCCCTCACCCAACCTGGGTGCCACAGGAGTCCCTTGAGCAGGGGTTTCGAACTAGTCAGCTTCATATGGCCTGTCATACATTCACCAATTCATTTTCTGCATCTGAGAAATAGATTTGACTGCTGTAATTAGGACCAAGGCTATACTTAAGTACTTCACTCGAGTTTTTACATGCAATAACTTATAACTAAACATCAGCGCCATCATAATACCTCTGTTAAATGTTTATTAAAGGACTATATTTTATACTAGTGATTATAAGAATGATCACTAGACCAACATCAACTAAGATCTATATATAGTTAAAATGCATCCAATTAACAATAAAATATATAACATATATATTTATAAAAATGTTAAAAAATCGAAATATTGTTTTGAATTGCCCTGTGAGAAGAGCACCTGCCTCATGACCCTCAGGTCGTTTGAGTTTGAGAGCCCTGCTATAAAATAACATGTTCTGGACTAGGAAGGACTAGGAAATCCCTTTTTTATCTGGAACATCACTGAACATCTTGACCAATCAGTTACATTTGATGCACATTTACTGGTTTGATGTTTTTCCGAACAATCTCTATGAGAAACGCTCACAAATCAGTTATTCCTCATAATTCACATGAGAATCTGACTTCACGGCTGCTCTGTTTACCGAACTCATGGCAGTTTTTCCACCTACAGAGCTCACACCATCAGTGGCCATTAACACCACCTTATTAAAGTTCTAAACTACATCCTGAAGTTTTGCTGGATGACCTGCTTAATTGTGTTTCGCTACCATCTAGTGGCTCAGTGCTGAATTTATGGCCATTTTCTCTGCATTGTTTCATTCCAGAGAGAAAACAGTGGGATGTGACACAACGGTTTATTCAGCACAGGCCTGCAGCCAGACAGTTTGGTCTTTGGTCTGCTTTCTGAGGGATGAAAAACATTTGCAGAATGAAGCATCTGAGCCTTTGAGCCGTTATCAGTTAGTGTGTCCTGCCTCATAAGAGACCTATCTCTGTCTTCCAAAGCTGACGTTTTTCTATCTCGGTTAACTGGACTCGATTCAAGCCTCTTTTGTGCAGAGGCAGCACGAAACAGGCTGCTGCCATCATGCTCGCTGCTGCTGCCGCTGTTCTCTGCTTAAGCACTGCCAAATTACAAGCCTGCCAAGTAGCTTGGCCAATCTTGAGGGCCAATCTGAAACGAACAGAGTAACAAAGCCGAATTCCGCTTGTTAAAATGGTATTCGATTTTTTTGTCTCACTGGAAACTGGAATCGGCTTGTGATTCCTGATGCCAAAGCCAACTCTGATGCCTCTTTCCTTTTAGAGCTGAAAGAGGAACGGCGCATCATCCAGAGGGACCTGCACATCCGGAGTATCATGAGTGGAACCTCGGCTAAGGCTGGCAGCTCTCCTGACCTCAGCAGGTGCCATTGCAAAGTTTACTTGTTTGGAGTCACCAGATAAGAGAAAGCCTTTGATTTAAAAAATATAAACAATATCAGCTTCATACGACTCAACGTTTCCATATTTTGACTGTCATGCTGATAGACATTATAATTCAGCGTTACAACCAACATGACAGAATTTCAAGGCAACTGATGATCTACACTTTCTTTTTGTTGTTCCTTTTCACTCGTCTTATACTGACTTGAAGTTGCCTATTTTGACTTTTTTTTTTAAAGGGATACAGGTTTCACTGGTTTGCTTGCAAAAGACTCAGAGGTGGAGGATCCATCGACCTCACCGGTGCCGCCCAGGAATGGTCTTTATCCGAATCCATCTCCTCCAGGCTCAAACAGGCATGTTCACGCAAGCAAGTCCAGGCACAGAATGTCTCATAAGATTATTCAGCTTCTGCCTGCATGCCCAGCTAACAGCTGCACAAGCCATTGGACATCCACAGCTTCCACCACAGACAGTCACCCACTGACTAGTTCTGCTTCTTCTGCGACCGTATGGATGCATTCCAGCTGCACCAGTGAACCCAGAGAGGAAACACACGTGGGTTGTCCCACAAGGGGTGCAGCCTTCAGACCAGCTGTAGGCCTGGACCATAGGCAACCGTGTGATGCCTCGGCTGCTGGCACCCCTTTTGGCTCTAAACAGCTGAGCCAGAGGGCAGAAGCAGCCGTAGGCAGGGTCCTGCTGCCCACTCCCCCAGCAGTGCAGAAGGCGGCCAGGAGGGGGCAGCGGGCGAGCAGACGCCCGGTTCTCCCTACGGCTGGAAACCTGCTCGGGACCTCCTGAATGTGATTTAAGGAAAAAGTTTTCTAGTTTCTAGTCAACCGCAGATCTTCCTTCCTGTAACACCAAGTATGCAGCTCTTTTCAAGTCTGGGGGGGGATTAGGTGTCTTTAATGAGGGAAATGCTAATTAGCTAAAAGAGCAGTTAGCCTGTACCTCAGTTGGCTCATTTCTCCAGTAGTTCACTACATGTCCACTAGGGAGCCACTTGGGATTTAACTTGTATCTGATGGGCCACGGTTTTATCACGCCTGGCCTGGTCAGGTTGAGGGTGAAAACTCTTGTAAGTGAAATACTTCTGTATAAGGTGTTAATATATTGGGGCTGGGAACCAGAGGGGCTTTTGACAAATTTGACAGCGGAGCCACACTCTGAACTGCCCGTGTTTAATTCTTAACACCATTCATATTTATCTGAAAACTATTTTTTCAACGTCAATTTAAAGTGTACAACTTTTTTTTTGGTCCAAGATGTCATTTACACCCTTCTGTTTCCAAGCCATTCAAATGAGCCAGTCTGAGTGGTTACAAAGTGTCGAGTGTTGCCTACGATAAAGGAGCACTGACCTCGTGTTGTGCAGGCAAGCGGTAACCACTGTACTTATTTTGACAGTTTCTCTGTTAAAACACTAATGATTACCAGGATTACTGCTCACCACTGTACATTCAACAGCCAGAAAAGTAAAGCCACACAAAAAATAGGTGATCTTTAAAATAAACTTTATTTTTTACCATTTGAAATTGAACAGTTTAAGATAAACAGCTGACATGACTTAAGACAATGTTCAATGCAATTTGGCCCTAAGGTTCAAAAGACATTGTTAGATATGTTTTGATAGAAAGTACCAAGTTCATTTAATTGTGCTTCCCTCTCCCTGACGTCACAGTACTGTTTTTTTGTATCAACATTTTTGAAACAATACTCACACAGTAGTGGACACAGACCTCTTGCCAAAGCATGAACCATTCGTTTTATTATGGAACTCACGTAGAAGAGGGAGGGGATGTAGATATTGCTTTTAAACACTGTACAAGTGACATCGTAAAGTGCCGTAAGAACACGAAAATGCATGGAGCTTCATTCAAATAGGAAAGTTCTCCTACAGACACCAGAGAACCAGAGAGAAAAAAAAAATCACAGTTAAAGTTTAACGTCACTGTCCAAAAGGGACTCTTGCATTACTTGTTGATGAACACAAAATAAATCGTTTAGCTATCTGTCAGGGGAATTAAATCGTATGTACGGATGCATACGTGGGAAAAAAAGATAATCACGCGGTACATTTTACAATGTCAGTATCTCAGCTACGTCGGGGAAAAGACCAACCATGTCATTTTTAGGGCGTTTCAATTGAGAACCCAACTGGGAGAGGTTATACTAACAATTCACAACCAATCATTTGAGAGCCACAAGTTATTTAGAAAGTCCACTCATCCACTTCAAACAGAGTGGACTCTTTGGGTGTTTACAGAAACAACTCGCTTTCTGTTCCAACGCTAAGCTGTTGTCGCACTAGTAGATGACGTTTCATTAATAGACATGTTAATCGCTAGAACTTGGGGGTTTGCTTGAATATTAGTTTGGCGAAGCCAACCTTGTCAAAAATGTAGCTGGACAAATTTTCCTTCACGAGGGTAAAAATGCTTGAACAGAAGATTGGACGTGTATAAAACAATCCGAGTTTCCAGACAAAACACGCATCGAATTTCATCGCACTGTGTGCCGTCAATTTTCCAGTTATAGAAATACCGATATTTCGCCTGAAGGACGCTGCAGCATGCTACACTGAACTGCATTCAGACAGCATTTACAATACTGTGGTAGAGGTATAACACTGCTTTGTACTGTGTAACAAATGTGGAACAGGTGACCGTCCTTCTTCATCAACAGTAGCCACGCCTGCATCGAGCAGACGCCCTGCAAAAAAGCATTCCTTTATATTTCAAGTTTCAATCCATAGTGTTAGTTTGGCAATATTTTTTGATACTGGCTGGCTTGCGGAGCTTGAAACAAACAAAACGACAAAAAAAAAAAAAGAGTAGTGTCACTGCATATAGATACAAAAAAGAAGATAAAATACAGTTTTAGTACTATAAAAATAAAACAAACGCAACATCTTTTACAAAGGTAGATTCTTTCTGTTACATGATGTGGATAGTTACATATTGATTAAAATGCAAAATGACATCAATACTGATACTACCCTAAGCTAAGCATAGACTAAGAACAGTAGGATATCCACTACACCAAACACATAGTACACAGAAAACACCAGCTATCAGACTAGTGAAAAGAAAGCAAAAACAAACCCAAAAAACACGAGAATGTTTTTCCCCCAACCAACCAAAACTCCCTCCCACCCCTCCCCCTCAATCCCATAAGACCATAAAAACACACACACACACACACCAGTCCGATTATTAATTATTATTATTTTTTTACATTACTGTACAATACAGTTATGGAGAAGGGACAGCGCAGGACCAGGGTGCAAAAGCACAGTACTGATTCTCAACTCTACTACTGCAGGCTAGAAGATTTGCAAGAAAAAAGATTCACTTTAAAAGAGAAAAGGGGGTCCTATGGGGGGCTACTCCTGTCAGAACAGAGAGGCAGATGGAATGATGCACAAAATTTGCGCACCACGAGCGGCGCCTGGGAGCCAGATGGTGACGTCACGGCGGGTCGAGCGCGCGCATTCGTACGGGACCGAACTAAACATACACAGCAGTGAAAGCGTCTAAAGGTTTGGTCATAACTTTCATAATCATAAACCGGCTTCATGTCATCTTCGACATCTGCCTGAAATGTAAAAATATAAACAGTTAAGCTGATCTATGGTCCTCAGATGGCCGAGTACGTCCAAACTTTTGATTGCTACTGCAAGTAATAGGACTAGTAGTGAGTCCTATTGCAATTAACACCTAGTTGTGCTAAGACGAGTAAACACTGCTGCTGCACAATGCTGCTCTGTGCTCTTCATGACTGTAGTTCGACACCACATATAGAGTTGTTAAGCTTGCCTCTGTTTAGTTCTACCAGGTTCACTTGTGCTTTTTTCCCCCCTTTCTCTGCCCCCGAGTGACCAACGCATTCTGCCCAACTGCATGGTTTCTATTCGCTTTAGATCTTTTTTGTATGTTTTTTTTCTTTAAACAGTGAGATACTTTTTGATTGTATATAGTTTGGCAGCAGGTGTAGGAGCTTGGGGGGGGGGGGATGAATGATCATGCTGCTTTCATCAAGAGATTCTGAAACAAAGACAACGACTGAGGACACTGACTCTTAACAGTCAGGGTCTAGAAAAGGAAACGTGCGGAGAAAAGAGAGAAAAGAGAATAAAGGAAACGAACCCAGGAGTCTCATCAATACATGATGCATAAGCACTTTTAGCAACTGCATTGGTAGATCAGCCCCTTCCTCCAGTGGTGTCAGGCGATACCCCTAACGAATTCACAGTGCTACCAGGACGTCTTATCCACGTTTTTGTGCCACCGCGACCCTATGCGTCGTAAGAGAGGGGACTTGTTGGCTCGTCACCGGAACCGGCCATACCGACCATAACCAGACTCAGAAGCCTACAGCAGAAGATCCGGCCCAAATCCAAAGCATCCGGCCCGAGCCCTGCCCCTCCCACGCCAGAGCGAGGATAAAAACATAGTCAAGTCACGGATGAGGAATGGTAAACATTAAAAATTATTATTCATGAAACTCTAGCTTCTTCTTTACAAAATAAAGACTACTTTACTGTGTTACAGCAGAGAGTTACAAGAGCGTGTAAAGATGATATACTACCAATTATGCCAACAGCATAATTCAGCGAGTTCAGTAAAGATTCCTTAATCACAAGAACTCTCCTTTGCAACTTTACTACACTTCTTATTCAACTGCATGGCTCAGCGCTTTTCAGTGCAAGCGCAAGTTCTTCCAGTGTGGCGAGGACAAAGAGAAACGATAACAAAAATAAACTATAAAACACACTCCAGAAGGTCCCCAGGATCCAGAAGGTCTGTGCATGTCAAACAGGAGTTTTTATTTTTTAAATGGCATGCCACTTTCTCCCTTTTCCCAAGAGAAGCTGTGCGTGTGTGTGTGTGTGTGTGTGTGTACGCATGTGCTTGCTACAGTTCTGCGGCTATAATGGCAATTCTGCCGCCCTACAGACGCAGTTTAAATAGCTACTCCTGTCAGTGCTCTAAGGCTCCATTCTTGGGCAAGACGTATTTCAGGTATTACATGACTGGAAGACTAGTCAGAGTCTGTGTGCTTCAGTTCCTCACACCAAAATATTCAATCCTCTCTTAGGTTAAAAAAAAAAAAAAAAAGTTTAAAAAGAATAAGAAGTTATGAAAGGTTTGCGGGGGAGGGGGAGCTAATTGTGTGCAATCCTGAGAAAGGACTCTTTTTTAGTATCTGTCCTAAAAGCTGAAGGCAAAATATCCTTTGTGCCGTATGTGTTCTCTACAACAGGACGCAGTACTATCGTATTCAGGTCCGTTAAGAATGGAAAACTATTCAAAAGCACCAATCCGACCACAGGGCAGGGTGGTGGAGAGCTCCAGACACAGCGGCGGGTGAAAAGCAAAAAACGAGAGACGAGCATGTTAGCGGCGTGTTTGCTACAGTCAAAGAATATTTGGTCTTCAGCTTTTAACCCGACTGGCACCGTTACCGCTGTACACACAAGAAGCCAACGCCTACTGCGGCGGCAGCAGAAGTTATGTTTCCGGAAAATTCTACACAGAAGGAAAAGAACAACATATCCCACGATGCACCATGCACAGTGGGCATGCTTCCTGCATATGAACATAGTTTCACAAAAAAAAATGAATGATTAAATTAAAAAGAAAAAAAAAAGTTTTGGATGACAACCGATTTCTCTAGAGGTTAGAAATAATAAAGCCCTTACAATAATGTAAAGGTCTCCAGCGAGTGTGGCCTGGCCCATGGGCTGCAGCATGGAGGGGAATGGGACGCGGCGCCAGTTGGTACAGGCTGTCTCTATGCGCTGGGCGTGGGGTTCAGCGTGGAGCCGTTGCTGCCCTGGATGCTCAGACTTATCTCGTCCTTCTTCTCTTTCTCCGGTTCCTTCTCCTTCTCCGGCTCCTTCTCTTTCAGCTCCTCTTTGAGCGGGCACACCTCCACACTCTCGGGCCCTCCTGTGGCGTAGCGGCCCTTGCGGTGCTCCTGCAGCGCTGGGCCCCAGTTCGGATCTGGCTTCAGTGAGAACTTCAACCTCTGTGGCAGATCCGTGAGAGTAGAGTGAGATCATTAAAGGCCGTCTGTTCAGCCTTATACTAAATACGCATCACTTTTAACTGCTAAATAAAAAAGACAAAGCAATCTCAAGCAACTTGTGATGTGTGTATCTGCTAAATGCTAGAAATGTGAGAGAGTGCCATATTGGTGCTGATATGTGACTTTTTTCTTCACGTTAACTTTGATCCAGACAACTTTTGCTGGTTTTTACACGAAAGCACTGAACATGTTGATGTTGATATGTGGTCATACAGATACGCTGAGGATGTCAAAGTCACATGCTGAAAGACACTTCAAGGATTGTGAACTCAGAAAAAAGAGTCGATGTTGACCAATCACAACGAGAGCTGTAATAAAACGCTAATGTGCTGAAAGGAAATTCTAGATTTATGAAGTTTGAAGTATGACACAAAATGTTCTATAAATGGACACGTTCCCTTTCCTTTACCCACATAACAATCGACTCTGTGCACATGATCTCACCTCCAAGAAAGTGGATCCCTCAGAGGTGGCGATCTTGAAGAGAGCATAGATGGGTATGCAGATCACTGAGGACAAAGCCATGCAGAAGCCAATGACCAGAGACCAGTTTGGGTACACATAGTCATTGTAAGTGATGGGCTTGTACTGGATCACTGTGAAAATGAGGATGAACTGAAAGACAAAAACAGGAGGAGTGTTAAAGCTGGCTGAGAGCTGTAAATAAGACCTGGTTTGCAAACACAGCACATACAAACACAATGTCCAAGGCCCGAATCAAAACCCCTTAGAAATCAATTTACTTCTCCGGTCTGCCTTAAATGAGCGGTTCTTACAATTACCACAATTCAGTCTTTCCCGAGTGACAGTCCTGACCTATTCGGAGTTTTACTCCCTGCCTGTAGCCAATGCTGTGGTCATGATTACTTTGATGATGGCATACCCTCCAAAACTGCTGTTATTTATTAAATTTTGAACGGAGCATGAGCTCTCGCAGCTCTCGCGACACCGGAGCCACTGTCCCGAATACCGAGCTTCGGAGTTTAGGCTCCGTCGAGCGCCAAGAAACAGCTGGCAGCCAGTAGCTACTCCGCAGCGGTCGGTGTTTAAGAGAACTGCCGAAACCATAATGTTTACTTTTATTTTTAGGGAAAAATAATTAAATCGTAATTAAACCAAAGAAAAAGAGCCTTTCCAGAACTTTGTCTGCCGAAGCTTGTTCAGCT
>JBBPDB010000011.1:16022329-16034981 GCA_037974465.1 Brachypetersius altus
TAATTATACTCTAACGGCCCGTTCACACCACCAACTAAGAAAAAAGAGCCCAAAAAAAGAGAGGACAAGAGATTTTATTATTATACGTGTCAGAAAAGAACCCCAAAATTACTCCTTCTAACAAGTTATGGCAGATTGCCCCTCGGGGACGAATCACGTTTTTTGGAATTGAACTGAATTGAATAGCAGCACTACTGTGTCGGCGCTAGGTAACCTTAAAATGCGAGATATGGTTAAAATCAAACATCAAAATCTGTGAACGCGTCTAAAAATACCCTGCAAAATGCTTTTTTTTGCAGGCACAACTGACAGTAAGCTATTAAAGACATCAATTAATGACAAAAATACAGACGAGGGTACGGTTGTGCCTGTATAAAAATATGGTGTGAACCGCTGCTTTAGGATTTAGAATCAATCAAAAAAATTTGGAGCGAAAAGGGAGAGAGAGAGTGACCAGTGACCTCAACACATCTCGGCAACTTAGCATCAACATTCTGCTAAGGAGGACTTGACCAGTGGCACAAAGTCTCTAACACACACACACACACACACACACCAGAGAAGCAGGTGCATCAGACAGACCCTTGGCCTTTAGTGCCACTCTGTGTGTGAGTGTCCCCGTGTACACGTATGTGCTGTCAGATAAATCAGTCTGTACAGCTGGCCACCTGAATCAGGGCACCCAGTGGGTTTGAGACAGCTAGAAATAATCAAACAAATGAGCTCACCTCGCACGGAGACCAGTCTGTAAAACAAATCCCCTCCCGTCACCACACGGATATCAGGCACAACACTTCTTAAACAGTTTATCAACGCAACCAGGATGCCATTTTTAATGTATTCATATTCTACTGAATGGACAATAGATTTATTGGAGGGGTTTTATGGGCGTGATATGAACCTAAAGTGACGTTGGCACAGTAGCAAAGGGGAAGCATCAACCCTGTTCCTGTCTGCGGCTTTCAGCATCTTCTTTACTGCAGCATACCTTAATCAGATAATTAACAAACCCTTCCTGCATTAAAGTAGGTCTCAATCCTAAAGCATGCAGGACAGAGCTGCTCCAGGACGTGGGTTCGTACCCACTGGCGTAGACACCGGTACTCAAATGTGTGAACACACAGCAACTCTTAATGGTTTAATGGGATAACGGAACAAACGAAATAATTCTGAGAAGAAACGAAGAAATTCACTGTCGGATATTTTTAGATTCTTCCGACCGCGGCTTGTGGAAGAAGCAGCAAACGGCTGTGAGCAGCCGGGACCTTCGCGAGCGAATCTGGGGGCGCACCGGTTTATCGGATAACTGCGCGTTTCATTTCCAACAAATCTTCCTGGGGGTTGTTTAAGCGATGAGCATCCTGGCAGCTAAAAAGGGAGACGAGAGAAAGAGCATAAATATGAGCAAACTCCACTCTTCAGAGGGAAGAAGAAAAAAAAGCCTGGAGACTCTCCTCCTTCTTCCCGCCGTCATTCTCTCACACGCAGTTCTCCTGCCCATTTCCTTAGAAACTTTATCACACAGCCCTTCTGCCAGTGCCGAACAGAACTTCCCACTGCAATTAGTTATAAAAACTTTTCAGCCGGCCCACACGTGGTCTGGTTTTTAAAGAGCTGCAGCCCCCTTCTCACGTGGTTCGCGGACTATTGAGTCGTCACAGGCCCCCTGAATGATGGCCGAAAAATAAGGCGGCGCAGACAATGCTTCGCCTTGATTAATTCAATTCTTTCAGGACCTTGCACCGTCGTCCGGGCAGCTCAACACAATCACCGCTTTGATGCTCGGGTTAATGTTCCTCTCGCATCCTAACTTAAGGATCGCATAGATACGTGTACGTTTCAAAATGACCGTTTTTAAACGCTGCATTTTCTTTTTCAATGAAAGAGAACGATCTGTTTGTTGAAAGTCTCGCGCCGGAGGCACAGAAGTGAGCGCAAGAAAACGGCACTGACCTGATCCGCCCGACAAGCCGCGATGCTGTTGGACTCCGACATGGTTGGACAGTGCCCGCCGTTTCTCTCCGTCCCACTCTCGAGTTCTTCATTCACACCTTTTCTGCCCGCTTCCGTAGAGAATGCGCGCGCGCAAACGAGAGGAGGGGGTGAGGAAAAAAAAAAAAAGAACACCCTCCTTTCGGCCAGGCTTGATTAATGCCTGAATTATTTTCACCTCATTTCATCTGATGGAGTTCTGTTTCCTCTCCACCTCTCTCAATCATTCGGCATGGAAGCGCTCTCTCCCTCCCACTCACCCACCCCTTCACCCTATCCTCTTTCTCTCTCTTTCTCTCTGCCTTGCTCAATCTCCCTCTCCCATCCATTGCCTTGCCTTACCTCCCTTCCTCCTTTTCAGTCTTTTTCTGCTCTACTTTAACCCCCCCCCCTGTATCTACACTTGGAGGAGGAAAAAAAAAAAGAGAGAGAAAAACCCCAGAGCAGATCCATAGTCTCTTGCCTCTACCTCCACCATGAATGGAGTCGTTGTCATTCCAGCACCTTGGTTGCATACTGAGTACTGGGGAAGCTGCTAGCTTAGCTGCCTGGAGCAGGGGCCCGTGCCAAGCCCCTGAGCGGCCGGCCTGCAAGATGAAAGACAAGAGTGAGGAGCCATGCACTTCCACAGGGAGTGCGCTACCCCTTTCTCTGTCTCCCCATTTCTTCCACTTGTTTTCGGTGCAGCTGCACCCAGACCACCAACGCTCTCCCCATTCACAGACACTTGACTCTCAAATCCTCATCCTCGGACATTGCCAAGTCTCCAGTAAGGTTCCCCCAGAGGGGCGGGGGGTAACGCACCCCGTCCCTCCGTCTGCGCCACTGATGGGCAGGGCCGTACCCCCATAATTCATCCTCTCTTTCTTCAAGGGGTCAAAAGATTTCCTACTTTTTGTACTCGCAGGCCACGAGCGGTCAAACGGCGCTTTGCGAAAAAGTTGCCGTTTGCCAGAAAGTAGGACAGCTACGTCGTAATGCATGGGAAAAAAACATACAGAAAAAAAAAAACGGAGATCTTTGCACAAAAGAAAGCTCTCAATAGCTGGTTCTTGGCTGTGGCCGCGACTGCATATCCTGTTAGCGATGTCAGAAGTTGACAGACATCTGGCCCTTGGCCTAACGAGCATTTAAAGAAGGTGAGCAACACCGGCAGTCCATTCCATGAACAAACCTCGAGAGTTAACATGCCGAGCTTCAGAGAGCAATGACTTCATGAAATATCTGCGCCAAATTTACTGTGAAGTACTAAATGTAGCAATATTTACCAGAAGATACATTGTTGTTGTAAAACGTGGGCGATTCCACAGTAAAACGTGCCACTTTTACACTCATCGCTGACAAAAATGCACAGAGGTTATGCAAAAATGGGGTTGAACGTTTCATAACGTAGCATACAATACTTCACAATTACTGTTACTATCATCAATTACAATGAAGCTTAAAAGTAATGACAAAAAAAAAACCTTTGGTCGAAAACGCTTTATTACAGTTAAAGCATTCACTTTTGAAAGTGTAAAAAGTCTCCCTTTTGAAAATAAATAAAATAAACATGAACGCTGTTATTTTCATCATGACACATGCCATCACAAGTGCTCTGAACAACGATCAAAATAATTACTATAGGTGTAATCACACACACACACACACACACACACACACACACACACGTCAGTCCTCGGAGCAAGGATAGTTTGTGTGTGTTTTTAATGGGGTCAGATCGGGGTCAGTGTGTGTTTGTATGGTAGAGGTTACTGAACGGGCAGATAAGGCAGATGTAGCAGAGAGCCACGACGTGAAACATTTGTTAGATTGCACATTTTATGATCAGCATTTAAATCTTCTGCAAAATCCTCGAGGAGCACAACTCATGTCCAGGTGGAGATGTTTGGGATATCAAAAGTAACTTCATGCCTTTTCCAGGGGAAGGTTACTGGTGATCTCGGTCGTTCTTCCCTCGGACATGTGGCACTAGATGCTACAAGTGAGATTCTCTGTTTGGTGAAAATTTCTCCTCGATATCAGTAACAGGAAAATGCACTGGAACATGGTGGAAACGGTGAAACAACCATGAGATTTCATTCCGAGGTAAGTTGTGAAGCCAGTCTCAGGAAAACCAACTGTATGAGGTTCCATAAACACCGACGGTCAAGTCCCAGCCGAGTTTTTTGAGCGTGCAAATTTCGCACTCCTCAGTGCATCTGGACTGCCAGCCTGGGACACAGAGAGGAAATCTGTTTGGTTCTGACAAAAAAAAAGGTGATCCATACCATTTGTGACTCGAGCACTAATGCAACCATAGACTTAATGAGCCCAGCCCACAGAAATGTGTGCGTTTCAACGCGACTCATAGGAGAGTACCCGCCCCTTTCCCTACATTTAAATTTACCACCTCGGTCTTATAATTACTTGAAAGCTGACACTGAAGTTACAGGATCATTCGGCCTTGGAGGTTTCGTTAGTAACTCAGATCGGTTTTATGTTTGTCCTGAGCCTATGAGGGACAAACTGAAAATCAGCTTTGTACATGAAATCTGCTGGTTTGGCATTCCCCAGCACCTCAAGCGTGCACAGGACTACAGTTAACGAGTGCGTTTGTGTGCGATTCATTCTACGGCCCCACGCTCATATCGCTCCAGGCAGCGTGTTGCATCTAAGCCACCGTTCTGCCAGGGAAAGAGTTTGACACCGGCGGTCATTAGGCTCTCCAGGGGCCGCAGCCAACTCCTATTAGTCAAACAGCAGCACCATGTCTCACCGCCTGCCACACAATAGCGCTCTTCTAATGAGGATATGAGCGCTGCGCTATTTTGACAGCTCCATATCAATAGCAGAATGGAGTGCCGTTTGAATGAGGTGGGGGCTTTGGGGTGTAACAAAAAAGGAACACATACAGAGACTGGCCTCAATAGGGCAATCCCAAACAAGCGTGTGCACTGGGGGCAATTAGCTTTGGTAATTGGATGGTTATAGGTATTTAGTGCTCATTAGGGAACGTAGATGTCAAACATTGTAATTACAGAAATCTGTTAAAACCTGTTTTTGCTCCAAATTCAAATTAGCAGTAAAAGTTCAACAGGATCTCGTTCCCTCCAGCGATCTCTCCAGATGAGCTACTCTCAGCTGTTGATTTTTTAAAACTGTAGGCCATTCAGGTGGACGTGTACACATGCTTGTTTGCAAGTAAGGCGGGAAGTAATAGGACGCAAGCACGAAGACCCCTAGCAAAGCACCTGTTCATATTCACCTGGAATCTACACAGCTGGACTTCATTAAAAAGTTTGCGTAAACCTCTAACGCATAAACATCACGCACAGGGCACTGGATAAGCCCTCCGAGACAACCTGCGAGTCAGCTGCTCAAGCGGGCATTTGGGAGCATGGACCATATAACAGTAATTAACTGCATAAATCAACTATTAATCTGAAAAAAAAAAGACAAAGAACACACAAAGATATGATGTGTCCAAGACGAGGGAACATGAAAGGCAGAACACAAACGACTAGGGTCACATAAGACTGGATTCAGAATCCGTTACAGCCGGATCTGAAAACCAGAGAAAGGGACAAGCGACCATTAAATTTGCCTCAGAGGAAGTGCAGTTTCAAGCAACTCTGCTTAACCAGGTATTTCCTATTCGAGGCACGTTGATGCTATTGACAAGCCAAACAAGAGAGCCTCAGTGAGGACTAAAATACTACTGCTGACTAAAAATGTCACTTTTTCAAACTTAGTGCCGTGCTTTGATGCGCCACCTCTTTCCGCCGTGCTCCCTTGCCCCATTTACAATCTCGAATGGCATGTCCGAAGCACACAAAAACACTCCTAAACACACAAAGCGGGGGGTTGCAACATAAAGCAATCAACTTTTCAACCCCTGCACATGACAATTCAACAGAAAGACTGACCAAGACAGCACACCGCCTGCAAACTGAACATCCAATACTCTTCAATTAGTTCTACTCCAGCTTTAAGAGCCATCCCAGCGTATGCACAAAACCGTCATCTACTGTTTGATGCACTGTAAATGGACAATGCAAACCAGTGTGTTTACGTGGGCTGAGCAATGTCAAGGGAAATGATCTAAGGATATTTCAAAATCCGAACACACCGCTGTATGATTACAGTGCCTTAACATGAGATTAACTATTACATCTCAAGCGATTTGTAAAAATGGTTCATGACCAATTTAGTTGCCTTTATCTAGTTTAGAAGGACAATACACAGCAAGTACTTTCTATTACGCGAATGAATAATATCACCATTATATAAGGCATGATGTTTAGAAAATGTTAAGGATCCTGTTCTGAATGTTCATTTTGGTTATACGCCTAATCAAGATGTGCACTACAAACACCACCCACAGATGCACCACAGCACCACAGTTTTACACTGGATGCGTGTCCGCTGCGGTGCGTCTGCATTTCCATTCCGTTCGAGGCCATGCGCCAATTCGCACTGGACACGTTAGTGTTCCATATCTGATCTGGCGCGCCGCTGGTTTGCGAGATCACATGATCACGGGAGAATTGTAAGATCGCGTGAGATAACGCGATAACCGTGGGTAAACAAACGGCGTTTGTTTTGCTGATTTTTTTTCTGATTTCTCCGCACTAAACATTAATAGCAGCTTCCTAGTTAATTTTGTGCTTGTTGTTTCTCAGCTTTAATTGTGTTTAGCATCGTGTTGCATTGCTGTGTTTGTCGTACTTTACTGTGTTTTAATAAAGAAAACACGCCTTCTCCTTTCTACTGGGTGGTAAAAAATTTCGCATTTCTCCACCTCCAAAATTAACTTCTCGTCGTCCGTGTTGTGAAGGGGTTGTCTGGAGTCGGCGCATGCGCTCTGTGTTACGTTCTTGATCCGTATCAGTCAAAATTAGACTTGATGCGCATCTCGGCGGACTGCCGGAGATGTGACGGAACAGAGACATAGCGGAGACGCAGCGCATCGGATCTGGTGTAAACTGATGCATTGACTTTATTGGCGGCGATTAGCTGCGGAGATGCACCGAATATTCGGCCACAATGCCGGAATATAAAGCATGCAATGCCGGAATTTCAAGAGGGGGGTGCATCCACAAAGACTTTCTCAACATCGGGATCAAAACATCCCGATCGAGCACAGAAGAGGCGAGACTCTTCAAGCACACTCCACCTGTGGCGGACATTTTCCAGGGATTCCAGTTAATATATGGGCTGTTCCAGTCTTTGTTTTAATACATAATTTTGATATAGGCCTACAGGAAAGCAGTTTTTAAAGCACTTGTTCTGAATGCACTTTGATCATGCACTTCGTTCAGAATATGAAAATGCACTTGATTTATGTATTAATTGTAGGAAATTTCAGCTTTCTTGCTTTTAGGCTATTCATGAGTCAAATGTTATTTTATATTGTGCATTGTTTGAATGCTGAATTAATATTTTCACAGTTTTGTAACAGATTTATTCTTTGAAACATGAACATTAAATTTGCGCGACTGCAATGTTTCGGTTTCAGTTTTCGGACAAGTGTTTTATTATCGTTTTTTGCCCAAAAAAATCTTTTCGCTGCATTGCTAATATTTCCTCAATAACCTTGAGTCTCCTCTCTGCATAACTCTCAGTTCTTTTTCCGTGAAACAAGAAGAGAACAGGCGAGATGTCCTCAGAGAGTCCCATCAGCCGGTGGAAAGTTACTATATGTTTAAGTAATGGTGGGTGTAAATTACAGTGTTGTGAAACAATCATTTTGCCAGACACTCAAAAGGGAACCTCCTAAAGAGGAAGTTGAATGTTTAAAACTCACCAATGTTATATTCCAAGGTGCAGTTCAAGGGGACAGAATTCAAAAATTTCTTATGTACATGTTTTAACAAACTCTGTACAAATAAACTAAATAGATTATTCACTATAAAAGCTACACTCACCGGGAAAAAATCTGTAACAGAGAAACTAACCTTTCATTCTCTCAGAAACTGCACTCCATTAATCAAAGAAGCTACTGTCTCATGATGATCCCATTACATCTCTTTGAATCCATATATGTGTCTATTACAAGAAATCAGCTTAATTTCCAGTCACACTGAATTATGGCTCAACAAGGTGCTCGGGATGGTGTTCAAGACTCCGCTCCTTTACTTGTTCTGTCAGGTTATTAAGTTTGGAAGAGGCGGCATAATCGTCCGAGTTGTTTTTCGATAGCAGAAGGCAATGGAGTGTCTGCAGAGAAATCTTATCCCAATAGTTTGCCAGAATCTTAACCTAAACTCACAGCATTTTGGGTAGATCAGTGAGAGTCCTGGTCTGGCTTAGTACATCATGTCATGTGGGGTGGAACAGAGAAACAAATCTATAGGTCTGTGATTGAAAAATTGCCTTTAACTTTACTATAGTGCATATGTCAGTGAATAGTGTGTGTGTGTGTGCATTTAGAACAGTGCGAGTGTGTGACGTATGCCTGGTCCAGCAGCTTTCGGGGACACAGGAGAGCAAATTTCAAACGCTTGGATTAAGCTGAAGTTTCCATGATAATTTCCCCTCCCCTTCGTAATTTGGCTGGAAGGGCCCCAGCTGCTAATTCTTTATAAATAGCGTGTAGCTCAGATTGCCTCTGGGGAGAATGGGGCTCAGTGGAGTGGCTTGGGCACAAATCGGGCCGGAAAAGCACACAACATACACATCGACAAACATATGGGACCATCACCGAGGACGAAAGCGAGGTACATGTGACTTTGACTTGACTCACGTGGATCCAGCAGAGAGCAAATTATAAAGGCAACAGTCAAGTGTGGTCAACTGTTAAACTGTCGAGAGTGTGAGTGTGTGAGTGTGTGTGGGGTGGGGGCATTTTGTATTTTAAAAATCCTGCAAAAACCCATCTAAATATTTCCCAATGACATGACAGTTAAGAAAACACACGGTAATATATATACCAGATGTTTGAGCAACACACATATTTGTATAAATAAAAAACAAGCCGAGGCCAGAGACCCTGAACTAGGGGCAGCAAAGTTTACAAAAGTGTCAAGGCTGGTCCATGCAAGAAGACCCAGTCTATGGGGATGTTTTAATACATGGGTGAAAAGGAAAGTCAACAAGGACAAGAAAGAAAAAAGGACGACACTAAAAACACTACTTTTAGACCTGGGTTTGAAAAAATACTTTTAAAAAAAAGTATTTTACTGAGAATTTCAATAAAAACACAAAAGCTCTAAAGCGATAAATAATACTGAAAGGGGGCTGACTGTCGGGAAAGCGCCTGAGAATTGTGGACCCCCCTTTGTCACATGCCTGTATCTGCTATTCAACCAAGAAAAGGGGGAGCAGGTTGGACTCAAGCGCAACAAATTACCTAAATATAGGGTGAAAGGCCTTTGAAGGACTTCAATTCAACTGTTAAAATAATAAATAATCAAAAGAGGGACGGACAGATTTATGAAGCCTGGTGGGTGGAACGCGCTGGAAAACAGCAGCCCGTGGTTGCAGCCGGTAAGGAGAACAAATCTTTCCCCCTTTTTTGGGTGTCATTGTTGGTATTTTTGTTTAGCTTCGGCAGAAATGCGGGCACCTCCAGATATAAAAGGAGAGAGGAAGAAAAACAGAAAAAAAACCCCCCAGAAATTTTCAGCTTGAGTGGTTTCTTCAAACGAAATCCAAAGGCTGAGCCTCAATGGGGCCTTTTGGTGCTGGGGAGCTCTTTTTTTTTTTAAGGAAGCTCAGCAGTGGACGTGTTTAGCATTTGGTGGCCCTTGTCCTTCTATTGTACCTTCGCCACAGTGGCTGCGCACTCCTTGGCCTGACCCCGGCTAGACGCACTGTACTGCAAAGGGCTCAAACTAAAACAGAAATTGTGTTTGATTTCCCCTTTGCTCCGTCACATCTGTTCCCATGCCCCTGAAGGCGCAGGCGATGCGTGGCTCACAAACATGCGAACGTTCTAGGGGGCGACTGACAGCTCAATATGTTCCTTACGTAAGCCCAAAAGTTCCGCTAGTGGAGGCGCAGCTTCAAGAGGAGAGGTTAGACACCTCAAAACGCCGTTTTGGGACGTTTATGTTAGAAAGTCCAACTACTGCAGTCATTTTGAAACACGGAGCTGCACTCGATTCATTTAGAATTTTGAAATGTGCTTCCTTTTTGATGATACATTGTTTCAAAACAGATGTTTAGTGTATAAGCTGATGGCATAAATGAGACGTGTCCTGGGGGACCCAGATCTATACGCATTTATAAAAACCCAGTCAAAGGAATCTAATACTTGTGACCATTTAACTTCCACTTCACAGGAAGCAGTGTACCTCAGAGCCCCATGGGACAGGCTGGCAGCAGTGAAAGCTCAAAAGGAGGGAAGGAGAAGCAGGCAAGCTTGGGGTCAGCACAATTAACAGTTGCGCTGAAACTACCCCTTAGAGTAGAGCAGAGTAGAGTAGAGCCCTTATCCTCAGCTGAAAAGCTTTGAGTGTTATTTAAGTTCAGAACTGAGCAGTGAAACATCACCATCAAGCCCATTTCTCTGGGTCTTTCTGTTTACATTATTAGAAAAAAAACACAAGCTGTTCCTTATATTTGCACATTTATTTCATAATAAATGAGCCAGCAGACATTTTGAAAGTATTCTAAATTAGGAATATTAGAAAGTAAAACTAAGGCATGAAACCGAGAAGCGTTTTTTCTCTCACGCAAAAAAAAGGCAGTTTCAGAAATTGTTACGTTTTCTCATGACAGCAACAATACACTTATAGCCGTGGCCTCAGCCGCATTCTTCACTCCCCGCTGTAATGGAGTGTTGGCAGGGGAGCGGGAAAAAATGGCCACGCATGGACGACAGGCAGTCGGGGGGAAACAATGTGCTAAGCGGAGCTGATGTTTCATTGTGAACACATCAAGAGCTTCTTGAAGCTGAATAGCTCCTATCCCAGATAGGGAGGAGGCAAGGCCTATTCAAAGCACTGGCACAAGGTTGGCGTGCTATTGTGCTGCATGACAGTACAAACACCCACCTGCTCCAGCAGATGAAGTCTGTTGGTCAGATACTTTAAAGTAAGCAAAATTATAATGCGTTCAAAATGGTCAATGATGATCCAGTGAGGACATGGCTGCAAAAGTACTGGACAAACAAACACACCAATCCCAAACTCTCTCTGGCACATAGCCCTTCCACACCCAGAGGCACAACTTGGTGAGCTTGAAAAAATGTGACTGGCTCAATGTGGTAAGACAAAAGCTTATATGGACTCAAAGTCAGGAGCAAGTTATAAAAGCAAGCTGCAAATGGGATCCAGATTAACAGATAAGCCCCGTCTTTCACAGCTTTGGCATGGAACCCAGGCCTCGACGGTGTGACGGTGATTACAGAAAAAAGAAAAAAGAAAAAAGCTCATCACGTTTGCATCTCAGAGCACCATGCAAAATAGAAAATGAAAGAATTAATAATGATTAGAGCCCGACCGATAAATGATTTTGAAGGCCGATACAGATACAAATATTTGTTTGTTTTAAAATATATATCGGCCGGTATATATATATATACATATATATATTTTTTTTTTTTTTTTTTAAATATTCATTTATTAGCCGTTATAAATGCCGATACCGATAGTTTGGAAAATGACTAATATCGGCCGATAATATCGGCCTGCCGATAAATCGGTCGGGCTCTACTACATATGTGTTTTCACTTTTGTAGCTATTACACAAAGTCTAGGGGAAACACTGAACCTCCACTTAAACAGGATGTTCAGCATGTGTTGCTCCCAAAATCTGTCCGAACTAAAAGTTGCAGAACTCCACTTTGACCCGACACGTTCTAGTTCTCCAGACCTGGTCCAACATCAGTAGAAAATTATGGATCAGAAATTGTACAAGAAAATGTAATCCTCACACATTCACACTGTGTGGCATTTGGCTGTTAGCTGTGTATTGCCTCCAGTGGGGCAGTTTGGTGTTTGAACAAGTGCTTCAAATAAAACAAACGTATCATAACAGTATCGCTATCGGCCAACATTCAGAGTTTCATATAGGAAAATATGAACAGAGAAAACCGTTATTGGGCCATCTCTAATTATCCTCACCACAATAACTTGCACTGAAAGAACTCGTCTAATTATATTCACATATGAACTCTTTAAACCCTCCACCTTCCTCACCCAAAAAACACTCAAACGAAACACTGGAGCTGGACTGAATCAATTTGCCTTCATTTGCGTCCGATATAAGGACAAATATGCGGCCAGGCCGGGTAGATCCAGGCCTTGGCTCACAGCAGATTAAACAGGCCAGGGAGAACTGTGGCCAGAACTCCTCTAATAAAATTTGGGTGTTAAATAAACGGCGCTGTGGATCTCGGAGGGCCTGTGGAGCTCTAACTAGCTCTGGCCTGGCTTCAGTCGCTGCACAGCCTGTCTCTGTGTTTATGTTCGAAGCAGGGGAGTTGCCTTCATGACGATTTATTGACGCAAGATCCCCTCGGCTCGGCCTGCCAGCAATTAATCACGGCAGGAGAGGGGCTTGTTCAGGCACAGGCCTGGGAGAGGGAAAGGGAGAGACAAGAGAGGAGAGAGAGAGGAGAGAGAGAGAGAGAGAAAGGGAGGAGAAAGAGAAGAGAGAGAGGAGAGAGAAAGAGAGAAAGAAAGAGGAGAGAGAGAGAGAGAGAGAGAGAGAAGAGAGAAAGAGAGAGAGA
>JBBPDB010000011.1:16043450-16062163 GCA_037974465.1 Brachypetersius altus
ATCATCGGTGAAGTGTGTTCAATAACTAATGTTAGGGAAATCTGTTAATGTTTTGTTGCGCGTTTCTGAAATAAAAATAAATAAATAAATAAATTAAAAAAAAAAAAAAAAAAATATTGGATATATTGGAATATCGGATTTTAAAACTAACAAATTTTTGTATCGGTATCTGCCTTCAAAATCCTTTATCGGTCGGGCTCTAATCAAAATAATATCTTTTCTTGCTGTTTTCCAAAAAAATAGCTCATTTTGAATCTTGAATCAAAAATCATTTACATATAGTTGGCTTATCAGCCTGTTGCAGTTTAACTCAGTTTGTTAATTTTGAAGTTACAATAAGTGGCCTTCATAGGTCTTGTAGACATTTTTTTTAAATATCTCCAATATGCCTAGTCTTATTGTGTCACAGTTTCAGTTTAAATGAAAGAAGCATGCAGTCACTCCTTTATATGACATAGTAACTATCTATCCAAAGATCAATAAAGGGAGTAAGAAGGCTGGCTCTGTCCTAGGAGCCACACTGGAGTCACTGGAGGCTGTGGCAGAATGAAGGACACTCAAAGTTCAGGGTGTCTTATACAATCACTCTTACATTGTGTTGCCAGTTTTGCTAGACCTAGCACTTTCAGCATCCTCAGATTGCACCTGCCATTAAGAGTTATACTACTTAATTCTGAATCGCCAAAAGTTATCCTCAGTCACCCTAGATCATCTGAATCCATATAAACAGCACACTGTCTGAAAAAAAGAATGGCCTTGCTAAACTTTTGTCACCCAGGATACACAGCATTTAAAAGTATCTTGTTTTAAGGTATATCATGTTAATGTTTTATGTTACTACTGTACACCATCATATGCAGATAGATGTACATTTATAATGAGTGGGTGTTAGTTTCTATAAACTGATTTTATAGAGTGTGTTGGTTCTCAATGTGAAAGAAAGAAGAGGCAACTTAAAGTTAATTAACTTTCATTGTCTTAGAAAATGTGTTTTGAGTTTTTGCTTGTTTTTATTGGGGGCTCTTGGTTCTCTTGGCTTTTGGTTCCACTCAAGTGCACATTAGTACACCAGGGAATGCCCCCAGCATGTGGCAATAAGGTATAGTACTCTGTAGTTTCCACCTGACAGCAGGGACATCCTGAAAAAATCGCAAAGATTTTATTTGATTATATGATGAGGAGATAAGTGCCGGTAGAAAATACATGGTAGAGTATGTCTTTACTGTCACCATGAATCCCAGGAGAAAAAAACAAATCCCATTCAATCATCCCGTACAGTTAGGCGCAATAAGATGCGTAGTAAACTGATTATCTGTGTGTGTGTGTGTGTGTGTGTGTGTGTGTGTGTGTGTGTGTGTGTGTGTAGTACTTAAGACAAACTTTGGTGTTGCATTAGCAAGGTGGTTGTTTATGATACAGTACAACACTGCCATCGTGTGGCTAAAAGAAATAACCACATCTTTTCGCAAATGGAAGCACTAACGCTAAAGCTAAATGTACTATACAGCAGTACTCTCTAACGATCAACGCAGTAAACGATAGTTTTATATATTTACTTTGTTTAATTTTTCATTGAACAGATACATTAAATATCGTTTCAACCCTTTGTTGGCAACTGTCTAACGAGATATGGAGCATGACCCCAGGCCTTTAAAATGACTTCAAGTTTGAATAACTGCCAGTGAACATCTTACCCAGCATCAGCCTCATTAATGCAATGTCTCGTTTTTGCTTGTAATTTGACTTGCTACCAACAGGGGCAGACAAAGACAAGGTTGAAATACAAAAAGAGCTGCTGTCCTGTACTGGCACTCTACTTTCTGCATGAACCTGAATGTTTATTTCAGCCATCAATAAAACATGTTGTTTAAACAAAAAATATATATTTTTCTTTTAGCAGTAACTGTGCTAAATACAAGCAAATTTATTATAATAACGGGTTAATTTAATCAATTTCATTCTTTATTATTGATTACGCTAAGTGACAGGTGACTTATATATCTGTACCAGGCTGAATTACACAAAAGAAAAATTAACTGAACAGAAAAGTGTGAGGGATAACTGGTGGCCTAGTGATTAGGGAGATGCCCCTGCAATCAGAAGGCTGTGGGTTCATATCCCAGAATCGCCAGTGGCACCACTGAGGTACCCTTGAGAAAGCTACTGTACCCACAGACTGCTCTCCGGGCACCCCTGCTGGTTGCTGCCCTCTGTTTTACTTAGCTAATGGGTTAAATGCAGAGAAATGCTTGTTCACGCATGATTATAAGGGACCACTTCCCTTTTATTTTACTCAGATGTCTGGCTCTTAATGCCGCCCCTATGAACAACTCAGACTCGCTAGAAATTCGCTAGAATTGGGCATTTCATATCAAACCAATCCAAATAACTATTTAATTAGCCCCCGAATCGACGACGCTTGATGTAATCTCCATTTAAGCCAACAGGGGGCGACATTAGAGAACAAACCGTGTTGAATAGACGTGCTCTGATCTTAAGATGTCAGCAGAGGGCGACATTGGACAGCAATCAAAGAACTGAAGCGTGTTTCCCAAAAGCCAGTAGGTGGTTTGTTATTTTTTAACGGGCCGATAGCCCATTGGGAGGACCAGCTTGCTTCACCAACACACACACACACACATGCTCTCACTATGTGATGTGATGGCAGGTTAATAAGATATGTGTTAACAAAGAGACATGTCGCCCACTGGCAAAAGACAGAAACAGTGCTGTTCAGCTAAAATATTCTACCCGCATCAGTCATTCTCCAGACAGCTCCACTACTCAGCGACCAGTGAATGCCGAGACAGAGACAGCCTTGAACACTATCTGACCGTGATCTCAACTGTCGAGGAACATCTTTAAATAACTACGCTCAGCACTTCTTATCGTGTATGGACCTGTTGGGGCTGTGCTGCCGTTCAGTCGCGAGACATTTATGTCTAATATGGTCATTTTTAAAACATTTAAAATGTGAGTTATAGAAAATACAAAGGGCATGCATTAATAGTTTGTTGGAAAACGCTCCACCGGGCGCAAATTCAGTCAGTGTCCACGGTGGAAGTGACCATTCCTGGAAATTTTACAGGAAGAATTGCGACAGGATGGTTCTAAATATACTGCTTATGCCGGAGACAGTCTTTTACAATATATATATAGCTTGATATATCGATATATCTTTCGCTCGTCCCAGTTTAACCTTTAAAATCAGGCTGTTCATTAGAGATGTGTGTAAATAAGTTATGGAACTCAGACACACCTATTTTGCCGCGTGAAATAATTAGTCAGTTTACAAAATGAATGTGAAGAACTTTCTGTATTTTAAACTATAAGTCAGGCTTTATGTACATAATATAATACATCATATTCAAGTATGCAGTCTGAAGACAGGTAGCATATGAGCTTTCCACTTTTCATCCAGTAAAGGATTGGCAAAGACGGGGCTTCAAAATCCGCTTCAGTACCTAATAGGAAAGTCCTGGAGCCCCAGGTTGACTTACTGATACATCTCACACCACTAACTGTACATAGAAAAGAGTCCTGAATATAAAAAACCCCAGTAAATGCTTCACCTGTCTCAGTGTAAATGTATGAGCTCTGAATAAGAAAAGTAAAAGCACAATATGAACAAAAATACGGGTCCCGCCCTGTTTCTCTCCAAAGGTTATCTCTCTCATCACTAAATAACTTATTGTCTCTCCGTCTTAAATACTGCTTTAATTTAAAGTACACTCAAATCCACTATGTACAGTGTGGCTCCTGGAGCAGGATGGGCCTCAACTAGAAGAACTAGAGTCCTTTATACATTGGTCTACATGTGCCTCTTCATGTGCAGGGCCAGGTGGTCCGAGCGGGAGAAGGCTCTCTCACACAGGTGGCACTGAAAGGGCCTGTGACCAGTGTGTTTCCTGTAGTGACGGGTCAGCTCATCTGATCTGGCAAACTTCCAGCCGCAGCCCTCCCAGTTACAGTGGTAGGGTTTCTCACCTGTGGACAGATCAGAAAAAAGGAGCACAGTTAATGCCAGTGAGGAACACAATGTGTGTAGAGCAAAATGCATTTCATCAAGTCACTGAGGAAAAGGTGAGTACACACCCTGAATAAACAAACGGAAGAAGTTTCATTTTCACATTGCATCACATGAAACTACATTTATTGTTTTTTTTTTAAATGTAATTCATGTTTTTTTTAATGTTTAAGCTTGAAAAAAACTGAACTGTACTACACAGTGTACCCGAACCTTATACGTACAAAAACAAATAAAATGTCCATGGAATTCGGTCATAGCTCATGTTAAATGTATGAATCTTTTTGTCGTGTCTAATTAACTTGCATAAGTGACGTTTAAGTAAAAGAATTATGGAATGATAATGCAGCTTGAGTGTTATTTATTTAAGTAATTACTAAATAAATTCTTAGTTTTTTTTTTTACTTATTTTTCCCTCCATTCCCGACACATCTCAGTAAACGGAATGCAGGATTTGCTCACCGGTGTGTGTGCGCATGTGTGCTTTCAGGTGGGAGCTCTTGGTGTAGGTCTTCCCGCAGCCCGCGAATTCGCAGCTGTGCGTGGCCGCGCGCTTCCGAGCCCATGTGCGCCTCCCGCGCCTCGGCCTGCTCTGCTCGTCCGCGCGCAAGAGGTCAAGCATCGGCGAGGAGGGTGGGGTCAGCACGGTGACCGCCGGATGCTGCTGTTGCGGCTGCTGCGTGTACGCGGCGAACTGTCCGTGATAGTGCTGCGGGTACTGTGCAGCGTACGGCTGCGCGCTCACGTACGACGGATGGTGATGATGATGGTTCTGGTGATGATGATGGTGGTGGTGGTGATGCTGCACGTCCCGGGACATTTGTGGGACGTGCTGGGCGAAGGCGTGGGCGTGCTGGCTGTGAGCCTGCGCGATCCCGACCTCCATCCCGTGCGCTTTCGATGCGTAAAAGTGTCCCGAGAAGTCTGGGGTCATCATGCACGGCCGCTCGGTGCGCTCCGTTTTCAGCTCGTAGGCCAGGGCGGTGTGCTCTTGCACGTGACGGCTCCCGAGCTCCGTGTAGTCTCCGTAGCTTGCGTCGGGCGGCACGAGCTCTAACACCAGTGCTCCATGCGCGTCGTGCGCGTGCCCGCAGCTGTCTGGAGACTCGGGCAGGGGGTAGGGGGCGGGTGGTGACCCCCCAGACAGAGAGTTGGACAGAATGAACTCCAGATCGAGAAACTTGGCCAGCTCGTCCTCGTCCTTGGACTCCACGATGCTGAACTCCAGCTCGATTAGGGGCTTTGAGGCTTCATCAGACAGAGTGGAGGACCAGTCCTGCACAAACAAACAAACAAGCAAAAACACAAGAGTGAGTGGATTTCAAAGAACAAAAACTCGTTTAAAGTTGCTTTTTTAAAACTGAATTTGTTTATAAACGTGCTGTACTTACTCGCACTATTTCTGCGTGCTTCTCCTCCAGACTTTGGCAGTCCGAGAAGGTGCTGATGGACGGCAGTAGCGCGTCCGTTAAAGCCATGTTCCAAACGGAAAGGAGGTCCTAAACACTTCGAAGCTGCTCTCGCTGTGACTCGCAGTACTGAGGGCTCCGTCTGACTGCCCTCTGATTTGGCTCATCATTTTAAGGCGGGTTTGAATGGAAACCCGGGGGCGTGGCTTCGGCCCCAGGAGCGCTGAGGCGTTTTTTTTTGTCGAGTGGGCTTGCCCCTAGCAGAGGTGAAGGTGTTGATGCTCCCCCAACACAATATTTACAACTGTCCCACGGTTGATACTGGATACTGAGCTATTTTTAGGGATTTGACCTTTCAGTTTAATAATAAACAGCGCATTAAAACTTTAAATGGGTTAACTGCAAAGCATTTGTAGGGTACTTATTGCATGTGATAATTATTTAACTGTCGTTCGTTACTTTTTTGTGAAACGTTATAATCTTCAGTGTGGAAAGAACTGTACCTTTTAATTCGTTTTCATAAATATATGATCGATTTCACGAACTTTACTCTTATTTTATTTACTTTTAAGTGGTGAACAGTTTTGGCTATACATAAGTGATGAGGATAATGCAATTCGTGTGGACAACATATCAAGATTAAATGATTATACCCCCAAAAACGTAAAAAGGGGAGTACAACAGGGGGCGCAAGAAATTCTCCTCTTTAAACAATGTAAAACCCAGCCTAGTCCAGTAAAAATAATGAATTTAACACACACAATATATATATATATATATATATAAATTCATCCTATGTAAATAAATGTGTGTGTGTGTGTGTGTGTGTGTGTGTGTGTGTGTAATTAATTACTTAGGATAAATCGAAACCTGTTGCATTTGCATTTTAAACATACATGCGTCTGTAAAATACATTTGCCGGGTGAGTTTCGGCTGCTCCTTTAATATTTAAATTGGGAGGGGAGGCTGATCCGAATCAGAGATCCAGGAGGACACGAGCTTGAGCTTTAATATTAATTTGTAGGGATCGAATTCACAACCAATTAACATGCGAATAAGCAGGACCATCGAAACAACATGGCAATCTCAAGCCGGGCCTAAGTGGAACTTAATGGTTTCTGAGTCAGTAAACTTTTTGTGCTTATTATAACGCAACTATAGACTCAGAACCTCAGAAAACTGCTGTAATAACGAGGGTCCAGCTTTAACTCTGCTTTACAGACGCACATGTCTTCACGTAGTAAGAATTAAGCAGCTGATTTGCTTTAATTCGCTTTAAAGAAATAATTTAAACGAAACCAAGCAAAAATAATACGTTTTACATCAGTTACGTCAGTTGATAGTGTTATGAATTATCACTATAACTGCCTCAAGAACTTGTTTCTATATGCCCTCGCCCACTTCTTACAATCTAGACTCCAAATGACATAAATTTCAGGTTTAAGGAATATCTTGATAATTCCTGAACCCCTTCTATCACCCGCCAATAGCCCAAAGTAAATGATCTTAGTAATGAGTTATTACCATCCACTGTCTTTTTGAACTTTAACTATATGGAATATAACCGACACTTCACAGCAAAATTCAGTTTCATATAGTATTATAATATTAAAACACACCAAATCTTAACCTCTCTGGGCTTGTATATCTAATGTCTGTGTCCACTGAGCTCTGTATTCCCAGGCAGTTCAGGACTGTGGAAGTAAATATAATTTCCTGAAGCAGAAAAGAAAGACTTCTTTCACAGGAGTGAATGAGCATCTGCAACATATGAACACAGAGTTAACTCCATTTAAATCACCAGCACTGGAAAAAAAATCAAGCCCGCGATTTCCCGTGAGCCGAGTAATTCAGGTCTACACAGAAAATAAAAGTAACGCGTTTTCACAGGGTATAAAAATTAACATGAATTTGAAGGGCACCACATCTCAGCGGTGTCTGTGTGAGTCGCTTCTGCTCGGAGAGAAAAGGAAACCGCTCGGTTTCTAAACACAATTAGGGAGATTAGAGCGGGCAGACAGAGCAGTTTCTTCCTGGGGACGCACAGTTCAGACTAGCGGGCTTTGGACACTCAGATGCTCTCCAGATATCCAGATAAATGCTTCAGTGATGAACGTGATAATCCAGAGAATGACGACAGTCTGCGTGGAGCAAAGTCTTGCAGAAAGCAGGGAAACGTTTCACTACACTATACACACTAATTTACACTAATCTTAAACTAATTAGTAAATTTGTTAATTATAGTTAATAAATACCTCCTTGTTTTTAAGAAATAATACAGAACATTCAGCAGCAGTCAACTGGGATTTGAGTTCTCCAGATACACCGTTGCCTTGTTGTATTGTATCGTATTGTATCGTATTGTATTGTATTGTATTCTCACGCCGCTTTTTTAGGTTGCGACATTCAAAATATATCTTAAGTTAAAACTGTTCTATTTCACTTGATAACAATAATTTAAACAAAAGTTAAATAAAAAGTGAAACCTAGTTCGATTAACCATGTCGCAAAACTAAATATTTTTTATTCCTTTGTTCATATATATACAGTATATATTTAGTTATTATTATTATATATTTAGTTATTGTTACAAAGCTACTATTTTATAAATGATTAAAATAATTTTAATTCAATATTCAAGTTTCTTTATTTGTCACGTACACTGTTATAGTACAACATGTAGTGAAAGGCCACTAAAGGCTATACTTTAAAAATGTACAAAAATATATCTAAGTGTAAACAAATGTAAATAAACATTACAAGTGTAAACAAGTGTGAAATATGTTAAATGGATTTTATTTGTGACATTGACACCTACAAATAAAAGCGGTTAAAACACAGAGACTGGTTGCTTGTAAAATAGTGTGTCTGTGTTCAGCTGTACTGTTACAGCTCAGCTTTTGCTGGTTACTGGTCTTGCTTTTACATCTCTATCAGCCAGCATTAAACCTGTCACCATCCCAACATGTTCATTTCCTCACTTATAAGAGTTCACTCTTGCCCTTTTCGTTTGCTGGCTTTAGCTGTAACACTGCTAATAAAGTGTAACTGAGGTACAAATCCACTGATGCTACAGCAGCTTTGATTTCATTTCCTTATCAGCGAGGTTGCTGTTGATAATGCTTGCTTTGTAGCAACAAAAACGTTGTTAGTTTTGCAGTCAGAGAGCATAATGATGAGGGAATGGATGTGATTGTGAGAAGGAACACAGTCTCCACCCTGACATGCTTGCATGCTTGTAGCTGCTGAAAGGTATGTGAACTTGGTCAGATGTGTATATGTGTGCGATAGCAAGTGTTTACAGACGTTTGTTTATGTCCAAAGAGGTGTGTGTGTGTTCATGTGCATGCAGTGTAGATAAAATGTAATTATGTAATTGTACCCGAAACATGCATAATCAGTGTCCCAGCACATCCACAGTACGCTGAAAAGGTAAGGATGTGCTCAACACTAAAATCGGCATGTCATGTTCATCTACGAATTTTTATCCCCTCTGTTGTTTCAGTTTTGAGGTACTGTCACTGTCACTGGTGTTCTTAAATAGCTTGGGAAAACTGCCTCTATAGCAACCCTCATACACGTGTTTTAGTGACTGCTGTCAGGTTCAAAAGCTCTTTGTAAAGTATTCATGTCGCGTAATCCTCCCAGCATTCCTCCCGTGGCTTGTTTTCTCTGTGAGCAATGCGAACGTTTTACGATCTTGTCACAGATGAGTAAGCTGAGTGTTAGTCACATGCAATTATCAGTTCATTCAGAATAGCCTGTGAATTATGTTCTCTCACTTGAAAAAAGGCCAGAAAGTAAAAGGAGTTTTACTTCCAAGAGCTGTTAAAGGGTCATTCCACCAATAACGAAAACATTCACCGTATTTCTTTTGGAGCGTTTTGACGCGAATGTGTGGGAAAACACTTTTCAGTTCACTGCTACTTCTTTTTGGTTTACTACCTTTCAGTGGTAGTGACAGAAACCAGAGACTGGGATGTCTTCAAAGCAAATATGTCCGTTTTATAGTCAACGTATAAAATATAGAAAAAATATAGTTTATTAAAAATTTAATTTTCCATTAATGAAAAAAAAACCGCAAAACCTTCCACTTAACCACTATAATGTTACACACATTTGACATCTGGCCTCTAGCACTGAGCAATCTGAACGAAACATGCGACCGTGTTTAAATTCTAAATACCCTGCAGTACTCGTATACATTTACCAGTTACTGTTCCGACCGCACACTTGTTTTATTAGGCGTTAGATGTAATAGCCAGTAAGGGAACATGCCTGTTTATAAGGCCAACCTGAACTTGCCCATTCGTTTATCACAGCAGTGGAATGTCTGAAAGTAGGCGGTCATTCTTTTTCCAGCACTTTGTAAACCTTGACAAATCTATTTGGCTGGGTAAATATTTGTGTACCACCAGCATAGTCCCTTTTCTGAGTGACCAGGTTAGCCCAGTGTGCACCCTTGTTACAACAGGATGAGTCTTTTCACTTCCACTGGTCCATGTTAGAGCCGGAGCGCATAACAAGCGCCCAGACAGCAAGGAAGACACCAAAAAGGCTGGAGCACAGACAGGGCCTATGATACATGTAATACTTACAAACTTATACACAACCACTTTCTACTTCTACTTTTATGCACTAACTTCAATATGTGGTGCTGGTACAAGAGTACTAGGCACTGTGGATCGCTGAGGATTTAACTGCGGGGTTGAGTGTGGCCCGAAAAGCTGCCCATTCATTAAAGCAAAGGATGAGGATGACTAGCATAAAGTTTGCACAAAGACACTCAAGAAAGTGGCCAGTTCATTGCCAGCATGTACATTGATCGGGCATACAATTAGAACCAAAACAGATGGGCATGGACTCCACAAGACCTTGGAAGGTGTGCTGTAGTATTTGCACCAAGACATTATCTGCAGATCTTTTGAGTCCTCCAAGGATTGGACCAGTTTGTCCAACAAACATATGCATAATCGCACTGAGGTCTGGGGACCGTCAACTCTTTATACTCTTTGTCATGTTCCGAAAACCATGCATGGACATACTTTAACACACTGCTTGTTTGTCCGGTTCTCATATGTCCATTTCAGTGCCTTTTGACAATCAACAGGATCTAGCATGTGCACTTTGACCAGTCAGCAGCTATGCAGTCCCACACACACATGGGCGCAGATGGGACGAGGAACGAGGGGGATGTGTCCCCTCTATCCGTCCCCCCACTTACAGGCCAATAAACCAAAAGAAAACCATGCCGCTGTAAGTTACTTACTTACTTACCCTTAAATACACTAAGGTGCTTCTACTCAGCAGCAGCAACCCCACCCCCCCACCACCCACCCCGCCTCACACATTAAAAATGCTTCCGGCGCCACTGCATAAACAGCAAACTACGATAAAATGTGTGTCATGACACCTTTCAAGCATAGTCAGCATAATACCCAGCAAGGCCTGCTGTTCTGGACGTGCTCTGACCTACTTGTCCAGATTTGGCCTCTGTCAGAGTTTCTCAGATCATTATATTTGACTTCAAGGACAGACTGTTCACTTTCTGTCTAAAATATCCAACCCTTTGAAATGCGCCATTGTAACGCATGATGTTTTTCACTTCACCTGTCGGTGCTTTAATGTTGGGGCTGATCTGTGTATATTAGTTTGACCTCTGCTGACACAGTGAAGTAGTGCTTGCACTGTAATAGCTCCTGGCTGTGTGTCCTGTGAGGCAACTGTAGTTGATCCCCCCACCCCCCACCGCCTGCCCGCCTCCAGCCACCCTCTGTTTGTCTTCCTGTTCCACAGGCTTTTCACTCAGGCACTTCGAAAATCTATTACAGTGTAATCTACAGGCTCCAGAACAGTAATTATCCCCCATCTCACCAGCAGCAGGGGAAATCCACTGCTATCTCATACAAATTCGCTTCCTCGCATGATGTGAAAAAGCAACACAGAGACTGCACCTTCATGACTATATCAAAGGAGAAAGAACAAGAGGCCGGAACAGTCCGCACTAGACGACCATGGGAAAAGAAAAAAGCATCGAATTGTAATCAGGACTTCCTGTGGTGGAAAACCATGTCTGTTAAAGAGTCTGATTGAACCGTTGTCTGGTTATGTCCACCAGAGAGCAAAAAGTGAAGAGATATACTCACATTTATTAAGGTTTTAATAAATTGCCCCCAAACTTCCTGCCGACTCAGAATTCAGAATGCTCAACAGGAGAAGAGATTCTAAACACTGCTTTCAGCGGAAATAAGAACGAGTTTGACTCGGAGCCATGAGACCTATCTATTAGAGTCCTTCTAGCCGACTACGAAATATTGATCAATTTCAATGTTAGTATATGAAAAAAAATCAGCCTGATTTTCAAAGTTGGAAAATTAAAATAATTTACGACAAATGTGTGTTTGTATTTTTATTATTAGTAGTATTGGTAGTAGTAGTAATAGTACTACAATATAATTATAACAATAACACCATCAACAACAACAAGAGCAACCATAATAATAATAATAATAATAATAATAATAATAATAACAATAATGATAACAATAATGATAACAATAATAATGATAATAATAACAAGAATGATAATAATAATAATAATAATAATAATAATAATAATAATGATAATAATAATAATAATGATAATAATAATAATAATAATAATAATGATAATAATAATGATAATGATGATGATGATGATAATAATAATAATAAAACTTGGTCATAAACTTTAAATAAAGTAGTCTCAGTTTCTTCAGTATTATTGGACAGTAATGTCTCTTCAATGATTCCACATATGCACCCTCTACCACATGTTCTCTCCATTTTTGGTCTCTCTGTGGCCACTAAGTTGGGTAGTAACTACTTAGATTTATGGTACAAAATGTTGTTTGCAATATTAAGAACTGTTATTTTTATTCCATAATAAGTCCTTTTGGTCAACAATAACATTACTTTAACTAATATGATAATAAATCATACAATGTAGACAAAATAGGACGAATAGAAGCTTAAAAAATAGGCTGTTGAATGCTGGATGATCCAACATGTTCAGTTGCTGTCATTATTTGAGAACGGGTTTCAGCTACTTTATCCATCTCTGTGGCTTGGAGTGAGTTTAGATGGAGCTAGCCTAAAAAGCTAGCCGTGTGCCTACCTGCAGCCCTGGGGTCAAAAGTGCACAGGGGGAGCCAGTCCAGGAATCCATGTCCTCCATGCTACCACACAATAGAAACATACCTGTGGAAAGCAATTATTTGCACACCTTTCTGTTCTCTGCCTTTCTGTTTTCTCCAGCTAGATGAGTGAAGTTCAACAGCGTCCCCATTCCGAACCTCAACAAAGGCATCAAAGCCGGCGCTTTCCCATTTAGTTTCAGTGAATTTATTTACCCATGACTGAATGATTTAACAGTTTGAAAAATACCTGTATAAATACAAGAAGACTGAACACATTGAATGAATTATACTCCTGTGACTTCTGCCTGTTTTTGTTTGTAAATTGGTTTATATAAAAAAGCTCAAAAGTATTTTTTTTTTCCCCAGAAATCCAGCTTTTGACTCTTTTGACGAGAAAGCAGAGGGAGAGAGTGGTGGGAAAAAAACGCAAAGGAGAAGAAGAACCAAGACTCAAAAGAAAACACTCTCCAAGTGCATGAAGAAGACGCACTGAGAGGAAACAAGACCCCGGGCCGAGCAGCGGTCGTAAAACTGGCCGATACAGAAAGCGGATTTAGCACAGTTGGAAAAGTGAACAGTGAACTGAATAGAAAAAAGATCTGGTGGACTTCTGATTGCATCAGATATATACAGCTTTCAGCAGTTATTACTCACAGTCCAGCTAGTATGGCATGGACACGCTGGGAACTCCAGATCTTGCTACGAGATGCAGATGATTACTGCCATTTCAGGGTGACTGTTTTGACACCTTCAGCCATTTGACGACTGAAGGCAGAAACTAACCTGAAGGAAGTTCGACAGAAACTAAACCATTTTCACCTAAAAGGCTACAGGTGACCGCAATCTGCCTTCAGAGTCTCCGAAGCAAGACGAGGCAGAACTGCACAGTTCACTGGGAATGAATCCGCAAGCGAGCAAGCGGCCAAAAAGATACGGCAACTTTGTTGTTTCTGGTGTTCTGCTCCGAAGGACCTGAAGTAGATCTGCACAGTTCACCTGCTTGATAGGAAAACTTGGAAACTTTAGGTTTTTTCTCCCCCCAAGGGCTGACATCCACGGACTGGAACGTGAGGAAAAGTGTCGGTGTTTTCTCACCTGTCCAGATGATGTCTATAACCCGACTCTCTTCCCCTGTTAATTACGTTACTCTGTCCATTCATAAACCGGCATGAAAGGCAAAAACTGCACTAAATGGAGCTAGACCAACAACAAACCCAGACCGCCCTCATTCAGCTCAGTTAATGGGTTCTGATTAACCTGTGTGGTATCAAAGGGGATCTATAGTTCAAATAAAGAGCGAATGCAGAAGGTATTATACGAGGAGTATGAGATCAGATATTTATCAGCTGCATGACTTCTCCCCTCGCCTTCTCCCTAAGACTGACTTGTTTGACTCAAGAACCTTCCACGTTACATGCAAGTAGCTCCTGAGCAAAGAACATTTTGTATTGAATAACTAAAGCATGGCACTGATGCCTGCAGCCTTTGTACCCAAGACGGACACGCTGGGAGTTTTAGTGCATGTATGAAATAGAACCGCTATTGTGACAGACATGACTTGAGTTTCCCTCACAATGTCGAGGGCACAATCCCAGTAAGTCGACCCAACTGGGGCAGTTTTGTAGGTTTTAATGGTTGACAGTCGGGTGCCCTGGGGAGTTACTGACGAACTTAAAGAAAAAAAAAGAACTTTATAGCATCTAAAAACAGCCCATCGTTTCGAACCATTTAAAAGCAGATAAGAAATGTCATGTCCTCCGGCGGAATCCGAACTATTGTGCCTAAAATAGTTTTAAATGAATTGCTGTAGTATGGTTAGGTTACCTTCTCATTGTGGTGAGTCTAGCTTGTTGTTGCACAGGCTCTGTTTATTGGACTGAGCGTTGACTTAATGTTGGAAAACTGACCACTGATCAAACATTGATCAGTCACTAATGACTTCAATCCAGAGCAGCTAATATTGGTGGGCAAGTGCAGACGTACAGTACTGTGCAAAAGTCTTAGCACCCCTGTGCCACTTGTTTGAAACCATTTCTATCAGCATTGGGTTTGTTTCTGCAGCAAAAACACAAAAGAACATTAGAACAAACGCAAACAAACAAGAAAGCAGTAAAAAGTATCAAGATTTATCTTTTTCCAAAAAGTAGCTGCTATTGTGTGAGCTGTTAGAAGAACACAGGTTCGGCTCCAGGTTTCTGCTGGATGCCTCCAGTCACTGTGTGGGTTTATAAAGCTCCGTGAGCAGCTCACCTAATTTAATCTACTGCAGTAAACAGAGCCGCCCCAGGTCTCTGACGGACGCTACAGATAATACTGGGCTTCCCTGAGGAAGGAGGTCTGGAAATGCTCAAGCAAACACTTTGCGAAACAAGAAACTATGGTTTACTGTATTAATGTTATTTGTGTTTATTGTAAAATTAGTGTTTTTACACGAACGTAACACTACTGCCCAGCAGCACACAGCTTTACAGGATAATTTTCTCAGGG
Source organism: Brachypetersius altus (assembly GCA_037974465.1). Classification (NCBI taxonomy): domain Eukaryota; kingdom Metazoa; phylum Chordata; class Actinopteri; order Characiformes; family Alestidae; genus Brachypetersius; species Brachypetersius altus. The sequence goes on from JBBPDB010000011.1 coordinate 16,058,552, forward strand.
GACTAAGATTTTTGCACAGTACCGTACTTGAGGGTAGGTTTTTTGTATTTTAGGATGAAAATCAGACCTCCAAGTGGGATGATTGCTTTTCCCACTGTGCCATCTTATACGAATACTCTGGGTGAGACACTGAATTAAACGAAGTTTGCTGCTTAGAGAACATTGTAACAAATACAATCTTTGGTTTTCTTTGGATTCAGTTCTTCAGGTTTTAGATTTTCCCGTTCTTAATGCGTCCGACAGTGAGCACGACGACCCCCCTCCGTGATCTTAACAAGATTTAAAAGAATATTAATTCAGCTCATCAGGCTAATTAAGCGAGAACTAATGCATCCATTTTCAGGCTGATAAGAGCACAGCTATTGCCACGTTTTTCTCTCCCAACAGGCAAATACTTACTTTGGGATTTTCACACTTTAGCTAAATTAAGTAGAGGAATAGACGGACATACAGACAACCACACAGAATATCTTATACCCATGGAGGCCACAACAGAGATACACTTAAACTCTTTTGGCAAGGGAGCAACTAGCCGCACAAAAGTTCCTGCGAGTCGGCTGATAACACAGGTCCATCGCTCCTACTGCGTCATGATAAATGACAAGCAAAAATATCCTGCTGTGAAATCCACTTGAAGTAAACTGGGTTATAAAGCTAACAGCAGCACTTTTAACGTTTAATAGTTACCTATATTTTGTTGGTTTTACTGCTTGCTTGTTAATGAAACCTAGCACAAGATGCTTTTGGGCACTATTTGTCTATTATTAAGCATATTGAGTAAAAAATAACTGATATAGCGCCACCCTGTCTATAGGAGGCGCTATATCAGTTAAGGATATCTCTGTTATGGCCTCCATGGGTATAAGATATTCTGTGTGGTTGTCTGTATGTTCGTCTATTCCTCTACTTAATGTAGCTAAAGTGTGAAAATCCCAAAGTAATGCTTTACTCGAAATAAGTGATATAGCGCCTCCTATAGACAGGGTGGCATGAAGCATTACGCAAAGGAAATACAAAAGAATAAAAACAAAAAAGTTGCAACAATAACGCAGCAACCATAAACCTGCCGAAAGTAAACAGTTGAAACTGGAACAGCAACAATAGAGCCCTAACTAAAAGCAACATCAAAAGCTTGATCACTCCGAGTTTTGGGTTAAATTAGGAGGTACAGATTTCGATTTCAGGGGGAGAATGCCCATGAAGGAGGTCAAATGAATATCAGATATATCAGAACTGCTTATCTCATGACTGTAAAGACATACTGAGACACAGAGCCAGGGCAACATGAATTATTTAAATAAATCCAATAAAATCTTTAATATGGAAGTACTGTGTGCTATATAAACAAATGCTGGGTATAAACACTACAAATCATTTTAACAACACAGACGGTTGTTAGAAGCATGTTATTGCACGGAGTAGAGATCAGTAGTATATAAGGAATACTGACACAAGTAGTTATATGGACATGGTAAGACTATTGCATATAATTAATTGATCCAGCTCCCAAAAGAAAGGGTTTGGCCATTCAGGGCCCTGTAAGTCTATGGTGTGCCTGTGCGCCCAGAGATCAAACGTGTGTTCTTTTGCTGGAGCCTGTTAAGATCCTAGCTGCTGTGTTCTGTATTGCTTAATGGCACAGGAGAAATTATTTGTTCAGGTCGTCGTAGTAGAATAGAGGCGAAGGAATGAACGCATGGGTGCCGTTTCCGGTTTGGCTGATGGTATGTAGCTTTGAGATGTTTCCTCAGTGAGAGGAACAGGAGCGAGACATCGGTAATACGGTAGTTAGGGTTACACCATGGACAAAATTAGATAAGAAATCTACGTCAGCTTCAGCATCTGATGAGTGGAGTGAATGGAATATATATGTTTTTATTGCACGCTCAGTTGGACAGAGCTGTACAGGAATGGCTGATGCTGCAATAATGTATCAGGGTCTGGTATTTGGGTCCATACCGTCGCATTTCTCTTGTTGCTGCCATTTGCTCTATCTAGTCTTGCCTTCTGTTTACACCATGAAAAAGGCTCTTCCTACACGACTACATTTTACAGTAATGTTGTGTGCAACCAAATGCCTGGGATGACCGGTCGTGATGTTTCTGGGGTAAACAGGTGGAGCGAGTCGGGGCAACTTTTTAGCTGCTAATGACCCTGAGAGGAGCCTGTGAGTCCATTTCACACCTGATCTCTGATCTCCTGATTAGCTCCAACAGCCCAGACTACAGACTATGAAGGGGTCTGGTCCTAAAGCTGCATTAAAACATATAAACATAACGTCTCAGCCAAAATATTGGGATAATATTTTGTTGTAACAAATCTGCTACTAAAATCTATTTGACTTTGGCTTGTTTCGGTCACGAGAATTTTAACTGTGTAGCATAAATGACACACACACACACACACACACACACACACACACACACACACACACACACACACGCAAACACCGCTTTTGATAGGACTGTGGCAATACTTTTATACCACTGAGACTCTGCAGCTGTCTGATAATAAGAGTCATGTCGCCTCCCATTGTTCGTGTCATGCATGTAACATAGATGCTAATTCGGAGTGGTTTGCGGTGAGTATCAGGTGTAATCTGCCCGCGTTCCCCATCCCCCGTTCCAGAATGACACTTTCTCCCCCTGAAACCATGAGCGCCGCTTTTGTTGTGTTGAGTATGATCAGACAATTTCAGCCTTTTCAAGTGAAACACACTCACACTAGCTTTATTAGGGTCCACATTATTTATTCCCGCGCATAAACGAATGGAGTCTCTCTCAAATCCTCTCTGGGCTTCTTTTGACCCGACTGTGTTTTTGTCCTAGTATCTAATGGGCGCTAGAAAAAGTGCCCTGATCTGAGCTTAGTGCATAGGGAACAGGATAAGGTCGCAAAGCAGAGAGGCACCTCCCTGGAAACTCAGCAGTGTTGGGCTCTTTATCCACAAAAATACAGGGTGGTGTTCCTGACATGCACACAGACGCACACATCCCAGGAACTGAGGACATAGGCTGAGGCCTGGCCAGCCACGCCATCCACAATACTGCAGTTTTAAATGAGAGAAACTGAGGGTATATTTGGATCCTGGCACTATGCCCACTCACATGTCAGTGCCATAAATGTACCACCTCGAAGAAGAGAAAATAGACAGGAAAAGGAGGAGGAAGGGAGAATGAAAGGGAAAGAGGAAGGAGAGAAGGAGAGGGAGAGGGGTGGGGGTAAAAGAAGAGAGAACGAAAGAAGGGTGAGTGAAGAGAGGAAGGAAGAAAGTAACAGAGATAAGAGAGGGATGGTCAGAAAGAAAGAAAGAAAGAAATATAAAAAAGACAAAGAGAAAAAGAGAGATACAGAGAGCTAAAGATAAAGAGGGAGAGAAAGGGAAGGTAAGAGAAAAACAAGAAAAAGGAAAGGAGACAGGGTAGAGAAGATTTTCACTCGACAATCATGAAAGAACACATAAACCAAACTAAATTATTAGTGCTGGGCCGTTTTCGGTGTTAAAGTGCTGCGTTAACGCGAGACTCTCATCGGCCGATAAAAAAAAATATCGCCGTTAATCTATTCACAAAGTTGGGTTGGGAGCTGGGTCTGTACTACACAAGCTATGAT
>JBBPDB010000011.1:16070895-16082432 GCA_037974465.1 Brachypetersius altus
ACACACACACACACACACACACATACACACACACACACACACACACATACACACACACACACACACACACACACATACACACGAACACACACATACACATACACACACATACACACACACACACACCTACACACGCACACACATACACGCACACACACGCACACACACACACACACACACATACGCACGCGCATAACCACGATGTGCTTACTGTGTTGTTGATACACATTTTTGATACATTTTTATGTTTGACACATTTAAACTACGCTCAATGTTCCATAAAGTACTCAAACAGGGTTCTCTGACTTATCATACCCCTTTTAGTGACCTTTTTAAGGGTTCTTTAAAGAAACAAACACATTTTTCCCAAAACAAAGGCCAACCAGATCAAAGAAAACACTGAAATGATTCTTAAGTGTTTCTGGTTCTATATATAAAAAATGCTTTACTAAACAATCCTAGCATGCATTTAAACTCATAGTGCTATTAAGAAAGGGACACAAAATTATTGTTGAATTACTGTACACACAGATTTTAAGTAAATATTGTTTTATCTACTTTTCATTCTCACACTTTCCTCCTTTAATGACGTTGGCACACCACACTGCTCTGATGTCACATGGAAAGGCTACATCTACAGTAAATTTTTGTTCACTGTTTTGTGCAAAAACTAAAAGTACATTTTAAAAAGGAGACAATGTTATTAGTATTGCACAAAACCTTTTAGGCCATGTGCAGAAATCTTATGTTAAAAAAGATGAACTTTGTTATTTCATGTGTGTGCTTATTTTTTTTCTTCAAATCTCCAAATCAATCTGTTTTTCTGAACAAGATATCAATAATCTAACTTAAACCTTACACCTTCTTGGTACATTCTGCTGCATTTAGGTTTATTTCATTTTATTTCAAAGTTAAATAGCAGGGGTGGCCACATGGGGTCCTGGAGGGACAAGACCCAGCACAGCTTGTTAGTTCTCTTCACATAATGTAGTGCTTTTTCGGGCAAAACATCATTACTGTGAAAATGAATCTTTTTTAAGACTTTTGCACAGAACTGTAGTCATTACTACCCTTGATCTAAAGCTGATATTCTGCAGCTGAGTGGGCAGAATAAATACAAACAATCAAATTAATGTCAAATGTCCATTTCTAATGTTTTGTAACAAAAAAAATTCTGCTAATTTATGATAAAAAAGGCTGTTTAGAGGCAAAAACTACAAGAATAAAGTTCCTACTGGTTTAGTTAAGGGTAGAACTGGTTTAGGTATAGCCCTGGCTGAGTGCAGTTCATTGGAAAATCTTTATAAAAGTAAAATGTGAACGGAGAAGAAAGTGTGTACAAGTGTAAGTGAACAGTAGTGCGCTGTTAACATATATATGGTACGCTTCTGAAACCTTTACGGCAAAGTCCCAGGAAATTCTGCAGTGAGGTGGAGCTAAAACAGCTGAAAAGCTGCCTCTGATGAAAACGCTTCTTGCACCAATCGGCTTAATTGCAAAAGCTGTTTTCAGCTGAAATCCACTCCCTTTTTTGAATCATGCGCAAAACCTGCATTAAAGCAGTAATTAAAGTGGGACTAATCAAGTGTTGGTTCATCCGGAGGCCCCTGAGTATCAGAATGTTACGAAATTCCCAAAAGTGTCACACAGCAACTATTGTTCAGGTTCTGCGGACGAACGGCGGCTGGCATGCTGTTTTTTGGTGTGGCCCTCATTTGTTCGGCCCCATGGGGAGACAATAAGAACCCTGCCCTGTTTTACCAGGTAGAAATATCTACAGCTTCTCACACATTACTCCAGAAACTCTTCTGTAGAATGGCCCACTGGCAACAGAAGAGAAGGATTGCCCCCGGACAGGACCTCCCCTCTCTTAACACTTTAACTTTAACTGACTGTGGTCTAGATAACTGTTAATTTTATCTGGATGACTGAGTATTCTCCCGGGAAACCTTTGACAAGCATGCGGAAGCATGAAAAAAACAAAACCCCAACAGTAGTATATATTATTATGGAAACGATAAAGACTCAAACTGTTTCCTGTCTATCCTCGCCTAAATGTTACAATGTGTAATAATCACTTGTGCTCACAAATTTAATTCTGAATTATTATGCTTTGTTTAAATAATAACAAAAATATATATATATCTTGACAGGCCTGAAATCACCATAACTGCTATTTGATTTTATTAAACCAAATGATTCCTCATTATTGATTAATAACAGTAGAAGCCCTTATATTTCATATTCAAATATAATAGCTTTAGTTCATTGTACTTTCATAGCCATTCTTGAAAAATGCAGATTCTACCCTGAGAGGGGCTCAGGTAGGGAGGCATCTTAATCTCAATCAATTTTGCGCTATAAAACAAAACCGTCCCAGTTTATTTTCCCTAACTGTGCAAAGCTTTATGCATCACCATCATCATCATCATCATCATCATCATCATCATCATCACCATCATCATCACCATCATCATCATCATCATCACCATCATCATCATCATCATCATCATCATCATCATCGCATGCAGCAAAACTCACATATATGGTTTATTTTAGAGTAAATGGAATTTTCCATAAGAAGGACTCCTCGTTTATATATTGTACATAAATATTGTAATAAATGTGTCACTATATTATAAAATCATTTTTGAGGATGAAGATTAACAATTAAAAAATTTACAAGAAAAAAAAAAACACAAAACACACAAATGTATCATTATCACTGATTATGAAATAATAAACGGTGGATCTGCAAAAATGTCTTCAAAAATCCATTATCTGAGCCACTTGTTTTAAACCAGGCTTGTGGGGAGCTGAAGCCTGCCCCAGTGCTCATGAAGGTGGAGAAACACACTGGCCAGGTCGCCACATGCAGCTTTTACTGCACACAAAAAAGAAAGAGAAAGAGGAATGTTTTATCAGAGTTCTCTTCGTCAGTTTTCATAACTAATATCACAGATGTGGATTTTAGTGATACACCCTCTAGGCTAGGGCAGTGTAGGAATGAGGGGCAGGCTAAATTAGAGGCCTGGCTCTTGGCGTGGTCTGTACTCACCTGTCTCTCAGGCCTGTAGGTACGGGCAGAGGGCTGAGGTGCCCCCTCCTGCGGAGTGGCCAGGGGCCTCCAGGCGGGCCTGGGAGTGGAGCTGCATGCTGGGCCCATGAAGAGACCTCCGCCCCTCTCGGCAGGACCCCTGTCACTCAGCCCTGACCCCCCACAGCCATCAGACCTGCCAGGACACAGCACGGAGCACAAGCACCTGAGAGAGGGGGGCATCTTCACACTGGAGCCAGGACCATGAGGGACAATGAGGGGCAATAGACAGGTGCTAAAACTGCTTTATAGACTGTTTTCAATGGTCATAATCCTTTCTACACTTGCTGTCTCTGTTGTTTCTAGTTAATTATTACACTATTGTTCTAAAAGAAATGTGGAATTATGTGTCATATTAATAGCTGCTATTTTATCCATCATTTATGCAAATAGTAGTTAAATACTAGACAATATTTTTAGATTTTATCAAATGATAAAAAAAAACATAGAATTTGGCACAAATTTATTATGGAATCTCCAGCTTCTTCAGTTCATTAGTTACTTCAAAATCTGAATTTGTTTAAAGCATAAGCAATGGAAGAGTAGTGCACTGTCAAAAAAATATGCAACACTTTATTTTTTAAATTGTAACACTTTATTTTGAAGGTTTGCTGCAGATGCTTTGAAGATTTGCCTTTAACTAACTTGCATGTAACAGATTATCTTCAATCTAAACTTAAACCTCACTCTTAACTTCTTAACCTTAACCCAAGTTACATATAATCCTAAAGTTAAAACTTTACCTAATACTATTGAACTGATAATCCACTGGAGACTACAATGTAACAAATGTAACGTGTTACTGTTTTGTTATTCCACTAAAAAGATTAGTAAAGAATATTCTTGATACATAAAGAATATCAAGATGAAAGTGATTCTAATATTCATAGTACTTAAAGGTCCTCTAAATCTGTATTTACCATCATTGTTAACCCCTCAAAAGGCCAGAACCTACTGGTGTAAATAATAGCATGTAAAAAACGATTCCCACGTTTTAACTCAGAAAAAGTACGCACAACAGGGTTTTGCTGCCTTAGTGACTTTTGGGTGCGACCCTTTATCTGTTGCTGATAAAGTGGCCTGTACTAGACTGTGTTCTTGCGCTCTGTAATGTGAGACGTAATTTGTTAACATTCTGTTACTGGGACGTATCAAAATAATTCCTAAATATAAAATTAAGCTTCCAACCTAAGTATGTTTTTAACGCAGTTATGTGTTAAAGTGACAAACAAACACACCGGCATTAAATCAGCAAGCGCTACAAGAACAGTCTGATCTTGTCTACTAACTTGGCATGAACCGGAACAAGAGTCTTTATGCCTTTAACCGTTTAGAGCATACTTTATGTCACTGTGCAGCTGTGAGTTACAAACGCATAATCATGTGTCATGCCACTTGGCTTGTTAGGGTGAACTCCCAGAATGCACTGTGTACACAATCTCCAAAATTCTGGAATGGAAGTGTTTCCATCAGTAAGACCCAAATGCAACACTTCAGAGGACCGAAATAACCGCAAATGTTCCAAAAAGATCAAATATGAGGGCCCTGGCCAAAAACAACGGCCCGAGCGGAGCAATTACATCGTTTCCCTTTGATGGCCACTATCAGCTCGGTTACGCTCTGAGGGAAATTTGATGACGTGGTAGGGGCACGCAATGCAGGACTGAGTCCAGGACTGTTTGCAGTGAGTTTGTCTATTTGCACACGACTGATGATTCAGTAACCGAAGGCTGATTCGATCATTGAATCAGGCCACGCGTGGTGCAAGTAGGGTGAAGCGGTCTGAAACAGGATCTGAAGGATGTGGCGACGGCGCTGCAGGATGGGTGTGTGTGCATGAGTGAGACTAATCACAAGTCAAAGCACAGCCCACCTAAGCCTGAGGAAGAGCCCAGAGTAGACGTTAGAACTCAGCGGGATGCCTTTACCGGGACTATTAGTCACCTGACAATGGAGATTAAAGGGGAAACAGGTATTAAAGATGATGAAAGGATTGGCAAGGAACAATAAATTGTGCCCACGCTGTAGAGCTGTACACCTCAGCTCCTTTTAAGCAGTGTGTTCCACACTTTTCATGCTTTGTTCAGTTCTCATTATGTGAAATATAAGCATTTCTTTGAAACAGACACTGTCCAGTGTTTGATTAAGCTCAGTCGATTAAAACGGGACCAGAAATGGCGCCCAACCCCGCTCCTGGAGAGAGGCCCTGCAAACTCCTGCAGAGTTTAATTCATACCCTACTCTAACACACCTGGCTCAGATGCTACTGAAGATCTGGATTAGCTGGATCAGGTGTGTTCAAGTTGGTGAAGTGCTTTACAAGAGGCCCAGGCTCAAGGAGCAGGGCTGGGCTGTACAGCGCAGGACATTTCTATGCGACCATTCTGTAGGTGATAAATGAAGAAACGTACTTCAGCTTAGCTTCCCTGGTTCCACCGTGCTTTACATTACTGTTCTATATTACCACACCCTTTAATGCACTATACTGGTTTCTGAGCAAGCATGTGCACAAATGCACACCCACTGTATTTTTATAATCTTAAAAAAAAAAAAAAAAAACATTGCTGTTGCTTAAATACCGTTAATGTTTTCTGGTCTTCGGTTAAAAGTGTTTGTAGTGGCAGATGCTTTCGTCTATTGCCGTCAGTCTTAGGCTCATTTCTGACCATCCGAGGGAAACGTCAGTCTAAAATCTGGATTAGAGCGTCCGCTAAACGCCATTAACGTAAAATCTCCATGTTTCAGAATCGCTTATGGACCATATGGCTAAAATGTTAACACGTGTCTCGGTGAAATGTCAAGAATAGAATAGATTAGAAGAATAAAAGAAGAATCGAATATCTCTGTTGTCATTGCAATACACAGGAATGTACAGTGCAAAGACATTTGCCCTCTGTAGAATATAAAATATAAAATATATAAAACTATAAGCATAAAAAAAGCAAACAACAAAAGTGTGATAGTGAAGTGGATACCAGTATTTAAGGAGACAAAGTGTCAAACGTTTCCGCTGCACCAGAACAGACCAGTGTGAGAAAGCAACTAACTGAGGAACAAGTAAAACTAAAAACAAAATATGGAATAAAAAACAATTTGAATCAAATTTGATTATAAACTTGTTTTAAATATAGCAAGGCAAAGGTGAAAAGGAAATTCAGAGAGGAAAGAGGAATGTAGATTAACGGGCCACTACATAAATATCCACTTCATGCCCTTGGAAAGATGGAAACCCTATAAAAGGTCAGGACCAATTTGGTGGGTCTGAACTCTTATAATCTAAAAATAACTCCAGTTTATAATAAGAGCCACCCTTTACCTATTCGCTCAGTGTCTACATGGTATTTGCAGCAAAGACACGAATCCTGTTTGAGCACAATTGACGAAACCAGTTCATCTCCGCCAGAGTATCCATAACAGGACAGTTCTGCCCGTTTAAAGCCTACGACCCATTTAAGCCGAGCCTTCAACAACAGTTGAGATGGCAGTGGGAAAGAAAAATAGTCTGAAACGGGGCACAGGTAAGGAGTGGCACAACCTATGACTCTCACCAGTCAGGCTCCTTTTCTGAGGTCAGTTCAGCTTTTCTGGTGTCAGTCTCAAGACGGTGAGAGGGCTGTGAATGCACTAAACCAGTCACGCTGTGTTTGGGTGCGGTTAGGTTGAAGCTGCAGTTCAGCTAGTTCTGAGCTTAGTCATAGCTTTTAGCTGCCAAGACAGGCACGTTGAGGTGTACTCACGTTTTCGGTTAGGAGCTGGCACGTTGCATTGCCTGTGTGCCAGCCACCTGAATACCTCGTATACAGCACCTTATCTATGTTACTAATATATCTGTTACTATGTTACTATAAGATGCAACCATTTTTTATGCTAAGGTATGTATGTTATATTTTAACTTTATGTCAACTTGTGATACTTTGTGTCAACTTGTGATACTTTGTGTCAACTTGTGATGTGATAGTTCGTAACACGTCCAGTACAGCTGTAATATCATTACCCGTATCGAAGTAACGCAGCAGCACCGACTGTTCGTTTAAACCGCAGTGATCAGGGGTGGGAAGAGCGGCCTAAACCCAAGCTCAAGTAAAAGTATTTCTACATCAACGAAATGACTCGAATCCAAAAACGACTGAGTAACTCCCAAATATAGCGCAACTTTTTTGTTTTGCCCTGTTTCACACATTTTGAACCACAAAATAAAACGCTAAAGCCGGCATAAAGTTGGGATAAGTAAAATAGGCTCCTTTACTATTCAAATATACTTGAATAAAAGTAAAATAATTAGAAGAAACAACCAACATTTTCAAATATAAAGCTAAAAAAGAAGATAAATACTTTTTTTATGATGCCGCACAGTAATGGGCTGGGTATTTCAGATAATAACAATTACATTACAAATAAATATATACATTTCTTAGAGAACCGGTATCAGGTCCATAAGCCTTATTAATGTAAAGTTCAAACGAATGGAATTACGGTTTTCCGATGAACACAGGAGTTTTGTTGCATAAACATATATAATATTATATTGTGATGCTTCTTCTCTACAGCTTCATTCATTTCAACTGCAGTAAGCTGCAAAAAAAAAAAAAGACACCTTTGTTCAGAATCATGGAGAGTTTTAGATCATTAACAACTAAGAAATCTGTATCAGTTTGAAAATGAACCTTTAATAAAAATTACTATCCAGAACACCTAGTTTTTAAAATGTGACACTAAAGTCGTCCCAAAATTACTGTGCTAAGATTATTAGAAAAATAATTTTTTGTTTAAGTATTTTGTTGGAAAAATTCTTTCTGAATACAATAAATACTAAGATACACATGTAAGGATATCAAACGTATAGCTTATATATTTGGGGTTTTTTTTTTCCGCGTAATAGCTAATAATATGACAAGTCATTTCTGAATTATGAATGCAAGTATGTTTCATTTTTTTTTGTTTAACAATGTAGCCCAGTGCTAATTCCTAGCATAAATGTGTCAGTGGAGTGGAGAGTGCCGTTAGAGTGCTGAGTGATGCGGAGTTGGACAGTAGGGGGGCGTTAGATAGTATCATATGTCTCTTATGAGAGGAGCCTGGTGGGCCTCCCTGAGATCTCAGCAGGAAGGGGTGAGGCTGCCCACCGTGGAATGTTGTTTCTGTTTTAAATAACTATTACTACCTGCCGACGTTCTTTCTCCCAGGCCTCTATTGCCTGGGGATTCGATTGGATTGGAGCTGTAAACTCCTGTGTTCCACAGGGGCAGGTCCCGGGAGTAATTGTTGACAGGCAGGCCCCTCATTCAGCCCCAGCAGGGGGCTACAATCACAGGCTAGCCCTAGCCTTTGGGCTGCCCTGCTTGAAGCTAAAGAGGCATCAGCAGGAGGCCCTATTCCTGTTACATAGTCCTGGTGCCACAGCTGCCCTAGACAAGTCTGTTGGTTCAGCTAAAGGCATCTCGTTCATCTCTTTCAGCACCTGCACTACTCTCCTGGAATGTGATTTAATGCTGAAAGATCATATGACTGCTGTTGCCTATTGTGTGACCATGCATTACACAATAGACAACGCGTTATTTTATAAACTGGCGAGAAACCTCGAGATTAAAGCCTCAAAGTTGCAATAATAGTTTAAGTCAAGGCCTCAAACTGCCATCTGTGTCTGGCTAAACAAGCTCATTCATTGCTACGACAGACAAAAATGGCCTCTGGTATGTGAACTGCTACATGTGCAGCGAAAAAAATGCACTCATCAGTCACAGAGACAGTCACGAGTCGTTTTTGGCAGCCCGTCGGCAGAAACAAAGGCAGAGAGCTCGATTCTCACAGGTGGAGCCGTAGCTCCGAGACCCAGGTATCCACCCTGAAAGCTCAAATCCCACGCTTTATCACAGACACCGCGAACACGGCTCTTCATGTTCATGTCACTTTCGACATGAGGATCGCACGAAGCAGAAGGTGAGGCCTGCCACCTCTCCTGCCCCAGAAATCAGCCAAAGAAAACATGGGATTAGCCAGGAGCTACAGCGCTCAGCACTCAGGAAAGGCTTGATCTGAGCTTTGTTTGAACAGACGTGGTCGACTCCATGGTGGAGATGAGGGAAACCATGTCACGTGTCGCCTCAAACTGTAAGGGTCACACTGAAAGCTTGAGTGCTTGCATTTTAAAAACATCTAGTTCACGCTAGCAAGGTCACTTACGACGAGGAAACGAAACCTCGGCTGTCTGGCAACAAGAGCGTCCAAACATGTCAGTCAAGAGCAGGGATCGAACATGAAGAGGCACGGAACGACTGTTGTCAGTGAGTTCCTCACACTAAAAAGACTGCATGAGGAAGAGCCCTGAATGAAAGCAGCTGAGGTGGATAGGCTTGTCATCGATGTGTTTAACTTTTAAGGTGATAGCATGGCTAAATTCTTCAGCACCTCTTGGCCCTTGGCTCTGTTTTCACAGGTGGTAGCTGCTCAGGGTGAGGTGAGCTGTGGTGGAAGCAAGGGTTGCTCGCGTCATCACCCAGCAGAGGTCAAGTCTACCCACAGCTTCAGTTCTAAAATGGCTGAGACGGGGTGTCCAGGTCGTTTCCTCAATCCACACTGCACTGCTCATTACATCCAGCCGGGCAAGCTTCCATGTCTCATGGGGAGCATTAAGGAAACCGTAAAGGTCCAGGAGCTGTTATGTCCTTCATGACGCTTGGCATGGATTATGCTTCTTCTGTCAACAACTCTGGTACACCCTCTGCAGTACAAGAGGTTCGGGAAACGCCCTTGAAACACTACTGGGCTGGGTTTTATGATGCGAGACTGTATTAGATCAATTAGAAATTCAAGATTAAACCAGTTCACTCTTACATACTCTCTGAATGCTTCACGGAAAAATAATTCTTAACTACTTAAAGCTCTTCTTAAATTTACTTCTAGAAAATGTCATTATTCAAATGAAGATAATTAAAAACAAACTTTCTTCAAAGGGTTCCTTTAAACCAGGGAATAGCTCCTTTTGGCACCTTTATCGTCAAGAATATGGTTTTTCAGTTTGTTTGTTTTCATCAGATATAACTTGAATATGAAAGTTTTGCTTTCCATGGAATACTCCATGTGTTCAATAACCTTTTATAAAATGGTAATCAGAGACGGAACAGATTAGATTGCGGGTTTTGAGCCCGTCTGCGGAAAACGCTGATAAAGAACGAATTTGATTCAATCCTGTTGCAAGCCGAGTCTGAAATAGCACACAGTTACCCTGCCATAAAAGACATAGTAACACATTTTAAAGCTTAAGTAATCAAAGTAGCAAAAAAAAGTTTCTTTGAACTATGAACAAGAAAATAATTAATGGCTTAATCGCTGATAATAATAATTAATTTAATCTCTGAAGCCTTAAAACATCAGACACTGATATTCCAGGCCAGTGTCTTTAAGACCATAAATCCTCCTCCTTAAAGCGTCAAAAGTATACCCGTTTGCGTTGTCTGAGCATCACCTGAGGCCTTGCGGCGGCGGTGAAGATTTGCTTTAGGAGGAGGAAAAGAAGGAAGACGAGGATGACAAAAGGACAGCAGCCCCTGAAGGCATGAGCGCCCTGGCCTGGGAGAAGGCGATAAGCATCAGCCCCGGCCTGGACAGTGCAGCTGCAGGGCAAGACCGCAGAAGAATGCTTAAAATGTGCCATCAGATAAACTCGTCTCTCTAGTTCCTCCACATCACTCCCTCTACTCTAGGAAGTTGTAGTCATCATATGCAGATAAGACTCATAGCTTGCAAAATCTTTCCACCATGCATCTCATTTAGCATTTGTGTAAACTGACCCTTTTCCTTATAATTACATTATGCAGAAGCAGGATTCTCTTGGAGATCATGATCACGTATGGTGCTGCTTGTATGTGTACCTGCACAGCCTCTAAACTGGGAAAACATTCCTGGTCAGATGATGGTTTCATTTGGTCGGTAGTCCTGTTTATAGAAGTCTTTACAGCACAATCTTTGAACTGAAGTACCACCGGCTGAGCCCAGATTATGATCTCTGTCAGTTCTTTGACCCAGACCACCCTGGGGACACCACCACCTTCACCTTCCACAGTCACTCCTATGCCTCTCTAATTCCTACCTGCCCAGGAAAGGCAACTGTTTGATCTCCGCACCGTAAACACTGTGCCTGGCTATTAGAGCCTGCTGATATTGTGCTTACTGTAACATACCCTCCTGATAATAATGGTGCTGTAAAAGGGCTTTTTGGGTGATGTCTTAGAAGAACCACCTAAAAATTCTCCTGTGAAACATTTTTGCAAAGTATGACAAAAGCGTGCTATGAGTGACAAACATTTCTAAAGATAATCTAGGGAGATACACACACACACACACACACACACACACTGTTCTTTAGGGCAGTGGTCCCCAACCTTTATTTGGTCACGGACCGGTTTAATATCAGAAACTATGTTCACGGCCCGGCCTTTAAGGA
>JBBPDB010000011.1:16125083-16140244 GCA_037974465.1 Brachypetersius altus
TTTTGGGGTGTGGTGTGTGGGGGTGTGTGTGTGTGTGGGAGAGAGAGAGAGAGAGAGAGAGAGAGAGAGAGAGAGAGAGAGAGAGAGAGATAGAGAGAGAAAGCCCAATCGAGGGTGAAAACATAGATTTCCTACATTGCAATACACAGCTGCAGCTCAGTACCATACCATGAACCACACACACACACACACACACACACACACACATACCATCATCTGAGTGCAGTGATATGACAGAGGTCACCACACCTCGTTACAGAAGGACACAGGATGTAGCTGTAAGCAGATTGAGTTTCTTTCACAGCCAGGACCATGCATGTGTTCTGGCTTTACATACACCACACACACACACACACACACACACACACACACAAATAAAACAGAGGCTGTATAGTCACACATAGTGACTGGATGAACTGCCTGACAACCGTACCCCGTTAACCTCAGAACCCTTAGTTTTCTCTGGCAATAAGGGAAATCAGAGTCATTTATAGAACTTCTAGAATGTCCTGCAAAACAAATGTACACAATATTCAACCAAAACTGTAGTGGTGTGACTAACACTGCTAACAAATGCTGGTAGTTAACAGTCACAGTCAAATTGTTTTCATCAATACATTCTCTCAACACTCTCCAAGTGCATCTGGGGGCGAATCCTCGGCACGACTTTCCCTGAGCTATAAAATGAACAAAACTTGTTGCCAAATGCAATGGGCAGCCTGTTCAGACAACTGGATTTACATTCATACACTGTCACAGAAGTAGCAATCGGTTTTTTGGGACATCAATAAATACAGAATATCTAAATCAGGGTCAGTCCTCTCCTGCCCTGGCGTCTAAAACCGAAGACTCTACCGGTTAAAGCTCACAGACAAGACGCACTCATACTGTGTCTTAAACCACATCAACGAGCCTTTACTAACGAGCTGCATCTGGTTTAGTCGGGAAATATGGTCTATTGAAACAGCATAGAAATCTGTTAAAAGTGTGTACGTCCAGCTGACGTCACATTTGTGTTGAGTTGAGAATATATTTGATGAACATTAAGTATGTAATTAATTAATTATGCAACTGTTGTTAAATAACATTTATGTAATGGTAACTGAAACTGAATGCACTGTAAGTCGCACTAGTGATTACCCGGCTAAAGGCTGAACCAAGGGAATAAAAACATGTTTTTATTTCTGTTTGTTTTTATAATCGTTGTGACAGGAGCGGTAGCTTTTCCATCCCTGGTTTCACGGCTAGAATCAGTGGTTTTCCTGATTTCCTCAGTCGCTCTTTAGAAATGAAATAAATGGCCACGCAGGTCGTCCTTAAACAGTCCTATCAATCAAATGCACTTACATCTGCCGTAAATTCCAAACCAATCTCAGGGCGCTCTAATGCCTTGGCTGGAGCCGTGGCCGTACAGGGGTGGGGGGTCTATAGTTGCGGTCGACTGGTCGGCCAGTCGGCCCCGAAAGCTTCCACCATTTATGTTATTATCTGTCACCATATTTTTGTCCCTCAAAAAGCATTAGAAAAGCTACCATTGCCGAACTAAACGGATTAGGATTGGTTTTTGCCTTGGCCACGAGGGAGGTCAAGTTACCGACAACGAGATCAAAAACGAGCCAATTCCTTTTCTATTCTCATTCAAAACAAACAAAAGAGGGCTAATAGGCCTGGCATCTGTGTCCAGAGCGGTGCCAGGTCGATATGCACGCTGATAGATGCGATGCTGCGCAATTGCTGGTTATTATAGCACTGAAAGGGCCTTTCTTGGTTTAAGTGGTCAGCGGCTCCCAAAGCCTCTGATCATATCTGGCTGTCTGAGATTATCGGCCATAAAGCAGAGCAGTGTTCACTTATCGCATAGAAAGTCTGGCTGTAGGGGTGGTCAAGCAAAGTCTATGGTTGTATGTATTACTGAGGGATCTGTTCTGATCGAGCTACGACCAGTGTTCGTGTCAGTGACCCAGTCTGTTTCTCTCTTCAGCTCCTGAGGCTTCGCTCACTCCTCAGGGAGCCATCGCCTGCCTCCCCTTCTGTGATTCAATTCCAGGCCGATTTCGTTCCCTGGACGCCTGTGCCCCGGGCTGCAGCCGCACCGGCAGCAACCTTGTCCTAACCCCTCACTCGCTGGTGTTAATTGCATTAGGGCAGCGATGGAAGCCTTGTAAAGGGTCAGCTCGCAGGCAACTCAGCAGCGGACCCCTCCTCCTCTTGGCTGGGATAAAGGACTCTCCTCGCTCTCGTCCCCTCTCATTACGCACCATTAGTCAACTCCTTGGATGGGCTGTGGGCCGGGGCCAGCGCAGGTGTGACGGGCTGCTAACTCTGTTAGCACACTTGTTAGCAGAGGGAGTGCTCTCCCCCTCGTGCCTCCTGTATCGATTGTCGGTGTGGTCTCACCTCTCTGAGGCCTTTGCCTTTCTGACCCCCTCACTGTATTTATTTACTCTGGAGGGGATGCTGAGAGGGCCCAGCTCTGATAGCACCTTGCAGGCCCAGATAAGACAGGGAGATTTTATGGGCTAAACTAAGGGACTTTGCCCTCATGCTCCTGTCCTGAGCTGTAAAGAACGAGTTGATAACAACAATTAACCTATCGACTAATATTTGATACATCTAATAACTACGGTTCCTTTCCGTTTGTTACTCTTAGCATTCAAAGCTTCATCTGTGCACCAGGCCATTTCTTTTCTTCGTTCGTATAACATGAAAAAATCAACAAGGTTTTGTCATTTCTTCAATAATCAACATTGTCATTTATTAATGCTGTTGAGTACTAGAACACATGAACCCATACTCAATCAGAAATCGCCTATTGTTCCCAGACTTTAGAAGCAGGCATTGAAATACAGCACCCAAGCAGATACCCCGCTTTACCAGCAGTGCGCCACACCCAAGCAGTTCCGTCACGGGTTAGATTTAACTCATATGATGACATGCTCATGCAGGGGTCATGGTAATTCATAGTGGCATACCCCAACAACCTGGTGTCTGGCTAAGCACAAAAAATCTGATTAAGTGTATTAATTGCTGCAGCTTGTAAATATGACCTACTGTAAATACTTCCAGGGAGGAACCTTGGACCTCTCTTATGGGAGCCACATTAAGCCCAGTGTCCTCAAGGGATCAGGGCCAATAAATATCATATCAGACTGACTGCAACTGCACCCATGCCCCAACCGCATCCCCGCTATTCCATTACTCTAAGAGGTGAGGATGCTCTTTAAAGTCATAAAGAATCCCCCCTTCACCCCCTCTCCCAAACCCCCACCCTCCTCCTGTTCCTCCCCCTGCAGTAAGGACAGGCCGTAGGGTGTGTTCATCCGCCGGCCGCATGCTCCATACTTCCTGGCCTCAGCCGACTGAGGCCGATGATGATGGAAGGGGGGAAGGCGGGGGGGGCATCGCCTGTATAAACGTCCTCGTAAAAATGACAGCTAGACATATGTATGGATCCCCATTAAAATTTTACTACTAATCACCCGGCTGGCGGGCCCTGCTGCCTGGGCTGCTGGGGCTATGGGCTCCCTGGTGGAGCTGCACCACTGGGACCAGCTCTAAATGAAGACATCAGTCGCATCCTTCCCCACATACGCCACCGTCGTAAAAGACAGTCAACAACGGTTCGCTGGCGGCACCCCATAATGGGCTTTTTATTTCTCACTTGGTCATGGAGGCTGGGGGAATTAAACCCCAATTTTAGTGTTTAGCTGGGGAGCATGAGGCTCAAGGTCAGGAAGACGAACAGAGTGAATCAGGTTTTGGTAAAGAGGAGATGACACATCCTATATGGGGGGTATTTCTTCCTAATGATAAAAAATCCGGTTACTAAAAAAAATGTTAAACTGCAACATGTTCCAAAATGTATCGACGTGCGCTGTCCATTTCGCGTGTTTAATGTAAGAAAAGGACAAAAAAAAATCCTATGTCAGCCTCTCTGGCAAATTTCACAACGGAACGTTTCACAATAGAATTGACATACCGTGGAATTTCACTGCCTTCTCCATATTCAGACATTCATTGGTTGGTAACTGTTTGGTTTTGACCTTCCCTGTGTCCAGAATGTGAGGTTAGAGCAAACAGGTAGTAGGGTGTCAGACCAGGGGTCAGAGGTGACACATTGTTGTTGTTTGTAACAGCCGTCTGCCGGAGACGGAGGGCAGAGGTATTTGGTAATGAGAGGGATGCCGGCTCAGAATGTGCCGGATTGAGCCGTAAACATTTGACAGGTGTCGGATGGGGAAGTGCACCTGCGAAACCTCCGCTACCATCTGCGCTCTGCCAGCGCAGGAATTCAGACAGAATTAACTGTCTCCAAGAGCCAAACCCAGGCATGCCTGTTATGACTGAAACTGACACTTAAATTCGTCTCTTTGGAAACGCACCATCTGATCAGAGTTAGCTTAATCTCAGCCAGCAGCCAACTACGCCAACTAGAGCGAGCTGCCTAAAGAAGCTGTCAAATCACAAGCATTTTGTCGCTGATGGGAACAATTAAGAACGGGGTACTCCCATGACTCACAGGGAGAGAACAGGCAGCAAATAACTTTGAATTTATTAGTATCTATATCCAGTGCAGCACCTCCATTCACCTAACAATGATGACGTAAATGAATGCGCACTTTCTGTCGGTACAGTCCATCATTATGAAGAGAGAAAGGAGGTAAATCGGAGAACGTACAAAGCAAGGCGGGTCAGATTGAGGAGATACCCTCTAAATGAACCCCTTTTATTAACCCCTCACGCTGCCCCCCGCCCCCCTCCCCCCCCAATATTCAGAACACCTCTTCTCTCTATTACCTCCATGGTCGTTTCATTATCCGTCCTGAACTCTGAGTAACCCCCCCATGGTCATTTTTTATGTCACTTGGGGTACGGGGTCCGTGATTTAAACGCGCAGTGCCCATAATTTGATTCCTTCATGGGGTGCGCCACTAAGGAGTGGCGATGCGCGGTGGTGGTGCGGGGGGTGGGTCTTCGGGGTCGGTTTGGTAAGCGATAGCGGAATGACTTGAAGGGGCTAATAAAGTAATCAAGGCCTTCGTTACATGGTAATAATATTGCCCCTAAAACACTGATAACTATTACTTGGCCCAATGATTACTGAACATTAATAGCTTCCCACTTTTTCCCACCCCCTCCCCTTGTGTCTCTCATTCTCCTGCTCAACTGCCAATTAGCAGTTAGCGGAGGACATGACACTGCTACTCCCGGGCAGAGTAAAGAGAGCAGGACAGAAGTGGTCCTGGAGGCTGTAGACAAATCCTGCTCACACACACACACACACACACACACACACACACACACACACACACACACAAACATACATCATACACCCACGCTTGTGCATGCACACAAATACACAGATCTCTTCGCAAAGCTGCAGCTTTTGGACTGAGCTGCAAATGATGATATTGTCAGTAAACATGTTTTTCAGTTTACATGTATATGTCCACAGGCCAAAGAAAGGCGTATCTGTAATAACAGACTGACCAGTAAGCTATGTGGCAAAAACAATGACTAGACTGCAACATTGATGCGCTTTCTTTCCATCTTCCTGTGCTCCAGATCCTCACTGTGTGGGCCTTTCTCTGCAGAGAGGGCTATTGAACGGCGGAGCTGCCAGAGGTCTGATCAGTCAAGTGGCATCGATATGACCCGGCTTGTTCGCACCTGAAGAGGACATGGCCGTGGAGCGGAAATCAATGGGAAATCACCTGAGTGGCACCTTGGCCACCTCTGCATTGGGGAAAGAACCAGACAGAGCCAAGGAGGAGGAGGGAAAACAGCTCCAGAGAGGCTGAGAGGTGAAGGGTAAAAAGGATGGTCAATTGTGGACACACAGCAGCCTCCGCTCATGCTGGAGGGATTAAGCATGGGTCGGGTTAAAGTTTGGTAAAAAAAAACAAAGTTCCAATTCACACAAAGCTATGATGCTAGAGGTGAATGGAGAGGAAAATGGAGAAAAGGGCATTGCGTAGTTACAGTCAGAAGAATTGTCTGTACCTCGGTCTGTTTTATGGACAGACTGGCACTATCTCAGAAATCGTATATTAAAGTAAACTTGACTTTTTGAGCATCGAATGCTTAATCGTGGGTCATAAGCTACCAATACAGGATCTATAAAGAAAGAGCAATTGCTGCACTACTTTCTCTACTTTCACTACTTTAGATATGTGGTGAGTTCGAGGAAGGCCAGTTTTCGGGCATGTGTGTGTGACTGTGCCCCATCTGTGGGCGCTGGTGTCTGCGAATCCAACAGCAGCACGAGACTGAGCTTGGTTAGTGCCAGTTTCTTACCACACAGAGGCTCCATCTGGAGAGCAGACATTGGGCACTGCTGCCAGTCCATTATGAAGGGGATTATGGAGGTGGAGCGTGGGGGGGGGGGCAACGCGTCTGCATTCCGACAGGTCGCTTTCCCTGCCACCGCTAGCGCTTTAAAAATGTTACGTGCTCTAAGTTTACACTTGGCCGTCTCCACCAAAGTAATAATTGCCGGCTTTTGCTTGGCCATAGCCAGGGAGCCAGCAGAATATTAGCAAAAACATGCGGTTCGGAGCCTGAAAAACACGGCACGGCAATTAGTGTCTATACCAAATTCCTTTTAAGCCCGTAGTTGTGAGGAAATATGCTAAAAGAAAAAAAAAAAGCCACTTACCTAAAAGGAGAAAGCCATGATCAGATCAGGAACCATGTATGGAAGAAAAAAAAAGAGACAATACGTGTTAATAAGAGACTCTGAAACTGGACATACTTTGTAGAAAACCTGAAGTTACAAGAAGTAAACAGTGTGGGATACATTCAGTGGTTCTGGCCGAGTCGAAACGAACAGGGCTAATGAACAAAGGCTTTGATCATCGATACAAATCCCTGCCTTTTCTCGTTTGTATGCAATGGACGGTGTAATCATAGTTCTTTTATTCAGGCTTACTTTCAGAAAAACCCATTTGTTATGCAACTGAATTGCTTTGTTGTAGCACTATGCAACATTATGATATAATATTACAATAAATGTTACAATGTAACAATGTTTATCTCTTTGATTGTAATGCCTGCTCTGTTTTTGCTGAGTGTGACCACACGCCGCCTGCAGTCCATGTCTGTCCCCTCCCATGCCCTTGCACTGTGGTGTAAACACAGATTGTTAGGTTAGGGGTTAAAAGTGTTGTGCTTAGATTCTTTGACAGTAATCTAATTTCTGCTCTCTCGCGCATCTATATTTATTTGGTTTTGTCAACACTCAGGGCTCTTTTTTCTCCCTTTCGCCTTCAGCGTATTGATCCCTCTAATGGATTGGATCTGATTCCAGAGAGTCTAACATGCTTTTGTATCCTCTTATTTTCACCCGGGGAAATCGATCAGGCAGGCTTGAAAATCAGCCAGGATCAGGTTTTAAGGGATCCACCATAGTGGGAATGGCTAGGACAGGAGGGAGGTGGTGAACGGAGGACTTTTAAACGGGAAAATAACAGGCTTCTCTTTTTTTTAGTTTTGTTTGCTAACACTGCTTTTCAATTTGATTGAGTTAACAAGTGCCTGAGAATATTGACCGATTATGATGCTATTGCTCCCCTTATTGGTTCTCATAAAAGTTTAAAATATGCATTTGATTAAACTGACGATTTCATTGTGCAGATGTTGTCTAGAGCCAAAAACATATTTAAACTAGGGCTGTAAAGCGATTATTTAAAATGAACTAGTTAATCGCAAATCTGGAAAAAATTAATCGCGATTAATCGCAATTCTACGTCAACCCGATATATAATATATAAACACACTCAGTCATCAATTTTACAAAGAAGGCTTTGTTTATTTATACACTTTTAAAAGCTGTGAGATAAAAACTAAACTTACTTTTGAACAGAAAATTCATAACATCTTCAAACCTGAAAGAATCTCTGTCTTAAGACAAATACGCCAAATCCCCCTCTGGGAGTAACTTAAAGCGAAATTGTTCATTTAACAGCGTGCGTTTATCTTCCATCGCTAGCTAGACTGAGCAGCAGCATTGGCCACATGAAGTGGCTTCTTCTTCTGGCATGCTGGTCGCCGACGTAGCGCAATACTGCCCCCACTGATTGTGTGGTACTGCAATGCATTTAATTTTCAAATTAATCAGGCGATCAATTTATTTTAAAGCGTTATAGAAAATAAATTAACGCAAATAGTTAACGCGATATTATATATATAGTACAATACACATGCACATATTTTTATTTTATTATATTATATTCTATCTTTTCTAGATTGCATAGTGCACATTTTAAACTGTCCTGTTGGTTTAGTATTTTATTCTACTTTGTGACAAACAAGTACAACAGGATGTTTACAGAAGGGCGTCAAACCTGGACTTTTACACCTTTGCACACATAGACACTTATGTGCATGAAAATAAGCAGCGTTACAAGAGTCACGCTGAGAAAACCATAGGTTCAGTATCTGAAGGTAAATTTTGTACATTACAGGACAGAAAGCATGAAGCAGTGTGTAGATCTGTCATTCCTGTCGCACATTGACCACCTCTCCAGGACATGCAGATACCTTCAGTACAGTATCAGAAGAATCCTACCCTTTCTCTCCACTAAAGCCACACAGTTACTCGTCCAGTCTCTGGTCATCTCAGAACTGGACTAATACAACTCTCTACTGGCTGGACTTCCATTAACGGTGAGTCTACTACAGAACCTTCATTGGCTCCCAGTGGCTGCTTGCATTATGTTCAAAACCATAACACTTGCCTTCAAGGCCAAGAATGGACTTGCACACTTTCACTCGTCCTCTCAGAGCTTCAAGCACTGCTGGTCTTGAACCTCCACTGCTCAAAAGAAGAGGAAGACTTGCATCAAGAGTCTCGGCCCCCCAATGGTGGAACGAACTCCCCCTTGCAATCAGATCTGTGGAGTCCTTCACTGTCTTCATCTGAAGACCCATCTCTTTAAGGGGCATCTTGGTGACTAACCAGTCCTCTCGAATACATATTTTTCTATATAGTTAAAAAATCCCTCAGGCACTTACTCTGTTAACTGGTTTTCCTGACTTGTGTATTGTTTTCTTTGACAGGGTTTGTTAAGGTGTGACCTAGCTAGCAGTAACTTAGTTAAAAGCAGATGTTGATTTAAGTATAGCTTTACAGGTATGAAGAACAGATATGGAGTACTAAAGCACTGATGTATGTCGTTCTGGATAAGAGCGTCCGCTAAATGCCATAAACGGACACGGAAATGTAATGACAATAAGGGTGTACTCACACTAGGCAGCTTGAACCGTGCCCGAGTGCGTTTGACCACCAAAGCGCGGTTCGTTTGACTAGTGTGAGCGCTCTGAACCGTGCCTAGGTGCAGTTCGTTTAGCCGTCCCTGGCCCACTAGGAAGAGGTGAGCCAGAGCACGGTTCAGTTGGACTCAGGCGCGGTTCGCATGTAGTGTGAGCGCTAACCGTGCTGGAGCACAGATCAGGATGCGTGACGGCAGGTTTTTGCGACGCTCCAAAACCATTTTTCGTGCCACAAAAGCGACAGACCTGTTTAGTAACAGGCTGTGAGAGGGCTGGGGACCACCGCGGACCAAACGACTCAAAAAAGTAAACAGAGCGATGGACTCCACTGCGTTCAGTGAGAGAACGCCACTCTTCCTGTTTATCCTGAAACCGTCGCATCATAATGACGTAAGCATGCTCCGGCACGAACGCTGAAATCTAATGTCAGTGCGGGCCAGAGGGGGAGGGGGGACAATCGTACTCGGGCCGGGTTCAGGGCAACCGTGCCTAGTCAGAGTACACCCTAAAACTTCCTTGACTTTGACTTGACTTGAAAATTGTGGCTGATGGTTATACACACACACACACACACACAACAAACACACACACACGCACACACACACATCTACTCATCAATGCATATTTATCTAGTTACACATACACGTAGATTTTTTGAATAACAGATCAATTGTATGTTTGATTCCTTTTTTTCTGTGAAAGTAAGAACAGCAAAAGAAGCCTAGCCCAGTGTAAAGTGGCCATTTTTACACGTGATCACCCCACAGCACAGCGCACATTTGGGAACAATGTGAAGTTTTTTTCTCAGCATTTAATTGAACAACTGAAGCAGTAGGCAGCCAATGACGCAGCAGGGGAGCAGAGATTGGTGAGGGTACCTTGCTCAAGGGTACTGTGGGGGTACCACTGGCATTCAAACCCACAATCACTCCCCAACCACCAAGTCACCAGCTGCCCCAAAGGGTAACATCATGTTTCAGGAAATGCAGTCAGTACAAAATCAAAATGTGTAAAATCTCATGTTTGTAACTGTGTTTCCATGACAAAGTTACAGTTTGAACCCCTTAGGCATGAATTCCCATGTATCCAGACTTCAAATCTAGTAACAGGCCCTTTGAGGGTTCAGGAGTGCTGTCACAGCCTTCCCATTTCTGCCACACCTCCCTCTGTCCCAGTCACTGCGTTACTAAACCTGAGTTTATCCTTTTCCCTTTTCTCTTTCATCAGTTTAACCAGTGTTTCACCAGTTTAACACTCATTATCAGCTTCACTTGTGTTTTGGTCCCTTTGAGTTCTGCGTTTAATCTGCCTTTTCATTGGTTAACTAGTCTCGAATTACTTTGTTGCCCTTAATAAAATTAGTTACACCCCTCGCCGGTTGCTTATCTCCAATTCATAGCCAGCCTTCTAACTTACGATTGTTTTCACGAAGTGTATGCTGACATGCTGCCAAGAGCAGGCCAGGCTTGTGGTCTGTTTCTTTTCCTGCCTCTGAGGATTCTGTTTCGGCTCTTGACAGTAGTCTCCTGCTGTGGGTTGGCGGTCTCCTTCAGTTTTGCTGTGAGTGACTGTATTATCGTAGTTCTCTAGCTGTTTGTCTTGTAGCGATCCTGTGCTTCAGAGAACCAAAAAAAAGGGTCTTTTTTTGTGTGATTTCCTATCTATTTGTGCCTAAAAACACCTTACAATTTAAATTTCATTAATTTTAGAAAGTGAAAAAAGTGATATTAACCCAAAACCATAAAATTCTGTACCACTCTTCTGTTGCTTGTTGCTTGCAAGGACAACAAAACCTGTATTTTAGTCCAGCAGTCCTCTGGATATTTTAGCTGTGATTGTCCTGGTTCTCTTTTTGGTTCTGCAGAGGAACATCTTGCATTTGGTGGTATGTCTTGCCTTTGCAGTCTTTGTTCCAGCATGCAGACCCCTCACAGGACCATCACTGGAAAGCCCAGGATCTCCTCTACAGAACACTATAGGGCTGATGGGGGCGCTCCAGATACTTAAGGAAGACACAGGTGAACAAAATGTCCGCTATAAGGGACATAAAGGAATGGGCCGGGTCTCAGGAGGATATATTGTGTTCCTGGTTGTTTTTTGGGGCAGCTGGTGGCCTAGTGGTTATGGAGTTCACCCTGAGACCAGAAGTTTGTGGGTTTGAATCCCAGGACTGCTAGTGACACCACTGAGGTACTGGCCCCACACACTGCTCCCCGGTGTGTTCACAAGTAAAGGGGCCACTTCACTTTACTCAAAAACCTCATCTGTGCATTGGATCCCTGTGAACTGTGAACACGTCGACATGCTACATTGCCATTCAACACTTTTTTGCAAAGCACAGATTTTTTTCACCCCATTTTTCATAAACTGCAGATTTTTAATCTTGTTTAACACTGGGAAGTTGAGTGAATGACTATAATCGTCAAACTAACATGGAAAGGATCTGTACCGGTGCGTGACTGACATCAAATTGTAGAATGTCCTTTAAATACACTTGTTACCTGTTACTTAATATCTTGTAAAAAGTCTAACAGTTCTCTTGTGATCTGCATTGATGGTGTTTTAGAGAAGAAAAAAAGGCTTTCAGGCTCAAATTGTGAACATACTGTAGATGTATTTGTTAGCAAAGATTGTTTTCTTGTAATAAAATGCAAAGTTAGAAAGTCTGGGTGCAGCTGGGTGGCCTAAGGGGTTCGAATCCCAACTGCAAGTGTCACCACTGGGGTTCCCTTCACGTAGTGAATGGGTTAAGTGCAGAGAAAGAGCATGAAATGAGCACCATGTAGAGAAAGAACTTCGCTGTGTGTTGTAAATGTGACCAAAAAAAATCGTATCTTAAAAACAGTTGACTGGTAGTGTGTATCGCCGCATAATGTTGGGCAGCTGCCATGACGACTCCGAGTGAAACACCACAAACCTCTGTCAGGAGAGGGCTGCTTTTGTGGTGTTCATTTCATGCTTTGACCACAGTCTTCAGAAACAAGCGCGCTGGTGTAAAGGCACGGGGTGTCTGTGTGCATACTGAGGATATAAACGTCTTTTTTTGGGAGGGCTTTATTCTGATCTGCCATGCGTCAGAATCCTTACAGGTGAAGCCCAGCCTAGAAATCTCAGTTCTGATTCTGATTTGGGGAATAAAAGCAAAAACAGCCTGACAGTATAAGCGAGTGTGCCTTTATACCTGAAATGGCATGTTTGTGTGTCAGAATTATGGAAAAAAAAACTGTGCCTTTCGTGTTTGGAAGCCTGAAAACGAAAAGAACAATCATAAAAAACAACAATAGCCTTGAGTCTGTGGGGGGAAAAAATCACGAGCTATTGACTTTTTCAGTTTCACAACTTTTGATGTTACGCGGGCGATTAAGAAAGCGTGATGATTAAAAAAGAAATTACGGAATATTTTGTAGGTGTATGAAGCACTGCACGCGCTGGAGCAGTGTTTCCTGGAGACATGGTTGGCTGACCTTTAGATTAAGGTTCCTGACACAGGGGAGGAGGAACACACTGCTACAATGGCTAACTTGGAACAGGGTTACATTATTGAGGTGAGTGGGTCTGAACAGTTCTAATATAAAACCACAGAATAAACACAAAACTCATTTGTAAAAAAGTTATTTATGGCTTCAGTTACTTATGGGTCCAATTTTGGGATATTGTTCCATTGACAGCTGATGAATTCTGTGCTTATTTCATGTAGCGCTGTCCATTCTAGAGTCTTTGTGGTTGGAATGTCAGCCTACAGATGCTAAAACCAACCGTGTTCGTTACAAAATGTTGGTGATGTCAATCTGAACAGACTGCAGTGAGGGACTCGCTGTAAAAATCTTAACTGTATTTCTCTCTCCATTCTCGCATTTCATTTTCAGTAAGAGAAGGAAGTGAAGATTTTCCATAAAAAGCTGTTGGTTGACTATGAGAAGAAAAAAAAACGTTTTGCTTAAATATATGAATACAAAGTCCATTCGTTTTGATAAAAGATTGATAACTCATTGCTAAAGGGGAATTTGATATTTCTATATGATTTACACCACAGGTTTTTACCATTTACTCATTTATTTCTTAAACTGCACGTGTTTATTCTTGTTAAACATTAGAAAGTTGTTGAGTGAACAGTGTTTGACGTCAAATTCTAGACTGTCGTTTAACTTTGTTCTGTCACTTGTTAAATATCTAAGGGTTGTGGGGCGATTCACAGTGTGACTATAATTTGGTGGCTTACTTTAGGTCAGTAGTGATTAATACAAATGTAATTTTTCGAAATAATAAATAGTTAACATCCTATAAATATATTTGTTAGTAAAGAATGTAAAGAAGTGTATTTTTAATATTGAGTAACATGCAAATGTAGGAAATCTCAGTGTGTGTACTCTTGTAAAGATTTCTTTGTGATGTCCATAGTTATAAATAGTCGTGTTATTTAGTATCCAGTATTAACAGTGAACCTGCACAAGTCTTTTAAGGTTCAACATGTAATGCTTATAATGATTAAAACAGTGGGAATTCACAGATCTTTCCTATTTGCCTATTTTGCCTCACTATGTACTAAACAGATTTTAGAACTGTTTTACAGCATTATCTCATCTCAAAAGTATCGTGAAACAATGTTTCAGGCAACAGGGAACGTATCCAGGACATGCATTAGCTTTCTTTGCTAAATACAATTTCTATATCACCATATATCATATAATTCAGACTGTTCTAAACACTCGGAATTGTGTTTTAACACTTTAATGGTGCAGTTTCTGGATTGGGAAGTCCCCTTTAAAGAAAGGGAGGTGGGGAGTTTTGTCTTGCGTGATTCTCTGGTACAAATTGCTGGGTGGATAAGTGGGGGCACACATTTCAGTAAATGGGTTCCGGCGCCCGTAATCAGGGCTTTTTTTATATCACTTTATTACACATTCCTGACTGTGGGTACTCCAAATTAATGCTCATTCTTTCCAAGAACATCTTATGTCAGTCAACCTCATTATTACCATTGTTGGCTTCATATGTTTGTATCAGCGCCGCACAACACACTACATTAAATGACATTACATTCATTTGTCAGACGCTTTTCAGGACAGTGTGAGAACTAGAGCAGAGTGCAAAACTCTTTGTGAAGGGAGGCGTGCAGGAAGATGTCTCATCAGGAGAGGAGACGCTCTCTGAACAGATGAGGACGGTGAAAGACACTACAGGGGTCCATTTGTGATGGTGAGATGACATGGTCAGAGCATCCGCAGAATGGCAGGTCTGGTGGCTTGTGCAGTGTTTAGTGTGGATCAAAAGTGGTCCAAGGAAGGACAACCGCTGAATTGATAAGCACATGGGCACCCAAGGCTCACTGATTTGTGTGGGGGAGCAAAGGCTGGTCCATCTCGTCCCACCGAAGAGTTATTTTAGCACCCAGTTTTTTAACTGAACCTTTATTTAACCAGGTTTGTTCCATTGAGATCGAAGATCTCTTTTGCCAAGGAGACCTGTCCAAAATAGCAGCAACACAGTTAAAGTCAAACAGTCACAGCATAGGAAAAATAATAACACTTGCATACAGAATGTCTGACCTCCAATGTTTTCACCTGAACTTTAGGGATACTATGATTTGCAAATTTCAGATTGAAGGTTGTATAATCAGGTGGGGAAACCTAAAAGCTTTCTCTCCCAGTTTCGTTTATACTTTTGAAACAACCAATTTCAAAATGCCCATTAAATAGAGCAGGGGCGTAGCAGACAATTTAAAAGTGGGGGGGACAGTATGGTGATGTGACCCAAGGATGTTCATACAGTATAATAAATTCTAAATAGAAGAACAGTGGGGCATTTTACAGAACCACAGTGGCAATCTGAGGAACATGCCAGGATAACTTACATGAACCTATTTCTGTGAAATCATACTCATAAAAATA
>JBBPDB010000011.1:16143257-16156339 GCA_037974465.1 Brachypetersius altus
AGGGAGAGACTGCCCCCTGTAGGTAGGGAATGGAAGTCGCTTTGGATAAAAGCGTCTGATAAATGCCGTAAACGTAAACGCAACCAATGGGATAAACTCGTGCAGCTGAAGTTAAAGGACAGCCTAGAGTTTGACCACATAACCAGTTGATAGCTAGTTAATAAAACGAGGGAAACTCTTTTTATCTTTTCTAGATGGTGAGTCAACAACTTTGTGAAATGGAAAAAAAAACCCAAAAAAAAAAACGTGGTGGTGTGCAAAAATAATCGATTGGCAGTGCAGCTGAACTGAGCGCCGAAGATGAAGTGAAGTTCTTCACGTTTATTTTGCTTCTATCCATTCCTTTTTATGTTTTTCTTTCTTGTGCTCTGCCTCAGTCTCTCTCCATATACACAAACACGTACGTCCGTCCTTCACGCACCCTCATGCCAAAAACGGTACAGGTACAGGTGCACCCTCTACCTCAGGCTTCTCTCCTTTGAAGACGATAGCGGAGAGGAGATGAAAGCCCCCCCCCATTCACAAATCAGATGCTATCAGCCACGCCATAACATTTAACAGTAGCCATCCCAAAAGCATGGCACACCACAGTGAGGGCTGTGAGACCACAGTCTGGTCTGGGTGTCATTTACCAGAGGAATGCTCCGGACTCAAAACACAACAACGCCAGAGGATGAGGCCAAATGATATCCGAGTCTAAACAGAAGCATGAAAGAGAAGATAAGGATCTGTATGTCACTCTGACTGATCACTGGATGTTTTCAAAAAACCTGATGTTTCTCCTCCTTCGCTCGGAAGCAGGTCGGCAGAGGTTGTTCTGAGACTATGATTTGACCCTCCTCCTCTCTTTCTCTCTCTCTGTTTCATGGAAGATAATGAATTATTGAATATTTGAAAAGTGACAGAGATGCGGGTGAT
This sequence comes from Brachypetersius altus, assembly GCA_037974465.1. Lineage (NCBI taxonomy): Eukaryota > Metazoa > Chordata > Actinopteri > Characiformes > Alestidae > Brachypetersius > Brachypetersius altus. Next base: position 16,144,176 of record JBBPDB010000011.1, read on the forward strand.
TCGAGGGGGAAGAATGAACTCATACATGTTTTAATGTGATGTGCATTTAGGGTGATGGTTTTCCAGACACAGATCTTTGTGCTGGTGTGAAATCAAATCCTTAAATCTCGCAACTGCTTCCGTGCGTCACCCACACACACACACACACACACACACACACACACACAATGATGCACACACAAGCACACACATACACACGTACAATTACTCACAAACTCCGCACACACACACACACACACACACACACACACACATGCAAAAAAAGTCCTCCTCACAGATTTATCACCCAAGCCCCTGCTCCCGTCGGCATCACAGTGGCTGATTTTCTCATTTCATAGGCCACCGAGGTAGAACAGGCATGTGCTTGTTCAAATCCAACCAGCAAGACGCACCGGTCTCACCACACAGCTTTCTCTTTAGCAGCTTAACAGATGCCAAGCAGAAGGGCAGCGGGGGGGCGGGAGAGAAAGGGAAAGAGCAAGAGAGACAAGGAAAGAGAAACACAGAGAGGTAGAGAGAGAGAGAGAGAGAGATAGAGGGGCAGAGAGGCAAGGTTTGGGGGGCACAGCCATCAAGTGCAAGCCCTTGACTCGCACACACACACACACACCACATAGACACGAGGCCCAAACTGGGAGAAATGAGCTTCCCTCGGCCGTGCGCTCTAACGACCATGACTGAGAGGAGAGTTTTTTTATTTATCATTCCAAAGCCTGTGCTTCTAAACGATAGCGCCTCTTTTTTTTTCCCAGCCTGCGCCAAAGCGGCGCGCTGCCGCTCTCCAAATATAGAGATCATGTTTGTATTGTTTGACACCGAGGTCTGATGGAGTGGTTATTTTGCTCCTGTCGACACAGCTACCCTCCAACCGCCACGCACTCCCCCTGCCCGGCTCAGGCTAGGAAAACACACACACACACACACACACACACACACACACACACACGCAGCAGCTTCGGGGCTGCAGACCAGGCAGGGCAGGCTATTAGGGAGAGTAGGGAACCACATGAAAAACATCTGCTGCAGCGCAGGGGAGAGCCGTGGCACTCTCCAGGAGGTGTGTGGGGGCGCAAGCGTGTGTGTGTGTGTGTCGGCGCACGTGTACGCACATGTAACGGTGTTGATGTTTATGTGCACCAGACTGCTAAAAACAGCAATTTTTCAGGGACACGGAGCTGCAGAGAGATTTAATTGCACCCTCTTTTCAAACGATGCCGGCTCACAGATGTAATAGTTTACTTGTGGTGTGGTTGAGGAGGTACGGTTTAACAATAGTGGCTTGTTAGGAGCCAACAAGTCCTGAGCAAAGCAGTTAGAGTACGCAGCGGGAGCACACCAGGGAATAACGATGAGCAAGAGACGTCTGAACCTGTGGACGACTCAGGACAAGCCAGACACAAATGCCCAACACTAGCTTCAAACCTATACCTAAAAGACGTTACCAAGGTTACCAAAGGTGCAGATACCCTGCTCAGACACAGGCTTTTGTTTTTACTTTTTGTACACCACCTGCATTTCTACATTTGCATGTTGCTCACTAGATATTATAATATAAAGATACACTCTTTGCTAACAAATACATTTCAATGGTTTCATTGTGTTTATTCAGCGCTACTTACTAATGAAAAGCCAGCTGCTATAATAAATATATAATTATAATGCGGATCCCTGTTAAAGTATACATATTTGACGTATGTTCATTTATATGCAAGATCCAATACAAAGGTTGATTGATAAGTGTCATATGATGTGCAAAACCTGTGACGTGCAAAAACGTTGTGGGGAGAAACATGAAGCCTGTAGCCTACTACAAAGAATATTATGACGGTAGGTGTTCACATAAGCGTGCATGTTATGAGCGTAAACTGTATTATGAGTGTTTTAAGAGAAGTAAAGTAAAGCTTCAAAATAAAGCTTCAAAATAAGTATATATATATATATATAGTATAAGAACTTGGAATTAATCTGCTTTGAATACTTTACTGAGTGCTTAGCTGGGGAACCTCCAGTAAATAAGTAACCATGGCGACTTCAGCCTTGTAGTAGTCATGTGTAAATACCAAACAAAGTAAGAATAGGGCTGGGATCACAACAGAGCAGGCACAACTGAACAGTAATCATACAACACTGTTATATTTGAGAACCCTTGCCACATCAGAAACGCCTGTGCAGACAGACGTAGATGCGTCTTCTGAGCCCACACTTGGGGAAACGGGGCGATACACTCACAAACACATACAAAGCGCATTTGGAGCAGTGTGTACTGCAAAAGTCTGAGCCACTGACAAGCACTGGTAAGCAGGCCTGAGGAAAAGTCTGTGCCTCTTTTTCTCGCAACCTTGGTGGTTTGCAGTAAAAAGCAAGCAAGGGAATAGTTTCCTTTGATGGCGCGCCAGATGGAGTAGCTGTGGATAAACAGAAAGGAGCCAGGAAAATATACAGGGCCTGGGGCAAGGCCTGGGTCTCGCCTGAGGAGTCAGGCCTTAGGAAGAGCACTTGGTTAGGCATGAGTTCACCTGCCCCCGGCTCTGCAGTGCCACCCGGAGCCCTGGAGGCATGGGCCTTGCTTGTCCTGTTATTCTAACATGGTGAACACATGGGAGAGCGCCGCGGCCATTTATTTAACTCCGGCCCTCCGACGGAGTCCTACATGCCACCGGGGCACAGAAATAACCAAGATGGCGCCACTCTAGCGCACAAACAAGCTGGCCTTTGTTTTTATCTCCACTTCTTCTTCCACGGAGGCTAACTTTAGGCCAAAGTCATGAAATATGTTACCACGCAGCACGAGAGCCGTATGTAGCATGTCAGAATGTGTTATGAAAGCTAAGGAGAGCTTTATACATGCAGTCTTCACGCTTTTCCTGACCTGCCCTCTTGATCTCATTCATTACCCACAGCAGCGGGGAGACAAAGCTCTGCGAATGCAACAGACTGGTCAAATCCACTGGACGCTGACTGCTCCTGTGTCACTGTTGTAATGGCTGTTTGCGCTGCAACAGACGGCCGCGCTCAGGGCGCCTGGCACCTCGGCTCCTGCCCGCAGCACACATGCCGGCCTATTGTACTTGGCAACCTTGTTCCCACAAGAACAGATCACAATGCACTGGCTCCCTCTGGTCGGCGCCATGTTTGCACTGGGAGCAGCTGTCATGGAAATGGCCCCGTAAGCTCTTCCTAATTACCTAACATGCTCCGGGTCTGAACAGAGGCCCACTTAGCACCTCCCCCGAACCCACCGCTCCAAACACTGCCAGGCCTCCACTGGGCAAACAAGTTGCATGGGTGGAGGGTCATTCACAAGGAGAGCTAGAGAATGCAGAAGACGGCTGAGTAGGGGTGCTAGTTGGGTTTTGCTCAGCCTAGTCATACCCCATCTGCCCCCTCCCAGTACTTTAGGTCAGCCCAATACTCCTACGGATAATATATCAGGGCACCCGTCCCCTTGGCAACTGAGCCAGACCTCACACACAACACTCCAGGGGTAGCCAGCCCCTTTCTGCTCCCCCAGTACCACCACCTGGCCCCCTCGGCTGGCCTCTGAAAAAGAGAGTCTCATCGCTCAGCTAGCAGTCCATTGTTCAGCTCATGAAGTGACTGCCGGCCAATTAGCAAGTTAACAAGTTAAGAGGCGGACTCTGTCAAATGCAGAGGTTTTTCACCTCGGGGTCGTTCGTGAGGAATCTCTTTTCCTTTTCTGAGAGGGGGCAGCTTCATAAAATTACTGCCGAAAGACTTGGGAGCCTACCACGTCTCACGTCTTCGCACAAGCCTTTTTTTTTTTTAAGCCCGTTTTGTTCTTGTTCCACTCTTTCACTTGGGCTTATAAAAAAAAACTGAACTCAAACACTCTTTTACAGGCTTTCAGAATCCAGAAAATAATTACATCGGCGAGATGCCTTGCCATTTCGGTTACGTTTACGAGGTTTGCCGAGACTTGTTTGTAACCAAATCGGCTTCTATAAAACAAACCGAGTAGGAGCGCGCTTCCTGTGCATTAGCACTCCTGGTTTCCTTCAGTCTCTGCCGCTAAGCCACTGTGCCTGCCTGCCTGCCTGACCTGCGTAAAATCGCTACTTCACTTTTCCTCTCCATAAGCTGTACCGTTTCAATCTGAGACAAAGCCCCAACATATTTCCCCTTTAAACTGTGCAATCTGCATTGTGCTGTGGTGATTCACAATGTATTCTATGGTTCCCCCCCACATCCTTTCAAAGTCGGTAGCCCCCGGACCCTCTCACGACACTTTCTCCTCCACTCCCTCCCCCGCCTCCATGAAAAGACAAAGCCCCCAATTTGTCACGTCATGTCCAGCTGTTGACTGGGGAAGACCTCCTTGGCCAGTGAAAGGAGCACAAGCTGGGGGAGCCAAATGGCTTTTTCCCCTTTTCTGTGGGAATGTTTGCCCAAGGAGACAAAGCCTCCTCCCTGGGGGGGAGGGCTGGGGACTCCCAGGGGGGTATGCGCCCTGCTCCATAGGCTTTAACCCTTTTAGGGTAGCCGTCCACCTTGAAAAGGAACACCATTGACTTGCATGCTGGCTGGCAGAATAGCATCATTAAGCTTCACTAACCTCACTGTGTGTGCCAGAGTGCTGATCGCACACTGCAGCTCACGCACACAGATTTACTGCCGAGTCACTTTTTGGTGCCCTCGCGCACTAGGGATTGGTTGTGGACAGAGTTCCAAATGGGACGGAGACAATGCCAGAGGGGGCAGGCGAGCCAGGGAGAGAGTGGGAGAGCTAGGAAGCACCTAATGAAGAAGTTATAATAAACTCTGACCTCCCTCAAGGCTATCTCCAAGGGCTACGCCGGACTATGCTGACGGAAGTTAATTGAGTAAAGAATTTGTGGTTGCTTGACCCTTTTTGACCAAGATGCACCTGCAACCTATTTGGGAGATGATTAATTGATATTCACCAGACATTAGTGTTGACCCCTTAGCCCCAATATGTGCATCCACACATACTCAGTATCCCTACACGGATATTCTGAGGGACATTTTAGGGTGTTAAAGCCAAACTGTTGTCTTCTGCAGAGGTTTAGCCAACACCTATAATCACACCATCAAAGACATGCTCATCCTGAACATGACAGCACTAAGCAAACCACTCACTCTGCTCCACGGCAGTGACATGCGTGTCTCCCCTCGTGTCACATCGTGCTTTCAGAAGAAATAAGGTGGAGCGTTCCTCCACTGACTTTTAATGTGCTCCACAATTACAGCTGTCACAACACAAACCTCTGTGCACAGTGTGTTTCATTATACCCCCCCCCACCCCCTTCCCTTTTCAGGGGTGAAATATGGAAGCAGAGAACAAGCCCTCCCTCATAAATACCACCTCTACCAGAAAGAGACTTCATTGCAGGAGAGGTAGAGCGGGTGCATGGGGGTGGAGGCTTGGGGTGTGTGTGTGTGTGTGGGGGGGGGGGGCGGTGTTGGGTTGTGCTTCTCGTAAATTATTTGGGTGCGCAATAATATTTGCTTTATGGAACAAGCCCCCTGTGGTGCGTTTGGCCTGCTGGAGCATCCAAGCTGTCATATTCAAGCTGCCGAAAGACATTACACTACTGCACTGGAGAACCATACTGCAGATCTACAAACCAGCTCTGATTAATAGATACTGAAGATACAAAATACAGAATCGTGCTACACTACTGATCTACAGCAGTTTGCATAAATGCAGACACAAAACATATGCAGAGCAGAGAAAGAGGGATGAGGTATTTAGGAAGATGATGGGGAGTTGATGGATGAGCAACAATTCTGTGCTTTCGGTTTGTGAGGTGCAGGGATTATTAGGGGCGGACAAGGGTCCGCTAGAACTCAGCCTCAGCCTGTCAGGTGACTCTACCAAGAGTGGCCTTGTTTGAGTGACCAGTCAAGGACAAACAGAACACAGCTCTGACCAGCATTCACCTATAGAGCACACAGGCAGGGTGTGATCCGTCTCTAATGGCAGGGTCTGATCGCCCCATGGCACCATACACAGGATCCGATTCCCCAATTCCAAACTTAGTAACCAGGATGCGATTTCCTTATGCTACACCATAGAGCCAGGACCTCCCAATGTCATGGTTTGATCCCCTATGATTCACTACACACGCAGAGTCTGATCTCTCTTTTCCATTTGTCAAAGGCTTAGAGCCAGGGCCTGATCACCCATGCCAGAGCAAGAACACCCATTGTTCTCGCTGAAAGGCTGTTTCTTGTTGCACTTATCTTTTTGATTGATATCCTTGATCGGAAGGATGGTGAGCCAGCGCCTGATCTCCCTATTCCACACTCCACAGTCTTGGTCCAATCTTTCTGTGGCATAGCACATAGCCAGGATCTGATCTCCCCATAGAGCCTGAGCAGAAGCCCCAGGCCCCTCTCCTGAGTTTCATCTTAAGCCATCAATATGCCAGTAATCTCTCCCGCCAATACCCCAGCCTGCCTGGCTGCGAGAACAAAGAGAGGGGGCAGCCAAGGTGATATAGATCCTGCAACTCTCTGTTCTCCTTAAGACAGGTCATGGGGAAAATAAGGCACCCGGGCCACACTCTGAAAAGGAACCTGATTCACTTTGACGCTCTGCAAGTTCAGGGGTCATCCCTCTCCATTATGGAAGTCCAACTGTCTGCTTTCATCATAGGTGTATTACCAGGCCACACTGCACTCAGGTGTAGTCAACGGTGGTATCAAACACTCTTTCTAAATGAGGAATTACACACTCTTGAAGAAACCCGGTTAAACTGTGAGAGAGATAATTTTGAACAAGCGCCGCATCTTGACTGTGCTGTACTTGCTCAGAAGATATTTTTCTTCCCAATGAGGCGCGATCGAGTGCTAACCAATAATAGCTCACGAAGAGGAGACCATAATCCCACATGCAAATGGATGTACACAATGAACCCTGTGCCGCACTAATCCACAGGAAACAGTGGTGGATAGGGCAGGAGCTTTGACTGACAGGTCGGGGGCACCACCGTGAGCAGGAGGCACTCGGAGTCCCACTGGAGCGTGGGGAGGTGAGCATCTCCTCAGCACTCCACGCTCTTCCCTCTGGAGCCCGAGGAGTCATAATCAGACTCTTGTTATACACTAGTACTTGTGTGGTCCCCTGGGCTCATTTGCATACTAATTACAGATTGCAAATGAGGGTGGGGGCAATTGTGTTCCGCCTGTGTCGCCTTGGCGGCAGAATATTCCGGTGATCCCACTAAGGAGCTTATCAAGTACCGCAAGAAGAGCAGAGAGAAGGAGGGTCCCCAGATATACAGCCACTCATTAGTATTACAATAAAGGACATGAAAGACACATAAAACATTATATACTGCCAAAGTGTTGTTTCCACGCCGTGTCTGATTTAGTGTGCTGGGCATCTCGTTATCGCCCAGCTCTCATACATACACACAAGATGCAAGGCGGGGCCTTAGGTAGCCACAGACGCACAACCTCACACACATACACACACACACAAATTCTGATGGGGTACCTAAATAGCAGCCAGTCCCGGACAGCAAATCATCGCATTATTCTGCACAGTTAGCTCGTCTGACAAGACGCACAGTCTCAGTCTCCCTGTCTGAACCCAACACTCTTATAGTCATTTATTTTCTCTCTCTCTCTCTCTCTCTATCCACCGACCCCCGGCTCTTTTGTTTCCTGGTCTTTTGTCCAGCCAACACTTCTCTGAGTGCAAAAGGGTGGTAAGCTGCATATGGGTGTCATATCTGTAAAGGAAAAGGGGAGGCCACACACCCAAAGGAGTGTGTTTTCAGCCACACTGTGCCACCGGTGCTCTTTCCCCGCCACGAAGGCCCACCTCTGTGGATTTGTGCCTATTTCCCCCACTAGAACAGCAGGGGGGCTTTTTTTGTGCCTAAATGTATATCGAGAGGAGATATTGCTGTGCAAACACTGCATTGTGGCGCATTAATATGCATCCTTTTGGTATTTTTAATTTATCTTGAGTACATGAAATTTTTTTTTTTGCCGTCTCGATTCCACAAGTAATTTCTTTCTTATACAGTGTGGCTTATATTCCAGCATACGAATGGAATATACTGTGATATATTTTCAGTTCCAGCCCTCATTTACAATATGTCAACGCGGTTATGCGCAGAATCAACGTTATCAATCTTTCGCATGGCTAAATGAGTTCATAGGGGCTCATGCAGTACAATTTTATCACTTCTGCCCTGCTTTGTAGCGAAAGGTCCTCTCCCGCTCCACACAGAAGGCTAATGGTCCCTGTAGCTGGGCTTTCTTTAACCAAAGAATCAATCTTCCCCACCACAGCCATTTGCAGCCCGCTGTCTCCTCTATTCTTGCTCTCATACAGGCTAAGCCGTTCCAAAAGGCCCATTAACCTGAGTTAAATCCCTTAACCACTGTCTACTACGGCCAAACACACACACACACAGACATGTGGGCGCACACACACACACACACACACACACAGGGACGAGAGGATAGCTTAAGCTCAGAAGTGTAATAATTCCGCTGTGATGATTCTGCTTTGCGATAGCGATGGCGGCCGCCTTTTCTCCTGCTCTAGTTTGCTAATAAGGCGGCAGACGCCACGGAAGTGAAAATTAGATTATTTTCATCTTGGATGATTTCTGGAAATAAGCAATGCCACGGAGCATGATTTGGCTGCCGTTCTCCCGCTCTTCCCTCGACCCCGAGCGGAGGATTTAACACCGCCGCGAAAGGAACATGACTTTTAATAATGTTGTGTGGCGCGGCCGCGTCGCTATGAAATATATATCACAGCAAAGGGCGGAGGAGTACACAGAACGTCGTTTTTTTTTTTTTTGTTTCAAGCTCTTAAATGTTCTCCGCGTGTGGCTGGTGACACATACCTCCCGCTCCGTCTGAGAGCCTCATGCGTGAGTATTATATCAGGCCTAATTTTCCCCTCCGCTCAGCCTGCCGCCACGCAAGGTTAACACGGATCTTTATCAGCAATCTCCTACTCTTCCTCCCTCGCTGACACGCTCACATACACAGACACCCCCCCCACCACACACACACACATAGCCTAAGCCCTACCCTGTCTCTTTCTCTCTGACATTCATGACATTTGTCTTTGCAAAAGGCAATGCAGAAAGCTGCCGTGATTTCGTGTTCAGTCTGCTCGACTTAGTCAAAGCATCGGACATCTCCTGACCTCGCTATATGTGTTACCAGCCGGCAATCGTTTGGCATATTTGCACCCATAATTCCGCTATCTGCAACACGTCAAGACTGGTAATGCGATTACTGCGCTCAAATGAAATATCGAAGGCTTCCTGACGCGAGTAATGACTACAGGGGCAGATCACTGCGAGAGAGAGATGAGGAAGTGAGAGCGAACAGACAGGGGAGATGGCGAGAAGGCGAATCAATTCTTGCGGGGCTAAAGGAGAAACTAAGAAGAAGCTTGCAAGTCCACCGCTGTCGCCTGGTTCGATTTGAGAAGGTGCAGAGAACTGCGCCTCCAACGCATCGAGCACGTCTGGGACACGGCTGCAGGGTAGTCGTAGTGATGCCTCTAGAATGAGCGTGTGCGAGTTAGTGAGAGTGGGCGGGAAGAAACGGTGAACGGTGGTCTTTTAAAGGTAACAGTGCTTTGCAATGGGATGTTTTCTCCATGATGACAATCTACATCCAACACTTATCTGACCATTCAGTTAATTAATTAGGCTCATAACATTAACCTATTTTTGAACTTCGCTTCTGTACTCTCTCACTCTCTCTCTCTCTCTCTCTCTCTCTCTCTCTCTCTTTCTCTCCCTGCAGTGGTGTGGATTTCCAGACATGCTCCAGGGATGGGAGGATCCGCCCCAGCCCACCCACTTCCCCTGTCCTCTCCCGTGTCCTTCGTAAAAGCTCCTGCTCTTCCGGACTGTAACGAGGGTTTACTACTCTGCTAATTACTCCGACCAAGCCGGCAGCTAAACGCACCTGGAGGGCCGAGCGTGTCTGCACACTTATAAATAAGCAAATAAATAACTTCACATCCTACCAAATCACACACTAAATCGAAATTTCATCTCCAACCCTAATGTTTTTTTTCTCCTGTGCTTTTTTAGATAACGGGCGAAAATTCTTTACCAAACAATTAAGCAGTTGCTGCAGCTTCGCATATCCCTAGTACCTCCTATAGCGTTTTCACAAGGAACAAGAGTCAGTCGGAGCGAGCAGTCCTTCCCCCGTAACCCCACTTTATTTGAGGGCGAAAAGATAGATTACATTCCCATTGAACTGGCCCTAATCCTAAACATTACATTTGCAGCGAGGTCACGCCATCTTAGGGAGAGGAACTCCCTTTGTTCAGTTTTCAAGACCGGCAAGAAAGGGATTTGGTGATGCTGGAGGCAGGGAGAACCCTCTGCTCAGCTCAGTGAGGTCCACTCCAGGACAACCCGCCCCCCCCCACGTCCTGCCTTCAGAGCTTCAGAACACTTGAGCAGTGAAGCCCACCATCACCTAACTGCCCCACTCAGACCAATAAATCCCTCTTCATAAACACAGCCTTGCTTGCAGTGAGTGAGAGGAAGGGAGAGAGAGTGAGAGAGAGAGAGAGAGAGAGAGAGAGAGAGAGAGAGAGAGGCCAGGGCGAAAGAGGGAGGTACAGGGGAAGGTGTTGCTGAAATAGAAGAAGCAGAATGAAGTCCTATAGTATGTGCTTAACTCTCAGGTTCAGAGCTGTACAGCACAGTTGGCACAGACTGGAAGGGTCACTAGGATCCGACCCTTCACTGCGGCATCACGACTCATTAGAGCGGCCGGCACAAAGCACCACAGAGGAAGAAAGAAAGCCAAAACTGCTTTCCCATATGGGACAGGTCAAACAGAAAGGTACTTCTGGGATCAAGCAGAGTAACCCAAACACACTACAGCAGTGTTGCTAAGTCCAGTACTTGAGAATCCCCATTAAGTCTGTTCTATTTGCAACTTTCTAATGGCTCTGTTGAGGTATGATGGGAATTGGGTTTGGCTTCGGGCTCGTTTTGCACTACAAGAGCCAAATACGGCGCCTTGACGTGTGGCTCAGTAGTAGTAGGACAGACGCTATGACACAGTGGGTCTGCGAATGAAAGCTTAGTCATTGCCCTCACCTTTACTTGACTCCTTGAGAACCTTATAAACCATGCTCAAAAATGTGGTTCGCTTAAGTGGAAATGTATCGCGGCAAAATGTGACTCTCATAAACGTTCTGGGCTGGACTGTTGGGGATGACCTCAGCCTTTTGTCTCGGCCAGCAGCGGCGTCCGATGGAAAGTATCGCTCCTCCCAAAACAGAAAGGGGGAAAAAATGAATGTTTGGAGAGGGTCGGCAATGTTGTGGCGACGGCGTCACCGTGAGACTGCAATTACACTGCGGCCACATCACAGCAGCATAATGGAAACAGCGCAAGAGCGCATCCCCCCTCAGCCCCTCTCCTCAGCAAGCCCACTTTTCAATGAGAGGAAATTGAGTCTGAGACACCGCCATAAAACATGATTTCACTCTCGTCTCCAGCCAAACCAGGACAGAGAACAGTAACATTCATTTATATAAATGCTTCTATTTTCCCTCCAAACAAGACCCGGAGTGTCCGGAGCTAAATTGCTGGGGCAAAAAAAATAACACATATTCATGAAATCTTGTGGCCGTCGCTCCCATATCTATACAAGGACCGTATTTTAAGCTTTTTAGCTTTTCAGCACCGAGCCTTTTGCCGAATGACACTCTGTGGCCTGTGGGAATTGAACAAGAGAGGGAATCTGAGCCTTCTGAACACAGCTGTCTTCCTAACGGAGCGCAAGTGCAGCTTCGCTATTAGTTTTACTGGTAAGAAAATCAGCCTTGGGAGCTGTTTCGCCAGCCTTAGAGAATGTTTCCAACGCTGAAAAGCATGCAGCCCAAGGACAGGCCACCAGCACTTTGGCTTGCGTGAGCATATGGACATTTGCCTTCCTGGACACACACATACATACACCAATACACATACACAAGCACGCACTTCCCATACTGGAACTTCAATCGAGATCAGCGGTCTTCTGACATCAGTGCATGCAAGATCACGCTGACAGATGTGCACACGTAGGCAACTGAGAAAGATACGTACACACACACACACACACACACACACACACACACACAAACACACACACACACACACACACACACACACACACACACA
>JBBPDB010000011.1:16156439-16167160 GCA_037974465.1 Brachypetersius altus
GGGTTAAATGCAGAGCAAGAATTTCGTGCTGTTCACACTGTGTGCTGTGGTGTGTTCATGTATGACCAAATGATCACTTTCACTTTCACTTTAGGTACCGTACTTGGTACCGAAGAACCGGGACTTTTGACAACACTAAATATATATATATATCTATATATATATATATATGTATATATATATATATATATATATAGTCAGTTCCCCCATTGATCTTTCTTACAACAAAAGGTTGAAAGACAAATCCATTAAAATGAAATTTTTCAATAGTGTTTTTGTACTTGTTCCAGTGAAGCATTTTTGCCAATTTTGAAAGATGTTAGTTGTTATTGTTCAGGTAAGTAATATATACACACAAATACACATATTACATTACGTTAGATTAGATTAGATTACGTCATCAGCTCTAAACTTTTGACCTCTTTCACAAAAGAGGATTTATAACCACATTATAGCTGTGATTCTGCCCTTATTTACGACAGCGTATAGTGCACTGGGCTTGCGTCACTCCTAGTAGTAAACCTGGGGGTTCATTTTGGCATGGTGCATTTTGGCAGCTTTATTTTCACCAAACCTGTGCCTCACATTGGTTTCAATGCCTTAACAGGACATAGAAATAATAAACAAACTAGCTAAAAAAAATCCTGACAGATTATTACCAATGGTTGAGCAGTTCATGTGAAAGAACACATTTGTATAGTGTACAGGCCTCTTAGAGGGGCACACATTCAGTAACAGTGGGCCTCAGTTGGCTCAAACCCAGCTGTTACTGTCAAACAAGGCGAAGTAAATAGTAGCCCATTAATTAAACAGCCTGTAAGGAATCTTCTGTCTATTCTGTCTACTATATTCTCTAATTCACATGTTTAGCTGCATCTTACTCTCCCCATTATTCAGTTGGAATGGAGTCTTTGTTTGCAGGACTCCTTGGATTTACCACCCACTTGCTCCGCCTGGGCTGCAGGAATGTACCGCTCTGGAATGTCCCTGTCGAAATGGAGCTTGGAGCTCAGCGTGATTTGCGTATTATAAGGGTATTCGTTATGATTAGTAACGGTGACAGTACTTCTTTAAATACTCATGATACTTGTATCTTTCTTGTGATATCTGGTTATAGGCATAGACTAGTCTCCAATTTGAGATTTCATAAATACAAAATTGAAAATGTAACAATTAATTCTTATTAATACAACATTTTAAGAACCACACCAACATGTTTAGTGTCTCTAACTGTATTTCTTAAACATAAACTTAATATCTACTGAATGAAACAAGATTTTGTTCTGGAATATTTCCCTCAGCACCCGGTCACTAAAAAATTACAAACCGTGTGAGAAAAGGTGATTTTTATTAAACGGTTATGATTAAAACATGCTTTCTGTGAAATATTCAAGAGTGGTGCCCCTATCTGAGCAAGACTGCAAGATCAACCTCAGACGAGAACGCAGTGTTCATGGCCAGCGGTCCAAGATAGCATAATTAAAAATCAATCCCTACATTACACAGCACAGTGCCACTCAACATGGGTGTCTGCAATCTGTTGTAATAGAATTAGCTCTTAGTGTTTAGTTGAGCTATCCAGTGATGTGTCATTTAAAAAGTAATACCTCAAAAATAAGCAGATTGTGATGGAGCGTAATGGGGGAGACCTAGCTGTTGTGTTGACAAGGACTGAAATAAGTAAATCTGGGTGAAATCCTGACACATTTTACCCTTCATTTACAAAAACGAACAAACAAGCAATACAATTGGAGAGGACAGTAACAGTTCTCAATAAAACTATGGTGTGAATGAAATCTGTCATATAAACAGTTTCACACTTCTGGCAGACAAAGGAGTTACACTAAACATTACAGAGGACGTGATATACAGGAGAAAATGTATAAATATACAGTGATCCTCTGCTTTTTGTGGGGGGTTATGTTCCAAAAGCATCTGCATATAGTGAAAAATTGTGTTGTTGTGCTTTGGTAAAAAATGCCCATTTTTATAGTGTAAACCCTAAACATGCCCCCAAATATGCTCCCATAACAATTAATTCAGTTTAACACATTACTCTCTGAAAGAAAATGCAAAGGTAAATAAATGACCAGAATCAGAAAACTTTATTGCTTCAAAAACCATTAGCAGTTAGCATATATATATATATATATATATATATATATATACATACACACACTTGTATAAATACCCTAAAAATAGCCATTTGGCTCTCAACCTGGTAATAGTTATAGTACTGAATACAACAGTCTGAATAGCAGATATAAATATCTCAGCAGTGTTTTAACTATGCATACAAATCCTCCCTGGGAAAGAGTTGAGCATCTGATCCTCATCTATGGGCATACACCATTTAGATTGTGTTTAAATACATCATTAGCAGTGAAAATGCTTAAAATGGTACTTGTATAAAAGAGAGAGTGAACGAGTGCAGGAGTATTTGCGTGCTGTTGCATAAAATTGAATTTCTCCTCAGTAGCACGGGGCGCCTCTGAGACAGCTTCTGGACACGGCCCAGGTGGCAAAGGTTTTTTCTGCTGCCTGGTCTCATGAGGTTTCCTCCCTGTTATTATATCCCATCACAGAGCACCGCCTGGCAGAGGCTGGCCGAGTGCTGAGAGCTATTTAATTTAACTACTGACACAGTGGAATGGAACTCAGAGGAGAGAAAAAGAACAAGAGATGAAAAACAAATGTTTCAGCCTTCAGCTTGGGCATTCAAACACACACTGAGCCAAGTTACACAAACTTAAGTGCTATACTGCTGTCAACAGTACACTATGTGATTTTAGACCTACAAAGTGGGGATCTTGGGACCTCATTTGGTACTTTAAAGGGGGTTCTCCACTGACTGGTTCCAGCTCGGTTCGGTTCAGTTCGGTTCTACTCTGTTCAGTTCGGTTTCGGACCTAAGGTTTCCACTACAACTGGTTGCTATAGCGACCAAACATTCTGAGAAGCAGTCCGAAAGAAGTGCTCTAAGCTGAGGTAAACAACCCGGCATCATTACAATCGCCAGCATGGATGAAATTAGAGGGGTTTTTATTTCTTATCCTTGGTTTGTGGCTGTTTGACACCAAACAAGGCTTAAAGAAACAACATTAGGCTAACGCTAATGCTAATGTTCCATCAACAACACTGGCGTATCCATAGCAATCACCAATCAGTAGCCTCCAATACGTACACGTCATCATTTAGTATCGGTTCAGCACGCTTGAAACCTCAGCCAAGGTGGTACCAAGAATAGTACCAGATTTTAATCATGGAAAAGAAAAAAAAAGGCGAGTAGAGTTTGACCAAACCGAGTTGGTACCAGTCAGTGGAAAACCCCCATAAGTTGAAGACAGGGTGCCCACTTTACATTCTGGAGAAGACTGGACATGAGAACCAGAAACCATGAAGTTCATGTCAGATTCATATCAGTGAAATGTACCAGGCATCCTCTTAAAAAAACAACTGTGTTATCAGTGTCTGAGCAAAACCTTTCTGTGATGAACAAACCAGTAGAAACGATCCAATATTAATTCATATGAACTTCTATTATTGGTTATTACGGCATTTTGCTTGTTCTGTAAAGTAGCCATTTTGGGGTAACAGGGTTTCGTCCAAAGGTGAGGACATGTAAGTGGGTTTAAATAAAGTCAAATCAAAATATAAGTCAGGCTTATGTAATGTGGCTCCCACAAACAGATTATGTCCTGGCCAACCAAAAGGTACACACTGTGCTTTTTTTTTTCTTTTGAATGGTGCCCTTGTCTGTGTAAGGTTTTATTATCGATTTCCGTTTGTTGTGTTTAAAACACCCAGTGAAACAATGACTTGCCAAACTGACCCCAAGCCAGCTGAACATGTCTGTGAGTTACATCTCAAAAGAAGCAGAATAAAATACGTCCCTGGTCCATAAACAGTTCCACATTACTAGAAAATCTCAGCAAACCAAGATCAGACAAATGAGTTACAATAAACATTATAGCGGAAATGGTATGCAGCAGAAAATATATAATGTATGAAAATGTGTATATATATTAAAAACCTAAAAATAAACCCTAAAAAGTTTTTCACATGTCAGTTATAAATAACCAGGTAACAGTTATAGTTATCTGTTATACCAGTAAAAGTGAAGACATGAAAGTGGGTTTTAATAAAATAAAACATCTTTGTTTTTCCGTTATGCGGCTGCCTCAAACAGATTCTTTTTTGGCCAACCAGAAGGTACACGCTGTGCTGGTTTCATTTGGATGACGCCCTTGTCTGTGTGGGGTTTTATTATCGATTTCCTTTTGCTGTGTTTAAAACACCTTGTGAAACAATGACGTGCCAAACTGACCCTAAGCCAGCTGAACATGTCTGTGACACTTGGTGAACAATAGGACACAGTAATGGTACCATAGCAGTTCCATTCAGGGGGAATTCAAAGGAAACAGATTAATATGCGTCCACTGAGACCTTTTTGTTCCTATCTACCATAAATAAATAAATACACGAATAAATAAATCCTGTGTTTTCTAAAGATTTCAGTAAGTAATAATACCAGTTACAGATAGAATAAGCTAAAGAATAAACTGAGGTTTGGTGCAAGGGACGTCCACTGATAAGAACTATTTCGTCATTATGCTGACATTCCTTCACTGCGTATGGGAGGATCTGTTGATCTGGCACAGGCCCTGAAGCACTGGAGAAACTGGAGAGGTTAAGATTGTACTTACTCTTCTCTGAAAACTACCAAACCCTTCAACACCCACACAGAAGCAGGAACAGCAGCTTACCTGCAAAAAAAAAAGACAAAAATATCTGCAACTATTCCATCATTCAAACACTGAAATACTATAATAACGTAGTTACTTTGTCCCTCAGGCAATAAAACTACACTGCCTTATAGACTGGGTGGAGGTGTTGTGAGTGATAATGCATAAACCAGTGCCAGTTTCCTGGGAAGAGTCGTTAAAGCTGTAAGCCAGACCAAATATGCATTAAAACAGGGAGGGAAGGGTAAAGAACACATCAAAGGAAATGGCAGATAGCGCAGGTCTGTTTGGGGAACATTAACTTATTTAATAACACTTAACCCTTGATTAAACAGTCCAACACCATTTCAAGTCACTGCTGGGAACGAGCTGGCATGAAAATGTCCTGCACTGTTGCTTTTGCCGCAGCACCACCTGCTGGATGCATAAAATTAGGACTCAAAGGGATTCCTTTAAAATAAACAGACCGATTTTTAGACGAACATTGCGTGACGTGTTGTAATCTGCATCGCATCGATTGATGGGTATTTGCTTTCATTTAATCTGTAATCATTCTTGACATTTTAACCAAATTGGTGGCAAATCCCTATTAAGCCACTTTAAAATACCATAGAGAGAGACCACAGACAGCTGAGAGAAATTATTTCCCTTCAATAACTGGAAATAAAATGGGTCTTTGCTCATCTTAGTTCTGAGGATAAATCAGGTGATTGCTAGAGTCATCTAAAATTATATGATCATACATGGAGCTTGGGTTCCCAATCCTGGTCCTGGAGAACCTCCTACCCTATACACTACAGCATTGTCATTGTTCTAACTCACTCATTCTACCTCAAGAGGACCTTGATACTTAGATTATTAGATGGATCAAGTAGGCTTGAGTAGGAAAGAGGAGTGCAGGAGTACTTCAAGAATGAATACCCACAGAAAGATCAAATTTGGTGGATTGGTCGCCCTGATGCCAGTATATTCCATCTTACACATAATGCAACTCAGTGGTGACTTCACAAGTATGCATCTAAACACATTACAACTCTAAAATCCTAAGTAACAGGTCTAATGTAAACATTTAAGTTAGTGTTATGTGATGGAGGCATTACATGGTGGCAGTTTGTTTGAGTAAACAGTATTTTTTCCACTGATTGTTTTATAATAAAAAGTGAATCTGTGATATGGAGTAATCAAACCAAAACCTGAGGCCATGCTATAGTAATGTACCATAATCCCCCACGTTTTCCAAGAGCACCCGCATATAGTGCAAAACGTGCTGTTGTGTTTTAGTAAAAAAGAAAAGCCTAAAATGCCTATTTTTATAATGTAAACCCCAAATATGCCCCCAAATCTGCTCCCAGAACAGAGAAACTCAGTTTAATACATTACCCTTAAAGGAAATTTAAAGGTAAATACTAATCAGAATCAGAAAACTTTCTTGCTTGAAAAAACATTAGCATTAGCAGCCTGCAGCAAGCGAAAAAAACACTCACACACAAAATAAATGTTGAAATAGGTCTCTCCGCCCGCATGTTTAGACAGGGCACAGCTTACTAATACTAAATAAACTGAGATAACTGTTGAAAATTGAGGGGGGGTGGGTGGGGGGGGTGGAGTTTAAAACACTAAAATACAAGGACAAGACACAGAGCAGTCATGCTGCAGCAGCTTCTCCTTCTTCTTCTTTTTTGGCAGTTGACAACTTTTCAGTGTATTACCGCCACCACTGGGCTGGGGGTGGTAATACAGTTTGGTTCTCAGAAAAAATAGACTGAATCCGCGAATGTTGATCTGCGTATAACTGAGGGATTTCTGTACTGGCATGAAAAACATTCAGTATCAGCAATAGCAGTCCTTATCAGTGCACCCCTAATAAAAAAAAAAACATAAATACATACACAGAGCTGCTGGAGACAGTCAAATCAAGCTCGTAACAGTATGTCACCTGCTGCTGAATCATAGTTATGGTCAATCATATGATCACTCATCGAAGGTTCTCTCATGTCACACTGACATGTTCATTATGTTTTAGTGCAGTTGGCACAGATGAAACATAACACAACTCCAGACTTGGGCACTGGCACTGGTCTTGCGTAAGACCTGCTGCCACCTGCTGTGGCTGACATAAACCCACAGTATGTCATGGTCATGAGATATGCAAACCAATACTACAAAAAATAGCTGTCTATCGCTTTCATTTCTCACAGGTATTTATGGAAGCAGCTGCAGGGTCGCTCTTTATCTGAACAGTCTTGAAAGTAGAGAATATAAATTGCCAATTTATGCAAAAGGGCACCATAGAGCTGCCTGGATTGCCAAGCATATTCAGTCACAGTGGCTTCACTGAGACTTACACTGCACAAGTCACTGTATATCTGTGAAAGCACTAATGAGCTGTGGAGTTAAACGTCCTGGAAAGCATAAAGTCTAAAGAACAGGTGACTCCTCAAGAGAGATGAATATTAACCTACTGTTAGCCTCTTCCCATTTCAGAGAACCTGATCTGCCTTGGGGAAAAATCTTAATAATGTCTTTAGAGTCTGTTCATTTCAGCAGTATTCCAGATACACACACACACACACACACACACACACACAAACACACACACACACACACACACACACACATACACACACACACACACACACACACACATACACACACACGCATCATAGGGTCACTGGCCATTGGTCACAGATGAGCAACATTAGCAGCGGGCAAAAGGCCTGTGCTGTGTCCAGAGCTCAATAGCAGGGTATCTACTGCCTTTGAGCGCGGCTTTGCCCCCGCATGTCCCCCCAGCTCGGTATTTGCTCGAATGATTTGTGGACTCCGGGGAGCAGGGATGTGCCTTTTTGCAGTAAGCCGGCAAGCCCTCCCCTCCCCCGGCCCAACCGCTTTGAGTCTCTTCCCTGCCGTCTTTGAACTGAGATCAGAGGGAAGCGTTTTGGCACACAGCACGCCGGTCGATCAGGTGCAGGGGCAAGGCTCCTTTCGAGTGGTCTGTTGTTTTAATAATGCGACCCCCCCCCCTCTTCCTTTGACTTCTTCTACCCCCCTTGCCCACCCCTGCACTTTCTCCAGCCTCCTGTGCCCCCCCCCTACCCCTTCAACCCCCTCTAAATCATTATGCTATAGTTGGATTTCTGTCACTTCATGCCATGCAATTACTTGTCAGACAAAGGGACCAAAAACGGGACTGTTTGGGAACACAGGTCTAGAGGGTCTGGAATTTCATTGGGGGGGTCCCTTAGGATGCCGGGGTTGGGGGCAGCAGTGGTTTGCATCTGAACTGACCACATCCAGTGCATGGGAAAGCATAAGAGAGCCCACTTTCAGGGGATTTAACCCAGATCGGATCAGGAGAGTGTCAGCAGGGGAGCTCTCTACTCATCAGACAGCCACAAAATAAAAGTCGATGGTTTGAGAAGTGACCTCGTAAAAACGCACAGGCAAGAGTTACAGTTCAGGAAGATTCCACAGATACTCCTCAGGCTGAAATAACAACAAAATCAGGCCAACTGGGTTCCTTCTGCTTCAGGCCTGCAGCTCCGTTTCCGCATGAACAGCACCACCTACTTTAGCAGTGTATGGGTTTTCAATGACCCTCCATTAAGGTAACAATACTGCAGTTGTGAACAAACAAAACCTTTGTAAATATGTCTAACGAAACCGAAGCGATGGGAGCAAAAACGAGAAGAGAAGGGAAAAAAGGACTGCAGTGGAGGATGTCCTATTTAACCAGCCATGTCTTTTTTCTTTACACCTGTCAAGCCCTGGAAAAGCCTTGGGCCTTCTCTGGTTATCATGGATAAAAAAGCCGGCTTTTTGACTGAGTAAATCAGAGAGCGCGGCGCTCGGCAGGCGAGAAGGGGCAGAGGGAAACAGCCGGTTTCAGCCGCCAACGACGCAATTTGGTGCAAATTTGGCTGGGAAAAACACAGGGTGTTTATTGTGCGCTATCATATAGGCCCTGTCAAAGCCACCGCCAATTATTGCCATTAGGCTTCCATCATGTCAGTGGCTGTCGCTCTCTCACAGCACGCCCCCTTCTCCCAGCCCTATAATCTACGCCCACTTTTGCTCCATCAGGGCCAGGGCTGAAGCAGAAGGATTGTTAAAGCTCACCGCCCCTCTCCCTCTCTCATCCCATCTCTCTTTTCCAGACATCAGGCATGAGGATAGAAGAGAAGAGAGCCAGGCCAGGCGCTAAGTCACCATCGACTGTGTTATTCCATTTTTTTTCTCTCCAGAACCTGTCCGCTCCTCGTCCCCTTTCAGCCTCGTCCACGGACCTGACTGATGTTTGTATTGTGTGTGCTGAATTGGGACGGAAATGGCCATTAAAAGATGGGTGACGGCTCTGTGCGTGTGCGTATGCGTGTGTGTGTTCTCTGCAGGCGTTAAGCGTTACAGCCCCTGGTGACTGCAGACCGGGATATCTGTAACCTCATAGTACTTTATACCTGAATCAGAAAATGTATGTCTATTCAATATAGAATAGAGCGTAGCACAGTTTAGTAGTGTGCACATCATCCAAGCCAGTGCTACATCAACTGCATTTGCCAACAGGTCACAGTTACTGCCCGCTATGCTGAATGCCCAAACACTCCACTCACCCAGGGAGATGAAAGGCAGTAAGACTTCTGCTTCCGGATGATGTCATCGACTCCTATCTCCTCCACTGCACAAGCGGCCTTTTACCCCTCCCAGCACTGCCTCCTCCGCACTGGGGCTACGTACTCGCATCAGTAGCCCCGACATGCACGCCAGGCCCACACACCCCTCACACACACAAACACGCTACAGAGAGGCCTGCTGCAGGGAATGTAGGTCACCTGTTACAACTCTGTTACAATTCTGTTACAATTCTGTTACAATGTAAAGCTGATGAATCACAAATTTCACATTTCAGACTTTCTTGGAACATTTTTTTTTCTTTTTTTAAAGTTCCAAGTTGTTACAGAGTTGCTTATGGATTATTGTTATCTATAAAAATGGATACAGTGGCCAATCTCCAGAATATGTGTCTAGACAATGCTTAAAGAGGTTCAGAGAAGATGCTTTATCTCACTCTTGCTAGTCGTGTTTGACCACTGATCTAAGAAAAACACACACACACACACACACACACACACACACACTCATGGGTTGAGAACTCTGCTGCTGTGTGCTTTGGAACAGTGAGCCTTCATGTTGCCTCAAACATACACACACACACACACACACAGTGCAGCCAGCACTGGGGAGCTCAGCCTGGTGAGCCGCCTGTGTGAATCATTAGACCTATCAGAGGCACTGGAGGGGAATTAAGAGGCTTTGTAAAGGTAGCAGTGCTGGACTGCAGGCTCTACCTGGTGACCACTTAAGAGCAATCAGGTCTTCAGTCCACCACTGAGAGATCCGTTCAG
Source organism: Brachypetersius altus (assembly GCA_037974465.1). Classification (NCBI taxonomy): domain Eukaryota; kingdom Metazoa; phylum Chordata; class Actinopteri; order Characiformes; family Alestidae; genus Brachypetersius; species Brachypetersius altus. The sequence goes on from JBBPDB010000011.1 coordinate 16,166,587, forward strand.
CCGAGAAGCCTGCTGTTCTCCCTCTTTTCCTCTATATCTCTCTCTCTCTCCTTCTATCTATCTATATGTACACTGATCAGCCACATTAGAACCACTCACAGGTGAAGTGAATAACATTGATAATCTAGTTACACTTTCCCATTTCCACTGGGACCTAAAACGCTGCAGCTGAAGTTAACAGAACGGATGCGAACGAACAAGAAAAGTTTTTTTTTTTCCTTAAGAAATGGTTGATATCATGTGAGCGGGTTAGAAGGAGATTTCTCTTCTATTCCTTCAGCCATTTCCATGAGCACCACACCTGATTCAATCTGCAAAAAGTACTCATTGAGCCAAACCAGGTATTCGATCATAGCTATAGGTAACACTAGGCTTCAGAGATGAAAAACTTACTTTGCAACAAAATTACTTTTTATAATTCTTGTACAGTAATGTATACTTTTACACATTTGTGGGACAGTAGAGATCTCTCTCTTGCTCTCCCCTTTCTTTCTTTCTTTCTTTCTTTCTGTGTGTGTGTGTGTGTGTGTGTGTGTGTGTGTGTGTGTGTGTGTGTGTGTGTGTATATCCACGT
>JBBPDB010000011.1:16224419-16238245 GCA_037974465.1 Brachypetersius altus
AGTGAAGTTGCTTGAGGACAGGAGTGATGTGTTGAGTGCATGGGGTTCTGGAAATGATACGGGCGGCTGAGTTCTGAGCTAGTTGAAGTTTATGGAGAGATTTATGTGGTAGACCGGAAAGCAATGACTGGATGAGTTCAGTGTGGAAGAACTTGACTGACCCACACAGAGCCCTGACCTCAACCCCATCCAACACCTTTGGGATTAATTGGAACGAAGATTGTGATCCAGACCTTTTCGTCCAACACCAGTGTCTTACCTCTACATGCTCTACAGAATGAATGGACACAAATTTCCACAAAAACTCCAAAATCTTGTGGAAAGCCTTCCCGGAAAAGTGGATGCTGTTATAGCAGCAAAGGGGACCAACACCATATTAAAATCTATGGGTCTGAAATCAATGTCATTAAAGTTGGTTGGTGTAATGGTCAGGCATGGCAGTATTTTGTTCATATAGTGTACATATGACCCAGTGTGCTAACAAACATATAAACCTCTATGTTTTTGTGTTTGTACAGTCATTATCTTGACTACACACAGTTGGAGTGCAGTGTTTTCCGTACTCCAACACACATGACTGAGCCCTTTTAGGATCTGACTGGGTGGAATCAGTCATACTGGAGCAGAAGGGACCATAAAGTCTTTATTGCCGTGGCCATCTCGGACTGCAGTGGGCTCCGCTAATGGCCACTGTTATTAAAAGCACAGAACTCTGTCAGTGTTGGAAACATTTAATTCTAATGGCAGGTCTGAGACAGAGAGAAGCTCTGGGCTTCGGGCCATGGCTCGCGGCAGGACTTCTGGTCGTGACCCAGCTGAATCACCCACGCTCGTTCAAATTCCCAAGTTCTTCATGAGATCAAGCTGCATCCATGAAATGGATAAATGTTGCGTCCAAAATGTTTGTCGCATTGCTTGGTGTTCAGTGGCTGGAGCTGAAGTACGCTCTGTTCCACCATGCACCATCATTACCATCAAATTGGCCACAGTTCTGGTTGGTTTGTGTAGTGCCATTCGAGCCGAATTGTTTTTGTAGTGTAGTATTGTAATAATGCGTTTGGCACAATCATTTACACTCTTGGCTCTGTCGTCAGTAGTCCGTGTGTCTGATCCCTGGTAATGCCTAATAGTGCAAGTGGCCTTGCTCTTTCTGGGTGGGTGGCACAACCTCCTTCTCACACCATCATTCATTACATTGGAAACTGTGGCTGAAAGGAGAACAGACTTCTGTCCGTCATGAATGATGCTGACCACCAAGTCCACAGTATTGTGGCTGACTAGAGAACTCACCAGTATAACGTGCTCCACTGAACATCACAGTAAATCCTTTCTTCCCATCAGACACTATTACTCCTGCTGTCCACACCCAACATCAAATGATTCCAGTTGATCAGGCAGTGATCAGTATACTGGTGGTGCTGAATGCTGAGTGGTTGGAACTCCTTTATCTTGCCTCCTTGTATCTTTGGACACAGTCTATCGCAGTGAAACATTTGTTCCCATTTCTTTCATTTAATTTACTCAGTATGACAAAGATAAGACAGTCTGACAGACAGAAAATAATATTTTTTGCACCAACAAGGTGATTCAAAGCAAAGATATAAAGAGATGAGGGGTGGCTGAAGGCTTTTGCACAGTACAGGACATGCTTATTAGAGCTGACAGATTATTCAAAACTGAAGTCAATACACGTCATACATTGCTGTATTCCACCTGTTACAGTTACTATATAATATATATATAACAGCTGGTTAGAGGCATATCTGCAGTGTGGACAAGGAGATGTGAAGAAAGGAACATGTGGAATCCATAAAAAAACTTTTACACAAAAATATAATTGACTAAAATGATTAATAAAATGTATGTACATTAAGAATATATTAACAACATACCTCAATACATTCCACGTTCCTCTGGAGTGACAGTAAACTGAGAGTAAGAACTACAGTTGATACTAAAGGAGTGAAATGTGGGAGTTGGACTTATTTACAATTTCACTGTGAACTACTGGCCATTCTGGAATTGGGTCACTTTCTCCTCCACCTTTTATTGAATGGACCTGCAGAAAATGGTCAGAGGTGGTGATAGAGTGTTTCTCAGGTGAGTCGGTGTGGAGAGAATGTGAAAGCAATGTGGATGAAAGGTCTCCTTTTTTGAAAACTTCACCTTACATTAACAGTATATTTGTTGTGTATGTATGATTTATGCACTTTTTTTTCATATTACATTACATGAGTTATGGCATTGTATTTAAGTTCTAATGTATACAGTTCTTTCAGTTCTAATATATATATACAGTATATAGACACACACATATATATATATATATATATATATATATATATATAAAGAGAGAGCGAGAGATGTATAGATCTATATATAGATGTATAGATGTTTTAACATATCCCTCAACACACCTGTGTGTGTGTTTAGGCAGTGAGGGAGAGCGAAGCTGCGCAGTGTGTGTTGATAAGGAGAGGAGGTCACATTGTCCAATCTAACTGCCATTAGCTTAATGTTGTATGAGACATCATTAAAAAGCCATCCTGCTGACTGTCCATCACCTGAGAGGGGGGGAGAGAGAGAGAGAGAGAGAGAGAGAGAGAGAGAGAGAGAGAGTCTATGAAGGTTAGCTTCTCGGCTCCTCTGGCTGTCTTCTCGTTTTCTCTCTCCTCCTCTTCGCTCTTCCTCTTGTAAGTGATATGTGATATAGAGCCGCTGTATAACGTGGGCGTTAGTCTTTATAGCAGTTAAAGAGAGAAAAGGAGTGGAACAGTTAAAGTGCAGAAAGAAAGAAAGAAAGACAAAGATAGATATTGCAAGACAACACTGTGAAAGAGACAAAGGAGAAAGAGAGGAATGGCAGTGATGAACAGAAAGAAAGAAAAAGTCCAAAGAGAGAAAGACAACGTAAAGATTGGAGAGAGAGAGAGACAGAAAGAGATACAGAAACAGAGAGAGGAAGACAGACAGAGAGAGAGAGAAGGAGAGAGGAAGACAGAAAGAGAGAGAGAGAGAGAAGGAGAGAGGGAGAGAGAAAGAGAGAGAGAGACTATTATTTATTGTGTCATTGCCAGCAGTTTGTCGAACAGTGATGTGTCGACCAATAAATCATCCTTATTAACTCTGCATCATGCAGTGAGTTTTATTTTTATGCAAACTGCTTTAATATGATGTGAGGAAATGATGAGATGTGTTGATATAGTGTTTGATGTTCTAATTAATGATGTACCTGCTGCTATTATTTGTTTCAGGGTCTGAGGCCAAGTTTGCGAGGAGGTGCTGCAGAGGTGAGTGTGTTTATATTTCCACACAGCCGCTCTCTGTGAGGCATCCGGGGGCCTGCAGGCTGGAGCCGGTGTGAGTGTTTATGGGTGTGTGGGTGTGGATAAGTGTGTATGTTTTGTGTGAGAGGTTTGAAGAATCCTTGCCTTTGTAGCATCCTAAAGGTCAGAGATGACACCTTTGATTAGCTGACTTTGGAGGAGATGCTGTAGGGTAGAGCAGGAAAACACTCAACTCCCCACTGAGAAAAAAAACCGTGTGTGTGTGTCTGTGTGTGTGTTAAAGCTCTGTTTGTGATAGGAATATATCAAACATCAAACTAAAATCTGATTATCTTCAATCAATCTTAAACAAATAATAATCAGATAATGTGAAATAACCAAAGTGCAATTAATGAAGACTTTCCGCCATATGGTTTCAGTCTGTATTTTAGTGTCATGGATACCTTATTTGTATAGGCAGTCTTCACTCTCTATAATTTCTCCAATTAATCGGACATGGTCGAGGGGGCTAGCCCTCGACCATGAGCTTCCTCTGAGCATGGACAAGACTGGAAACCAGGGATCCATGCTGTGATGACTTTATTTAAACGAAAACAAGAATAACATAAACGGGCACGAGGGCCACCAGGATCAGGAACGAGAAACAGGAATCAGGACGAGAAACAGGATAAAGTGCTATAAGTGAGGCGATGGATAGACAACTGAGGAGAACACAAATAGGACTTAAATACTAAACCAATCAGTAACTAAACACAAGATGGGTGGAGCATAAGAACACGTGACACAAGTAGAACAGAACATGAACCAAAATAAAAGCCCTTAAAACAAGAACAGAAAACAGAGTCAAACCAACCGAAAAGCAACAGCCTCTAATGGCTGCCGACCGAACTGTGACAGACAGGGTGAAGGCAACTTGTAAAACAAAGCAGTATATTTATGTTTACATTTATGGCATTTTATCAGACGCTTTTATCCAAAGCGACTTCCATTCCCTAACTACAGGGGGCAGTCTCTCCCTGGAGCAACTTGGGGTTAAGGGTCTTGCTCAGGGACCCAGTGGTGGTGCTGAAGGTAGGATTCGAACTTGTGACCTCTTGGTCCGGAGGCAAGTATCCTACCCACTGAGCTACTCCACCCAATAAGTATGTTTCCTAAGGATGTAACAGTGTTTGCGACCTAAAATGTGGGTTTTTTTTTATCAAGGATGTTTTGCTTTATGTCAATAATAGAAAGCCATTCACTCCAGAATTATAACTTTCAGACTTAGGGTTAGGGTTAGGGTTAGGGTTAGGGTTAGGGTTAGGGTTAGGATTAGGGTTAGGATTAGGGTTAGGGTTAGGATTAGGGTTAGGATTAGGGTTAGGGTTAGGGTAAAAACTCTGCAGTTTTGTACTGGATTGCAGTTACAGATTACAGATCTCTACTGTACTCATTTAAGTTATAGTTCCTTCAAAGGTACAACTAATCCAGTCTGAATGGCACTAAAAGCTAAAAACACTCATCGTCACTTGGAACACTTGGAATGTTGAAAGACAGCCTTGTTTACACTAATGCCTCAACACTGTTTTCCACATCAGTTTATGGTCTCAGAAAGCCAGCCGACATTTTGAAGAGGAGATGGCGACTCTATAAAGGAGACGAGCGCGTCCCTCCAGCCTTCGCTGCCAGGGAGAATTTGTCCGACAGTGCCGAGATTGATAAGTGGATTTAGAAAGCCCCTCCGCAATAGGTGGTAAAACGGCTTTGTTTCCACGACTTGGAGGCATAAAACGACCTCGTGTACATAACTCTTCTGAACAGAGAGCAAATCCCAGAAAAACAACTTGTCGTCTGAGTGGACAGTACATTCCGCTGCAGTGTATTCGGAGATAAATCTAAGATGATCAGCCATGAAACACTCAACATCCTGAGCTGGGAAAGGGGCTGGATTTATGGGGGCGGGACTCTTGGGTGTCAAGAAGCGACAATCAAGACAGAAAGCATGAATAAGAAGCAAGTTTTGTGGTTGTTATTAAATCAAACTGATGCGGTTCCCAAAACGTTTTATTAGTGGGTTCGGTGTAGGTTTACCTCGGTTGTATGTGATGCTAAGGCTTGCACTAAGCCATAAAGGCTTAAGAGAGTGGGTCAAAATCCTTGCCCTGGACTACACCCGCATTCACTAACAAACTGGCATAGTTTGTTTGTAGCATTAATGTAATACAGACCAAAGCCATCTAAACTGACTCTCAGCCTGCTTTGGTGTTCTGTATTGACACCAGCATGTTCAATTCAATTCAATTTTATTTATATAGCGCTTTTAACAATGGTCATTGTCACAAAGCAGCTTTACACAATTAAATAAATGTGAAATAAATGTGTGTGTGTGAATGAAGTGCCTCTGATGAGCAAGCCAAGAGTAACGGCGACAGTTGTGTTCATCATCTCTTTGTGAGCTCTGAATTGGTAATCATAGAACAGATCGTTTTGGTTTTAAAACACTCAATTTACACACACTTCTTTTTAATATATGACTGTTTTTGATATAGATTATAATTATATATATATATTATGAAATAGCTTGTTGCTTTATAATACAAGATAGATTAATGACAGAAAGGTATGATTTAGAATGTTTGGTGGAAATCGTCACAGTTATTGTATAGCATAAAATCTGTCCAGTTTTTAATTTTTAATCTATTTTATCTGTATGTTTGCATCTTCTGGTCTAATGCTGAATATGCCAGTGTGGACATTAGTGTGGACATTAGTGTGGACAACAGTCTATTGCCTCCTGCTTTGGTTTAGACCCAGGGTAATCAAACGAGACTGCAGAAAGTGTGAGCAGAATGAAGAAAGATTTCATTGCCTCATGCTGTTTTTTACTCTGAGAATGCACAGAAGTGCGAGTGATCGTTAGTAGAAATGACGACTGAATACAAACAGGTTTTTAAAGAGACAAGTTTTAGAATCGGAAAAGAAATTGATGGTGTTGTGCCATGTCTAACCCTTGAAACGGTACTTTTAAAAAAAAAAAAATGCAAATTAAAGAGAAGGAATCACAAGTTGCTTTTTGATTTAAACTCACATTACTTCCTATATGAACAGGTCTGCACCCTCTACTGTCTGGTTAGTCAAAAGATGTGTCAAAAATGTGACAAAACACAAATTTAGAATCAAGTTTACAATCCACATCAAATTTTCCTGTTTTTTATATATATATTCTAAAGTAGTGAATTAAAACGTTGCTTTTGTCAAAAGAGTCAAATGGTAAAAGAGCTCTGGAAGGCTGTGAGTCTAGACTGTCTACATGTATGCTTAGGTGTACTAATGACTGTGTGTTTGTGTGTGCACGTGCGTTAACGTGCACTCCCGCTGTTGTCGAGGCAGTGTTGGGCCGGGCTGCTGGCGGGAGGGTGGCAGAGAGAGAGAGAGAGAGAGAAAGAGAAAGAGAGAGCAAGAGAGACAGGGTGACACTTCAGCTTTGAAGGCTTCATGCAATATTAATGTCCACGAGGGAGAATCACTCGCCTGGCCCCAGGGGTCACCCAATTAACTGCAACACACTCCCATTTCCACGGTGGCATGTGTGTTCCGGGCCGTTAGTGCCACACCTCTCTCCCCATACCAGTGTGTGAGCATGTGTGTTTTCTTATTTTTTTGTTTCTGTCTGTTTGTGAGTGTGTGTGTATGTGTGTATGCGTGTGTATGCGTGTATATGTTTGTGTACAGTCACCGCTATTGTTATGTACTTGGTAAGTCCTTTCACAGTCTTGTCTCTCTCTCTCTCCCTCTCTCTCTCTCTCTCTCTCACACTCTCTCTGTCTCTGAGGACCTCACAATGAAGTGGCTCTGCATTGCTGTGATGCTGGTAGCTAATGTACTCTTGTACTTTTCGCCGCTTTTTAATTCGCTTGAAATTAATTGAGTGGCCTGCTGCCGGCTCCTGCTATGAACATAATAAATAGAGCTCCCTTTGGATTTGGACCTGGCAAAGGCTCATGCAGCACATCCCACACACAAAAACGATCCTAACTACACACACCGGTGTGTACACACACTAGTGAATACACTCTGACAGAGCGATAATAACAGAAAAGTAGCCCAAGTTAGCCAATTAATGCGAGGAAATCCAGCCCTATCTACAATAAAGAGACCAGTCTGCACTCCTAGAGTCTCTAATAAAGCAAAGGCTGGCAATCTCAGTTCTGGGGAATCAAGTCTCTCCAAATCGCTGCTCAAGAGTTATACTAATCAGTAGGAGGGCATGATTCGTATGTAGTGCGCATGTGAAAGGTCACATTGTTGTGGTATACTGGGTGTAGTTTTTGTTGTATTATCAACATTTATAGGGATAAACTTCTGATTAATAGGTTACAGTAAAGCCTACAGTTAGCTATGTAAACATCATATACAACAGTTAGCATGCTAACATCATAGCTTAGTTACTTAAGCACTGATGTACATTGGTCCGGATAACAGCATTTGCCAAATGCCTTAAAGGTAATTGCAGTTAGCTAGCTATGTTAACATCATAGCCTAGTCTGTTCGCTATGATAACCTCAAAGCCTGCAGATATTTTACATCATAGCCCACAGGTAGCTAACACCATAGCCAGTTAGCAGTTAGCTAGCTGAGTCAACATTCAAGCTATTAGCTGACAGTACTCCCTATTCTCCTGTATATAGTGACATTATGTAAAATACTTGTACAAATGTATAAATCTTGAGCTATCGGTAAATCCTGAGTTATCTAAGTTAAAATAAGTTTCAATAATGGATGCTAACTTTAGCCATAAGGAGGACTGTGATTCCATGGCTACGTCCGACCTCCCCTAAGAGTGAGCTTTAGCTTATTTATGGCCTATTTGATGTATTAAATTAGATGCGTAACTGAGGGAAAACACACAAAATGCACAAAGCATTGGGTCCTAAGGAGTGAAACCGGGAAGCATGGCAGTAAAGTGCGACGCCATTCATCCAGACAGTATCTCCAGTTTAACAGCTTCGCATTATCAGGATGGTAAAAAGGACCAACAGGAGGCTAATTACTGCACTAAACACAGCTACAAGTGCTCTGAATGCTTATCAGAGTGCCGGCCTGTACAGAAGGGGCAGTTCTATCTCTATCTCCCTCAACAGCATCTCATATATCACAGTCTTGTCTGTAGTCTCTATGGTCCTAGTGCTTCCTCCAATAACACACAGCCACTGATAGAAGCTAGCATGCCTTACTTTAACATAAAGACTCTCCAGCCATTGCCAGGACGATATTTAGTGCTAGCCGATGACCTTGTATCAAACAGCAGTGTCCTGATACTGCAAAGGGTTATGCAAAAAAACATTAGTGCAAAAAATGACATTTTCCAGTCTCTCTTCATTGCCACCTTTTACATAATTCAGGCCCAGTCTGTAGCCGTCGACTTTATTTTACTGTCTGCCCCACAGAAGCGACCTTGACACTTTGCTGCACTTGGTATTCGTACGAGTGCGTTTCTGATCCTGGGGCTTGTGTGTGAGCTTAAGTTCTGGTTTTGCGTGCCGTCCAGGCTGAACGCTGTTTAGCATACGTACCCCTGCTCTTAATCTTCAATCCACTCATATGATTCCTAATTAATGACATGCATTCATAATGGTCATTTAAAATGCAAGGACTGTTTTTTAGAGGATATCAATTATGCTAATGAGAGCAAGAAAGCCCATTTAATACAACTCATTTCCACAAAATGTGTGCTGCTGCATTCAAGCCATTTTTCCTAAATTTCATTTGTGTCAGAAGAGACTTCTTTCTTCTTTTCTTTTTTTTTTGTCGCACACGCATGTGAGCTGGAGGTCATTTGAATTAAGACTCTGCTAAACTGCCACATTAGGAAAATAAGCAGAGTGATGGTGCAACACTGAAACTTAATTTTCAACTGTGCGCATCTTATGAGTCAGGCTGAACTAATTAGCTCGAGCGCGCGGACAAACACACACTTAACTACGTACTCGTTCATCCAGCGGAGTGACCTGTACAATCGAAAGCTAACAAACCATCAGTGCAATTTAGTTTTTTTTTTTTATCAGATTTTTATTTCTTTTATTGTAATCATTTTTTTTTACATAGTTTCACTCAGTTACAGCATACCAACATATTTTTGATCATTTTTACTTTATCTTTCTGTATATAATTTTCATTGAATTTATTTTATTGTTTTAATGCTTTCGGGGTTTTTTTTTTTCTCATGTGCTTTGTACATAAACCCGACTGGATTCAATGATTTTCAGCCACCCACCTATTCTCCCTGTCTGTCTCTGTCTGTGTCTTTATTGCAGAAGGCTACTATTGTGGTCCCATGCAGATAGCACAGGGCAATGAAGTTGATGAGACGTGTGTGTGTGTGTGTGTGTATGTGTGTGTGTGTGTGTGTGTGTGTGTGTGTGCGCTTGTACACCGAAAATAAGGGTGTGAAGTACAGGTGGGATGGCCAGTTAGGAGCCTGTATCCAACTGCTCAATGGACATTGTGCCAGCAGCCATGCCAGATACTGATTTTACATCTGTCCAGGAGTGTCAGTCCACCTACGCCTGCAACATCCCCCCACGCACGCACACACACACACACACACACACACACAGTCTTATTTCTGCATATTATTGAAGCAGAATAGACAGAAATACAATAAACAGATCAGAAATGTTGAGGTTCACATATATTATTCATGCAAATGTTTATTTTTAAGATGACAACTGATCAACACCTTTTTCAAATGTTTTCATTTAAATGAGCATGCTGTCAGTATGCATGTATTTCTCATTTTAAAGACCAGGTAAATTCTTAGTTCTGTATTGAGGTAAACTCTCTGTTCTCTTGTTCACAGCCATTTTAACATCTTTGCTCCAAAAGAGTTTCAGTGCGTGTAAAACAGAGGTGGACAGAGTACTCACATTCAGTACTGAAGTGAAAGTACAGACACCGCTGTTCAAATGTTACTCCAGTACAAGTGAAAGTCGTGCCGTCAAATTTGTACTGAAGTTAAAGTACTGAAGTACTTGCTTTTAAAAATACTTAAGTATTAAAAGTACATTTTTTTTCACCGCATTGTTGCATTTTTGGCACAACACATACAATCCCTAACGCCTCTGACTCGCCTCTGACTCGCCTCTGACTCGCCTGTAGAACCTCTAGAATAAGGAATGCGTAAAATGTTACAGAATGAAACAAACCCGAGCGACGAAGAAAACATTTATTTTTTTATTTTTAACAATGTTTTTATCATCACAGATTACACACACACTAACAATATCTGCACAGAATGAAAACATCAGGATTCTTTGGATGCATAATTTAGAATGTTTCAACCATAGAACATCTCTGACCGTAATTCAGTGCTGAATTAATATCTTTTGCTCTCTGGGCTCCTATTAACACAGATATAGATATAGCTCCGTTTTTACGTGCTTTAACTTTATAAATGCATTAGTAGACCCTTGCCTTGGACTTGGCGGGCGAAGTCCTTTCACAGGCCGTTCTGCACGTTAATGTGATCACCGTCTAAAACCTCGCACAACTTCACTGCAAACCTTCGCTTGTAGCTACTAAAGTGTGTCCAGACCTCAGTGTGTCTGCGCTGGAGGACGGGTTTTTCAGGCCGTTTTATAGTTTGTTTTTGGCAGAAACAGCACACACTTAAAACCAAATTAATCTTTAATCCTTTCGGAAATTATTAACGTTTGGCCATGGGTGCGAAAATGGCCCCGAAAATCTCCGTCTCCGTCTCCGTCTCCGTCCTCCGGCGCTGCAGAAATGCAATACCGGCGCTGAACTTAGTTTGATGGTTACAGGCTGTAAAATACTACTCAAGTGAAGTACAGATACTCCAAAACTCTACTTAAGTACAGCACTCAAGTAAATCTACTTGGTTACTGTCCACCTCTGGAAATAATCATCCGAATCAGAAAACTTTATTGATTGAATTTGCTTAAAAACGAGTCGTTACTGCTAGCTGTTAGCATTAGCAGTGTGCGGCGAGCCAAAACAAAGACTGGTCCAAAAATAACTCTCTACCCACATGTTTAGACAGAGCACAGCGTACTAATACTGATTAAACTGACATACCTGCTGAAAACGGGGGAAATATGAACAGTGCTCCAGTCCTGCTGCACAACATCACGCTCTCTGATTGGCTGCTTCCCGTCCCGCCTCTAAGTTCAGCAGTATTTTACATTTCAAGACACGCTTTCTATATTTATACAGTTATGATTTATATGGAAATGTAGCTGCATATGCGTTCATATTTATGTTACAAAATTTGTAAATTATATTCTTTTCACTAAAAAGCTAAAAAAGAAATCTATTTATTGCAAAAAAAGCGCGAAGGATATTTGGTTTCTGGGTGATTGTGGGGTTTTCGCGTACCGTTAGACTGAATATTGATATCATGGTAAATTAAAAAGGTGTGTGTGTGGGGGGGGCGGGGTCTGATGGACTGTAGGTCAGTGTATGTTTATAACTGGTGTGTAACCCTCGTCCTGCCTGCGGCGCTCGTCTGTCTGTCTGTGTCTGTAGGAGCTGATCCCAGAGTTCTTCTACCTGCCGGAGATGTTTGTGAACAGTAACGGTTACTGTCTGGGGGACCGGGACGACGGGACCCCTGTGTGTGATGTGGAGCTCCCCGCCTGGGCCAACACCCCCGAGGACTTCGTCAGGATCAACAGAATGGTGAGGACTCGCCGCGTCTCCACACTGTGGACGCCGGAGTTCACGCTTTCATCACTTTCACAATAATAACACAGAATAGCTAAACACCTTTCAGCCGTCTTCCCTCCTGCCTCAGACTCAGCCTCACCCAGCAGGAGCTTCCTGACCCAGCTCAGCTCTTCAGGAAGTCTGTTGTGTGAAAGATGTCTTCCCAATAACCTGATCAGGACTGGCTGACCTCAGAGCAGCTGTGTGGCCAACAGATGTGATTTTCCACCATGTTTAGCTTAGCATGAGACACAGCGCCCCCCAGAGGGACTTCCTGAGAGGTGCAGGTGATCAGGGACAGCGTCAGGCCCGAGTGTCCAGGGTGAGACTCACAGTGAACTCAATCATTCAAGCAGAACAAAGAGCCTCTAACTGAAGTCCTGAACCAGTGAAGAACCAGGAGCAGATGATGGATAAGATGGAAAATAGTGTTTCTGCACCAACAAGGAGAGTCATAGCAAAATATAAATGAGGGGTGAGGTGTGTGTGTGTGTGTTTGTGTGTGTGTTTGTGTGTGTGTGTAGTTGTGACACAAAGTATCTCTATGGATGCACAACAAAATGTGTGTCATGACAGAGACAAAGCAGTAAACAGACGGTACTGCAGTGTAGCAGTAACAGTGTAATAGTAACAGTGTAGCAGTAACAGTATTACAATAACAGTGAAACAGTAACAGTAACAGTGTAGCAGTGTAACAGTAACAGTAACAGTGTAGCAGTGTAACAGTAACAGTGTAACAGTAACATTGTAACTGTAACAGTGTAACAGTAACAGTGTAACAGTAGCAGTGTAACAGTAACAGTGTAACAGTAACAGTGTAACAGTAGCAGTGTAACAGTGTAACTGTAACAGTGTAACAGTAGCAGTGTAACTGTAACAGTGTAACAGTAGCAGTGTAACAGTAGCAGTGTAACAGTAACAGTGTAACTGTAACAGAGTAGCAGTGTAACTGTAACAGTGTAACAGTAGCAGTGTAACAGTAGCAGTGTAACAGTAACAGTGTAACAGTAGCAGTGTAACAGTATCAGTGTAACTGTAACAGTGTAACAGTAACAGTGTAACAGTAACAGTGTAACAGTGTAATGTAACAGTGTAACAGTAACAGCGTAACAGTAACAGTGTAATGTAACGTTAACAGTGTAACGAAATGTAAAGCATTAACACGAGTGTAAACATCACATTTAATCACAGGACAGAAGGTGAAATATTTCCTGAACTCATTTAAAACTCTCTGCACGGTTCGCCCCTCATCACCAAGGCCGTCTGTGAAACTCTCTCTGCTGCTGCTTCCTCCCGAGGCTGGAAATAGAGCGTCTGACTCGATACTAATGCAGTCGAACTCAGACCCCAGTGATGGACAGGGCTGGACACTGTCCCCACAACATTACACTAATGTAGACTCCATCAATCACCACTCAGTCCAGGAGAGAGAGAGGGAGAGAGAGAGACAGAGAGACAGGGGGCGGTGAGGGTGAGGGAGGGGGGGGAGAGAAATGGGGAGAGAGAGAGAGACAGAGGGTGGGGAGGGTGAGGGAGGGGGAGTGAGAGAAATGGAGAGAGACAGACAGAGAGACGGGGGGGTGAGGGTGAGGGAGGGGGAGAGAGAGAAATTGAGAGAGAGACAGAGAGACAGTGTGAGAGAGTTAGTCTGGTATCTTTTGTGAATCTGTGTAAACAGTTGTGGCAAGATTCTATAAATAATGTTTTGTTTTCCTAAAGTCCAGTGAATGGTTTGGAAAAACTCTTGGGTAAGAAAATACACTCACCTAAAGGATTATTAGGAACACCATACTAATACGGTGTTTGACCCCCTTTCACCTTCAGAACTGCCTT
>JBBPDB010000011.1:16274506-16277006 GCA_037974465.1 Brachypetersius altus
GCACCTTTGGGATGAACTGGAACGGAGACTGTGATCCAGACCTTCTCCTCCAGCATCAGTGTCTGACCTCAGAAATGTTCTTCAGAATGAATGGAGACAGAAACGCCAAAATCTTGTGAACAGCCTTCCAACAAGGTAGAAGCTGTTATAGCTGTAAAAAACAAACTCCATATGAAAGTCTATGTATCCGAATGCAATGTAATTTAAGCCCCTGTCGGTGTAATGGCCAGACATACGTTCTGCGCAGTTTAAGCGTGTTTTCGGAATGACCTTAACCCCTTGAATACTCGACCCCGAACACTGAAGGGCCAGTGAACCTGGGTACAATCTGCCTGTGTGACAAAACTGAACACACAGTCCATGGGTCATGTGATAGAACACTAAATACGCTTCTGTTCTTCATGCATATGCATTTGAGCGAGGTCCATGTAAAATACGAGAGGATTTTAAGTGTGTGACGGTGTTACATATTTCTGGTGTTTATACAGTATGTCGCACTCAGTGTTACATTTAACCAAGCAAATAGGCCCCCGACTGCACATTTACACGGGTGTGCAGGCGTCTTACAGATTCAGCACACTGTCTGTGTGAGTTGCACCTGAAACCGAGGTCTAGGACACTAAGGAACTAGTTCTCTGTCTTTTAAACCCTGCATCTCACCAGCAGCTAGTAAGTTGGGAGAGATGTGTGCAGTCTTGGTACATTAAATGCAAAATACAGGCAATTATACATCCATCTGGCCCACCTAGTCCTATAATGAAATAATATATGATGTATTGTTACTAAAAAAAGTACATTCTTGGGTAAAAACACTGGACATATCTTCACAATACACACACACTGCATACTGATGACAAGCTGCGCCTCATCTACCCGTCCCTCCTCTTTTCCTGTGTTACAAGCTGTTATCAGACACAGAGGGTGAGGAAGGTCCAGACTATTGATCATTTCTTTTAATTACCCCCAGCATACCAAACAGCCTAAATGAACTCTCCTCTCTCCTGGAAAAGCCATGCATATTTCAGAGGCAGGAGGCCTACCGTATGTCATTCAGGTCCACTCTGCACTTATCACACTTATTTATCTCCCTCTTTCCCTCGCTCTCTATCTCTTTCTCTCTGTGGCAGAGTCCGGAAGGGCCAGTATTCAGAGGTCTGGTGACTTCCCTGCTTAAACACACCTACAGAAACGGGTAATTAAACAGTGATCAGGCAAAATCAGGCAAGCTAAAATAGGGAACCCAGTAAACTGTACGTGTTGGAGTACCCGAGCTATATGGCATCACAGAGCTGGTCACTGTAGCCTCGTCAAAGCTCTGAATCCCAGCCGAATGTGAAATGCTAATGCAATGTATCCATTGCGGGAAAGGTACAGTGCTATTTCGGTTATTCCATCACCCCGCCTCTTCAGCAATGCTGATTGGCACTTGTTGGCTCCCCAGTTGGCTCCCCAGGGATAGATGTATGGGATGGGCTGAGATTTCTCTCTCCTTCTCTCTCCCATCCTTCTCTCTCTCTCTCTCTCTCTCTCTCTCTCTCTCTCTCTCTCTCTGGTGTGCTTTAGGGAAGGATGGAGCCCCACTCTCTCGGCTCTCTGGAGCGAGGCCCTCCATCCTAATGACGGACTTTAGAGGGGACATCTGCATGGCGGAGCAGAACAGCCGCTGACATGCTGTAATCCACTGCCGTGTCACAGGTTGGCAGCCATGCCAAGGCCTGGCGCATGCCAGCCAGCCAGCCAGCAAGCAAGCCAGCAGGGCACAGACAATGGCCAATAAAGGCCAAGGTCCACAGTGCCAGCGAGAGTTAGCAAGAGAAGGCAGATGCTCTATGCTCACTGACACCCCTGCAAAGAAAAGCACAGTACACAGGGTTTTCTGCTGCTCTGGGCAGACTGTGAGGAACTTAGAGCTAATAGCTGTCTACCTTCTGTTTTACGTAAACACTACGCTGCACCAAAACTCAAGCTAGAAAATGAAGATTCTAAGCTGTCAGTCGTGAGATCATGTTTGTCTTATTGTGCCCGAAATGAGTTTTATAGGAAGAAAAGCCATCTTTTGGTGAGACGGCCAGAAGTACAGACTACCTATTGATGTAGAATATAAACAGTACGCTAATTATATTAATTAAATAACTACACAATTAATTATCCAAATTCTTGTGAATAGTAGGGGAAACCTCAGCCTTCAGTTGTTATCAGGTCACACGGAAAAACAGGGTGGAACAGTCATGTCACAAAAGTAAACAAAAGTAACCTGAGCAAACCTCACACGGTACACGCCGCCGCGCTATTTTTATTTTTCTTACGAGGCAAGAGGGGCCACAGGCAATAAGACAAGAACGCCGTCGCAGCTTCCTCCCATAAGCTAATAAGCTGTAGCCTGTCTGCAAGCCGCTGCTCCAGCCGCCGGGGATTATGGCCATCACCCAGACGCTCATTTGTGTATGAGTGGATAGGTGGCATGCTGTTTCAAGTGGAAGAGGGAGAGTGAGAGAATGCG
>JBBPDB010000011.1:16279506-16284620 GCA_037974465.1 Brachypetersius altus
GTCCGCTCCACACATACTGTTCAAGTTATATTATGTTAATCTCTCCGCTTTAATGGTGAGTGTGCCTACGTGAGAGGGCTTGTGTGTGTTTGGGTTGGTGTGTGTTTGGATTGCCATGTGTGAAAAACAGTCGATGAGGGGGGTATCTGAAAGGCATGGCTGATAAGGTGCCGCTCCCCGGATTCATTTGTGCTTGGGCGCAAGGATTAAAGGGGACGGAAGCTGCAGATAGAAGACAATTGAACCAACATCTAAACCGTTTTTGCTTACTCTCTCTCTCTCTCTCTCTCTCTCTCTCTCTCTCTCTCTCTCTCCCTCCCTCCTTGCCCTTTCTCGGTTGATTTGTACAAACGGCATGTTTCTCTGTTCACCCCCTTCTCTCCTCACTCAACAGTCTCAAGTCATTAGCATCGGGCTGGCCAGTTCAAGGTTAAAGCGAAAGTCGCTCGGAGAAGATAAAGGCTCGGGCCAATAACACAATAATGGAAAAGGCAAATTAAACACCACAGCTTAAGCTGGTTTTGGGGCAAAAATGAACACGATGGTTCTATTAATGAGCAGAATATGGCTGCAGTGCCGAAGAATCATTGCATCTTGTTAAAGCTGCTCTTTCTGAGACCATGCATCACAGCAGAGACACAGGAGAACAGGAGAGCGTGCTTGAGTCGAGTATAAGGTCAGCATTTTAGTGAGGCTTCTTATGGAATTTGCTTTTATCCGGGACTCAGGTAAAGCCAGCATGTCTGAAGAATCTTCCTCTAATACACAGAGTGGACATAAACCATTTGACACTGCCCTGCTCCTTACAATCATCATCATTTACCTAAACCTTCATTTTCTTATTTGCCTTTTGCACTCCAATCTTTCAGGCTACAATGCACAGATAGTGGTCAATGCTAAAGCACAGAGGGCTAATAAGAGATTACCATAAATCTATACATCTGTGAACATACTTTCTGCATATTTGCCATAGCAGTGTCAGGCAGCGTCTCACATCAAAGTCACTAAGCCAGGGATGTCCCATTTTGGAGTCCAGCCATTTCCTGCACAAACACGCCTACTACACTCAAACAATGTATCAAACTGAGTTCTTCTGTAGCATAATATACGCTTTTAGTGCAAGTGTAGTGCTCATATTTGAAAAAGCATTGATCATAGGCTGTCATAAATAACAAAGGCCTCTTTCAAAATCACTTAAACGTCTTTTATGAACCACTTATATTTGTTGTATAAATGCGACACCAGTACTGCAGAGACCCCATCCTGTGATACCGATGACGGATATGTTGCACAGCCCTGCTTTCAGTTATTCAGTCATTATTTGGATCAAGGCAAGGTTTGCATGAAATATGAAAATCATGTAAATTCTATAGGGTATACGGTTTTCCAGTGGATACATATTATACAAGGCCAAAAGTACATGGACATCCCTCCTAATTATTGACTAAATATTTAAAACGCAATCTTCATCGACAAGCACTGGCACTACAATGGATCTGAAGAGCTCAGTGTTACTTTCATAGGATGTCACCTTCATCGCATTTCTTCCCTGCTAGATCTGCCCCAGTCAGTTGTAAGTGCTATTGTTGCTAAGCTCCAAAGCATTTGACCATGCTAGGGCATGTAGTGCACAGCACATACAATTATACTCTGCTGCATGACTCATTCTAAACTGCAACTTGACAACAACTGTGTGCAGATAGCTTCATTAAATGTGTTTCTATGACCAAGAAGTGGCACAATCAATATGCACAATACAATACTAAGCGTCAGCTAAAGTAGTTTAAAGCATGCCGCCACTGGACTCTGGAGTGATAAATTATGCCTCACTATGTGGCAGTCTGCTGGATGAACCTGGCTTGGGCAGATGCCAGGAAAACACTAGCAAAAGTAAAGTTTGGAAGAGGAGGGATAATGGGCTGGGGCTGTTTTTCTTGGTTTAGGTGAAGTTAATACTGCAGCAGAAAATACATTTTACACTATGCTATGCAACTTTGTTGCAATAGTTTGAAGAGGACCCTTTACTGGAATACTTTTGACCATGTATAGTGCATCATATTCACAATCAGTGAATGTTGCATATTTCTTACAGTAAAGGTAGCAACAGCTTTCCATATAGCTTAGGGTACTTAGAATCTTTAAAAAGGATAAAACAAAAACAATCTAATTCGCCCGAATCTCGCATTTGCCCTGAAAGTCCGGGTTCGATTCCCAAGACCGCTAGGTACCGCTGAGGTACCCTGAGCAAGGTACCATCCCACACACTGCTCCCCGGGTGCCGTGTTCCTGGCTGCCCCCTGCTTCACCTGGTGAATGGGTTAAATGCAGAGGTTGAATTTCGTGCTGTTCGCAGTGGTGTGTTCATGTATGACAAATGGTCACTTTCACTTCACCTACTATCTATCTATCCATGTTTTGAAAAAAGACACTAAGTAAAATACTAGATCTAAACATATGTATTTAATGTTAAAGTTTTATATTAAACTAAATCATAACAGTTGAGTAATTCCCCCTCAGTCCAAAAAAAGTTTACTGGTATCGTCCAATCAGAGAGAGCAAAATTTACAACGCCCTTAAATTGACCAATCAGCTTCGCCGGCTCACACTGCCTGAACCTGCTGAACCTTGGCTGAGGAGGTCTGGTTTTTCACAGCTCCAGTACCAGATACACTCCTGATTCGAACACATTTTTCAGTATATTATTATTTTTTGTGATATTAGCAACTGAAAAACTTCTCATTTTTGTTATTTCGAACCCACATTTATAAACCTGCAGTTTAGTTCGGAGGATCACTGTGACACGAAGCTGCCTGGGGAAACACAGGCTAAAATCTAGTCTTACTTCGTTGTTTATGTTGCTTTAAAGAAATAAAGAAGACTTTTAAAAAAGCTCGACTCCGGAACGGAAGTATTTAGGGGTTTTGTGTGGAGTCGGACAGTTTTTCCGAACCCCCGCTGTGCTGTGATGGCGACTCTGAGGGCGGTGAGTTTATTTATTTTTTTGCTGCTTTTTCATCATTTTTGTTAATAATTAATGGTATTGTTTACACATTCATGCCTCGTCCAGATAAACCCTGACCGCCACTGGCTGCTCGGACCCCTCAGTCCCTTGTTTACACGCTGTTTCCCTGCTTCGGCTCCAAAAACTGCAGAAATGTTTTATTATACATTTTTTAACATCTCCTTGTTCCGAAAACCTAATCTATAACGTTACTAAAGGGACGGTTACCATTGGGACGGTACTACAATTACCGTCCCAATGTGAGTGTGATGTGTATTAAAGGGCCAACGGGCTGTAAAAACTTGTAATGAATGGGTTTGTTGTGTTTTGGATCTGACGTGTCTCTTCCCTTCAGTATAGTTCAGAGTTAAAGCAGCTCAAACCCTCAACAAACCTCTTTCATAACTTCCCCAACCATAATTCAGATTTTAGATGAAAACACAGTCATTCAGAGTGGGTTTGGTGTGAAACAGTTCATTGTAGAGACTCCGATTTCCTTCCAGTGGAGGTGAATGGAACCAGACGTCTCCAACACAAATCCAGCCGTTTTAGTCTCTCTCAAGTGAAGCTCCACGTGTCTGAGTGTTTATATGGATGTTGATGATGTAAAAATTTTAATCTGAAATCATCTGAAACTAAACCACTTTTCTTTGGGGAATATTGACGTTCTGCATGTATCCCTCCACCATGATTGGGTTTAGTTTTAGGACCAAAATCTTCTCAGAAATTAGAAGTACGTTTACAACATATTTCAAATGAGAATCATTTCAATGTGTGATGCTTTTGAACTGCACAATACACTTTTAATTGTTATCGCAATATCTGTCTCTTCAATACTGATCTCACAAAAGGCTGTAATAGGCAACTGAGCATCTAACCAATCACAGAGTTTCTGACAGGGTGACCAATCACAGCTTCAGGTGAGTTACTGGGTGTTCTGATGAATCGAGGTCCTCATGTAATCCAATAATAGTCTAATTTTAACCGTTAAAGGGTTTGGTGAACTGCTGCGGAGCTAAACTGCTGTATTCAGAATAAGCAGATATATATAAATGAGTTCATTATGTGACATCACAAATTGTGACTTATATGAGCCCTTTAATCTCTTGAAAGCTATTGCAATCACAATATGTAGCAGTAATATCGCAATACTGATATTTTTTTCCCTATTGTGCAAAAATCTTGTGAGCTCTTGTTATGTCTTGACTCTAGAGAACTTTAAATTTATTTCAAAGTAAAAGTACACACTTATTTCAAAATAAAATTGGAACTCTCAGATGCTTAGTTGTCCAGAAAAGAAAACAAATGACAGTTTTCATTTTTTGTGTGTGTGTGTGTGTTTTGAAATCACCCTTTGTATTAATGCACAGTGACTGACTGTGGCTTGTTTATTAAAGCAGGCCCTGTTGTTCCACAGTCACATGATTGAGTGGAGCACATGATTGACAGGCCCTTGTAAACACTAACCCGTGTCACCTTGGCTGAGAAAGTCAACACTAGGTGGCGTCCTGTGTGTCAGATCAAAGTTTTAGATTCAAGTACAACATGCAGTGAAATGTATCCCGAATCACTTCTTTCATTATAAAATGTGTACTAATGTAAAAAGAAAGCTAATAATAAAAGTAAGACTTAAACAGGAACAAGTTAAAGACCTTATATGAAAGCTGAATTAGAATATTTTGAAGTTGAAGCTATAAGTGTAGCCCTGATCTAGCAGACTTACATGTGTACAATGTGCAAGTGGGATATTAAAGTGCGTTGTGCCGTATTTGCACAGTAATGTAAACAGAGTGAGGACCTGTAGTATGTAATGTAGTAATAAATAATGATGGCAGGTATAAAATATGACAACACCCTGATGTTCTGTGTCAGTCCCTCAAAGTAATGTTTAGTCGAATGGCCTGAGGATGGAGGCTCCTCTTGAGTCTCCCTGAGACTCTCTTTCACCAACAAACCTGTTTAACTTGTACCGTTTCTCATCTTGTCCTCGTCTGTTTTCCATCTCTTTAAAGGCATCATGCGGACGCTTCCTGCAGCCTCTCTCCGTGTCCTTCGGGTCGCTGCGCTTCGCCAGCTCGTCTTTCAAGGTATTTAACAAAAAAGAGAGATGAGG
>JBBPDB010000013.1:12919-23214 GCA_037974465.1 Brachypetersius altus
CATATATATACATATATATATATGTGTATATATGTGTGTATATATATATATATATATATATATATATATATATACATTTCTATGTTATACATATTTTAAAACTAAAAGAAAATCCTCTTTACTTGAATAGTCTAATGTAGAATGATAGAATGGGTGCAGCATTGAGGGCTAAGGAAACTGTAAGGATTATAAGTCCAAACACTGACACATTATGTTTGGGTACTAATGCAGCTTGTATTTCTGAATGGATAAGTTGCCTCAGTATCTGGCATATTTACTCTGCCCTTGAACTTTGCCAGGACAATCAGAGGCCTACAGTGAATAAAGCTGCTGGTTTGAGTCAGTAGAGGGCGCTCTGTGTCCAATTTGTTTGTTTGTTCCAGCAGGCTGTGTGCCTTGTTTACGTTTACTTGTGTGTTTAGTTAATTTGCTTGCACGCTCACAGGCCGCTGTCCCCTGGCCTAATTAATGCCCCCCGCCCTCTCTCTCCCTCTAATCAATTCATCAGGTGTGTGTACAAGCTGGGGGGGTGAGTTACACAGACAGGATTAAATGTGCACTGATGATGTACAGTTGGATGCAACAGAGTGTGTTCATTTATGTGGATTAATATAATCACAAAAAAGATAATAATAAATCCCAGCCTAATTACATCCTTAATATACAGTTAATGCATGGATGATGACATGATATATAAGTAAATATATAATTAAGTAAATATTTCAAGGAATTGACGCATGTGATAGATAAGGTCATTTAACTGGCGATGATGATGAACAGTGATATAAATTAATCATCATCATTCTAGTTTTATTTTACATGTGTAAAATAATTACACTCTAAGTCACGATTTAACTGTTTGTGACACCATACTGGTGTGTGACATGCAGTAACACCTCAAACCACTTTTCACCTGAAATCCTTTGAAGGTCTTGACAGGTCTTGGGTGTGAATGTTGTTATCAGCTGATCTGAAACAGATGATCAAACAGATGTTCTGCGCCACATTGATTAATCGGGACTCAGTGATAGCGGACTCCATGCAAATGAATCTCAGATGACAGATATAGTAATTAAATGCCATTTTAGGTATCAGTGGCTCAGCAGTGATATACTGCACCTTCCATCGCTAATAGAACAATCCTGATATTTATATTTTAACTGGAGTTTAATTGCATTGAACTGAACTGATTTAAACTGAAACGCTTAGGACTGAATTAAATGGAAGTTAGCTAAACTGAATTTAATTCAGATAACAGCTAACATGAATTCATTTAAACTAACTGAAATGAATTAACTGAACTTAACTGAATATATATATATATATATATTACCTCTGGACACCAAAAGTGTTCACCTAAACAGTGTGTTTCATATACAAATTAAATTATTAAATTGTTTAAAGGTCTTTTGTGTAAATTATTTTTTTGCAGTTACACTTAAACAATCCTAAAATAAAGGGGAACTGCAGCCACTCATGTCCCCACCCCCATCTTCTATGTATACACATATACAAACACATATACAGTATCTATACAAAAATATATATACAAACATGTATATACACATATACAAATACATATACAGATACATTTCTTATTTGTTCTAAATACGCATTATAATGTTTGCCCTATAGGACTACATATAAAGACAAACATCAAGGGCACTGAGAGGGTGAAGAGAAAGAACAATGGGGGTGAAACAGAAGTGAAAACAATGTCAGGAAGGTGCTTTTCCTTCTTCAAGCAGGTACAGTAAGGAACTGTGAATAGTGTCGTCCCGTCTCGGTGCCGAGAGATAGGGAGAAAAAAAGCATAATGTTTTACATGGGGTTGAATGGGAGAGAGATGGGAGGAACAATAGCACGGAGATTGGTACTTAGGAAGGAGAGAGGGAGTGAATAGACAGTCATTAACCTCTTCTCTCTCTCTCCCTCTCTCTCTGGCTAGCTCGTGCAGCTGGGAGGATGATTATTATCTAAATTAGCTCATCTAGCCGTGCAGAACGTCTCTGTTCGGGCTCGCTCGCTCTTTCTGCTCCGTTTTAATCTCCCTCTCATCTCTTGTCATTGTACGTCTCTGGATAACCCGCATACATATGGAAATCAGTGCCCTTTCAGTTCCAATTAGCTGGTTGTAAGTTGTGGCTTTTCTGGCTATCAGCTAGAAACGTTCATAGGCACTCTTCAAAATAAGGTTTCCCAAACACTATGCGGCAGTGGGAAAAAAGTTTAATTGACCTATCAATGCCCCTCCCACATTACTACAAATTAAAGGTGCCAATTTTGGGTTCTCTGAAGAACCTTTCAACTATGGAGAACATTTTTTAAATATATAAGAAATCCATCTACATTGTGATGGCTGGCGTAGTGGATAACACCGCTGCTATCATGAAGCAGACCAGAATTTCATGATGTCCGGGCCTCCTGCGCCATGCGGCGGTTACCAAGGCAATCAGACACCTGAACTGAATGAACCTCCACCACCCCAAACATAAACAACCAGCACAAGGACGAGGGGGCGTGGTGCTTAGGCTCGTACGTCTCAGTCAGCTGTACTCAGAGGCCAATATGAGAACGTAGCCAATATGAGAACGTAATTTATTTCTCCTTCCTGCTGATTGGTTGCGGCCCTGTGACGCTGCAGTCCAGAAATTCCTATGTGGTTCTCATGATTTTCATTTTGTTCCTCATAAAGCCCTGTATTTTCATTACTGTAAATTAAACCCTACTTATACCAAAGAAAACAACAGCACATACCACAAAAAAGGGCAGTTGGTAGCCTAGTGGTTAGTCCTCAGTCAACCTGTGATCAGGAAGTCGCAGGTTTGATTCCTGCTAAGCACCTCTGAGGTACCCTGAGCAAGGTATTATCCCCACGCACTGCTCCCCGGGTGTTCGTAGCTGCTGCCTGCTTCACTCATCTTCTGAACAATTGGAGCTCAACATTTACAGCTCAAAAATTCCACATTTAGAGTTGCCGTTTGTAAACACTGCCGCACAAAGACTTGGTAAAAATGACGTATTGAATCAAATATATTGTCGTCAGTATCTGGTATGTGTGGTGGACATTGGAAAAATATTCATGGCAATGGACCTAATAATTGTTGAGGGTACAGAATCAAACAAAATGTTTGTTAACAGTGGGTTGGGAAGAAAAGAGGATGGACAAAGCAAAAAATATTTGTCAATGGCAGGGGCTGATGGACTAAACAAAAAAATGCAATCATTTCCATTCTGTGACAAATTCTTTGACAAAAATGTAATTGGTCCTAATGTGTGTTTTTTTTTACATCACTGATAAGCTTGCATTAGTGTCTATGAAAGAGTGATTGAGGGTGGAGCATGGATGGGTCAACAGTTTAACAATACAATTTCTGATGTTTTTCTAAACTTTAGTGTGGAATTCCATTGATTTTTTCTAAATGTATTAATTAAGTTTTGAATAGTAGGTTTTGTGAATAAAGGTTCCATTCTGGAGACATTAATCATGTCTGAATTGGAGCCAGACATCTGCCACTAAAACCTCCCTCACTGAAAGTTATTCCATGACATGGCTATGGTTGTGCCTGAGCCTTTGTTTTACCAGCATTTTGAGAAGCTTCTGGTCTTAAATGAAACCATTCATGGTGGAGAGAGAGTGAGAGAAAGAAAGAGAGTAAGAAAGAGAGAAAATGCATGAAATTTTCTATATAAAGTCAATCATTTGAACACAGGCTCAATGTTATTTGTGAAAAATCAACCCAAACCCATCTCTTATCCCAGTCCACAACTCAAAGAGCAATAATGTGAGGGCCAGTTTGAGAACCACTGTTCTGTGGCGTTGCTCCAGAGAACAATTTGTGGCACCTTTATTTGGCCACTAAAATTCTACGACCCCAAATTCAATAAACTTGTGTTCTGAAGATCAGTGCAGTTAGTCTTTGGCACGCCTAACAGAGCTCATGTTCTAAGTACACATCCTTCTAGTTTCTCATCAGAAAGCTGTGAAATGCTGGAAGCTATGTCCCATTCTAAAATTACTGCACATTCTTTGCCCTGCTGCTGCTACATTTGCAAAATTATAATTATTGCTGTCTACCTCTGTTCTGCATTTTTGCACACACAAATCTCTGTTCTGCATTTCACACACAGCTCTCTGCCAAAATACAGTATCTTCCATAATACTGTATTCTTTCAGTCTTGTACTGTACTGTACTTTTATCCATCCTGTCTGCACTTGTGGTCTTGTGGTGTTCACTTCTGTTTTGTTCTTGTGTTGCATCATGGTCCTAGAAGCACGTTGTTTTGTTTCACTGTGTACTGTGTGTGTATGGTTGAAATGAGAATCAAACCTTCTTGATTAAACCTTCTGTAAACAACAGAAGGGTATATAACTGTTATCCCTGGACAGATATGAAGAGTATCGGGGCAAATCAATTCACCACATTGGATGCGAAATACACTGGGGTTTAAACAAAGCAAAACAAAACAAAAATAACCAATGTTTTCAGTGGAGGGGATGGCGCTCCACCACAACATACATTTACATCTCATTGACATTTTTGTTTCATTTACGGAAATGAAGACAGATAGGCAGATTAATGGTTTTCAGGCAAGGCGTGTCAGACAGACTGCTTACATAATTAGGTCCATTTTTCAGACAAAGATGGAACAAGGCTTATTTTATTATCTACACTTAAGATGGTCTTCCCACTCTATTTGTGCACACCTCCCTTCAGTACCGAGATCCAGGGATGGACTACTGGACCACTGGCTACTGATTAGGGCAAGGGCCCAGGATCTTCTGAGGGGCATCAGGAGGTCTCAGACCACAAAGCTTATGTTCTCCTTTAAGCGTCTACTTTGACAGGATTGGACTGATTGACTGACATGCAACAAACCATAGACCTCTGACCTCAGAACGTGGGTTGTGCCACTAGAACATTCTCAAAATGTATAGAATTTGATCCCAAGTAATGCCAAAGCCATGCGAGTCAAGAGAGATAACTAATAGAATAACTGGTCTCTTTCTCTCTGGGTGAGTGTGATGGCCCTCCATTGCCCCATAACTCAGAGAGATGCTAACCAATACAAGCATGTTAGCTGATGTAACCGAACTGACAGTTAGTATTCTCCTCCAAGCATGTTGAGGCTGTGCAATGACAACACATCAGTAGCAGCTCCAAATTGGGAAAAATATACTGGAAATATGTGAGAGCTTTTTAGCTAGTGGGTGGGGAGTGGCTAATGAGTAAAGGCAAAAACAAAAAGACAAATGAACAAACAAAAAAACAACAACAACCCCAAACCACAAATTGGCTTATGTACATAATCTCAGCAGATTACCTCATTGAAATAAAGACTTTAATAACTTTATCAAAGTGCAAATGGCAATATAAAGGAGACAAGAGCTAATTTATGCGGAACTAAAGCAAACTCGCTTTAGATTTTTTTTATTGGAACCATCACGCACATACAGACTCAAGCACCAACAATGATTCGGCATCAGGATAAATAATCATATACAACTGTTGTTTGAATATCCTTGAAACTGGTCGCATATTGCTGCTTTAGTCTTACTTCACTTACTTCACACAATATTGAAAGGTCTAGGCTAAAATCCTCATAATTTCCAGGAGGGAATCTTCCAACTGGGGAGGTTTTGCACCACTGTAAGCAAGTGGACAGAGCAGTGGATGATGGAGATGGAGCAGTGGATAGAGGAGATGGAGCAGTGGATGCAGCAGTAGATGGAGCAGTGGATGGTAGAGATGGGTGGAGCATTGGATGGAGCAGTGGATGGTAGAGATGGGTGGAGCATTGGATGGAGCAGTGGATGACACAGTGGACCGCACAATGGATGGAGCAGTTAATGGTGGAGATGTAGCCCCCCCTGGTGGAACTGGGCCTGAGGTAGGTTATTTACACATGGGTGGAGTGTCTGAAGCTAAAGACTAAACAAAACTAAAAAAGCAGTCTGTACAAATTTGATTGCTAAGCAAAACCAACATGAATAAAAGTGGTAGCCCGGCTGCATGTATTAAGGCAAGAGTGGACAGGGTGTTATTGACGAACAGAGTGGATTTCAGACGCATAAAAATGACCTCCACGCTCCATTATGTCGTCAACAACAACCCTGAACCTGTCAACATAACATCTACCTGCAGGAGCACTCTTTCCCTCCTGTCTTTGCCCCTAATGAAGTCTCCTTTTGATCCATTTTTCCTTAACCCCACCAAACCTAGACTCATACCCCCACAACAACCCAGCTCACTCAACACTTTACCTCCTTTACATTTCATTTTGACCCTTTCCTTTTTTCCTTCTCCACACCCCTCCACCACACCACCCTTCCCCACTCAATATCCTTCCTTCTTCCTTCTTACCCGGCATCAATATTTCATAAACTTACAGTGACAAATTTATTTTAATGCGCCTTCCGCGTCGACGGCGAGATTGATTGGCCGATCAGGGTGGTGGCACGACGGTGTGAGGCGAGTGGTAGAGCGGAGCTTTACCGCATACATTAGTCAAAGATGGACTGCTGAGGGAGGGAGAGAGGGAGAGAGGGAGAGGGAGGGAGAGAGAGAGAGAGAGAATGTGTGTGAGAGAGAGAGAGCGAAAGGGCCAGTTGCCAAACCGGGGGAGTAGATTTATCATAGTTATGGCTTTCCTAGGCATCCATTTTCCTCAAGGCCGTTGACAGGTAGTATCTGCACAAGCCTGGGTATTGATTGACTGCCTGGTTTGCCGCTCAAATGGGCCTGGTTAGGGCGCCTCGGCATGACTCTGTGATCTCATTGGGGCCTATTGATACTACGCTCATGTAATCGTTGCTTAATGCCAGTGGGGACTCTCTGAATTGGCTAACAACTGCTTGTGGTACTTTGCTAGCATGAAAACAGTTCCTGCAACCACCCTCATATTCCCAACACCACCCTTGTTTTTGTTTTTTTGTCTTCTCCATCCATCTCAGAGCAGATTTTTTTACTTCTTGTCAGAGTTTTCCTCTCTCAAGATTCTAGACGTAGCTGAAAACAGAAACAGACTGTTAGCAGCAGAAAGGTAATGGACAGCTGGCCATGTGATTTAACTTCATTATCTCCCACTTTACTGGTTAATTATTCCTTTTTCTTTATAAGCTCATCCCCAGTCTCTTGAAACCATCAAGAAACCCAAAATAAGCCCACATTTTTAGCATCATCTTGACCTTGAAGAGATTCTTGCTTGCAAGGTTCTGGTGAGGATCAAAGATAGCGGACAGTTTGAGGCCAGTCTCTAATGGACCACTGCCTCTTCTGCTCTTCCGATGCATTGATGGTTAATCCTGCCTCTCATTTCATGACCTCATGCTGCTCGCGTGGTCCAAACCCATCAAGAGGCAAGTGATAACATTCCTTCCTCGTGTTCGCTGTCCCATTTTAGCAACAGCCAGCAAAACAAGGCAAGAACAAACAAGAGTAAAACAAGAGTAAGACACTAGATGCCCCTCATCCTGCTGCATGCTTCGACTGCTCAGGTAATTAGTCACCAGGAAAGAAGGGTAGGGAGTCGATTAGCATTTCTGCTTGTTAGACGGATTGTGTAAGTGCTGTCTTGGAGTGTTTCTGAGATAAGGGGTGGGGTGTCATAGTGTTGCGTATGCCATGGGAAGTGGAACTCACTGAGTTCTGCTCAGCCTTGAAGAAGTTGATCACTGAAACCTGGAAACCCATCCTGATATGTTTGATATAAAACATGCCCATAGAGCTCAAGGGAATGTTGGAAATTAACCAGATTTCCCAAAAAGGAGGCCTTAAAGTGATCTTTAGGAAAGAACATGACCATTTGTGAGGAACTCTTGACTGCTCTTGATGTTCATATGCAAATGCAAACACATTATAGCACATTTTATATTTCATTGTTTTCACTGAAAATCAAATATAAAATATATTAATAGAATATTTATAGAACATAGAATATATTTATGTTAACTAAATATATGTTTTGCTCTAGGATGTAGGCATTTGGAATAGTGCACTACTTACATTTTGCATACTATTGTATACATTGCATACACAAATGGTTGAAAGTTGCTTGAAGATAACGTATTTATAGCTTAACTCCGATTAAGATTAGTCAAGACTTTTTCCTGTCTTTACTTACTATTTTGAGGGTTCCGCTATTGCTACGAGTCACAGAACCTTTAATAATAGAATAAAAAAATATATATTTTTCTTTTTCTCAGAGGAGAATGTCCAAGCTAATTCAAAACCCAATTTTTTTTTTCATTGTCAGTTCCACATGCATTTGGTAGTACTGTGTCTTGGGTTTGATTCCATGTTGGGCAGCTGAGAGTCCTTTCTTTGTGTATTTGAACATTTGTAGATCTTTCTTGTATCTGATTATATTTTCACCAGGAGTATCGGGGTCCTCCCACGGGTAAAACATATGTTCCTCAGGAGGACCAGAGATGCTAAATTGCCCTGATTAGGATAAGTGACTCTGAAAATAAAAAATGGAATTCCATACACTTGCCAGTACTCCTCCAATCACTGGGAGAGTGAAGGTAAGACTATTCTTCTACTGACTCTTTAAGAGTTATTTATGTCACGTGAGGCTCCACCACATCTTTACAAACCCAGGCCATCAGAAATGAATGGATGATTATATCACATCACATCACACACACACGCACGCACGCACGCACGCACGCACGCACACACACACACACACACACACACTCTTTGACTTCTTTGAAATCTTTGACTTCATTGGTATTTTTTGAACACTTACGAGTCTGCTGCTGGAATACAGAATAATACTGTATTCACTATCTACACTTGTGTAGTCTTGTGGTGTTCTGTTTTTGTTTTACGTGATGAGGGCTGCAGCTTCTGGACTTGGACTTGGGGTGGGTATGGACAGGAGCCTTGGCTCTGGTATGGGTTGCAGCTTTGTTGCTGACAGGGCTGGAGCTTTGGCTCTCATATGGGCTAGAGCCTCAGAGCACCTGGGACGAAGCACCTGGGAACCAGTCCCTTCAGGCTGGCTGAGTCTGTGTGCTCTGTGAGGGCCTCCTAGCCATCTCTTGCACTGCTCAGAACTGAGATTGCAGTGAACTCAAAGGGGTTCCACCAGACCGGCACGGGGATCCCCTTCCCAGGTGAGTCAGGCACAGCTTTGAGTCAGTGGGCCCCGGAGGAAGTTGTGGATTTCTTGGGCAGCTGAGTCCAGGTCACCTCACTCTACGAGCTCCTGTCCCATGTGCCAGAGCGGAAACCCCCTGTGCCTCCTTGACTGGTTGGCCCATTTGTCACTTTGAGGTGCCAAGGGAAACAGTTGCAGGTTTCCATGACTCATTTTCAAAAGACAAACAAAAAAGGCACAAGGGCCTATATACAAAGCAAAAAACCCCAACAGAACAGAACACACTAAAAAGACAGTGGACCAAAACCAGCACCACAAAACAAAGACTCTTAAATACAAACAGATCTAAACTAAGGAAAAATAAAAACACAAACCATGGTCCTGACAAGCGTTCAGTTGAGACATGTCCTACCAGTATCCAGTGATTATTAAACTGTCCCTAGCAACAAATTGTTGAAATCTGCAAAAAAATGTACTTCAAGGTTCCAGTCAGGTGAAACAGTAAAATAAAGGATTTCTTGTTTTGTGATCACAGTACTTCATTACTGATTATGTTGATGACAATTCCAGCCTGTAGGTTCACCCCATATGTACTAGCCTCATATACTTTGATGTTAATGTATAAAAGGTGTTAGTGAATGCACTATGACTAGAGCAGAGTAAAATCAAACACATGCCTTGACTGACATTGAAACTGCATTTAGCTGAATAGGACCGTCTTCTATTCAGTGAAACTTTTGTTTATTGACTGCTATAAAGATGAATAGAGAATAGAAAGATCTTACACAGCCTCCCTGAACATGGACACTAAATGTAAGCTTTGTGTGGTCTCTGTGGTGGAATTTCCCACCAAGGTGTCGCTCTTCTCTGGAGACTTCCAGCATCTCGGTGCTTTTCCACACTGATTCACAGTCCGAACACCATAACTCAAAACCTCACCCCGAACACTGACACATTCTGATGACTGCAGAATGCCGACATGGGTCATCATTTCCTTCCAGCACCGGTTATTTCCAGAGCTGTATCAAATTTAGGGCATCATGATCAAAACATCAATGCACAATCTTGAAAAGACAGATCTTTTTTATGCTTAGGCCCTAGAAAGTCATGTCAATATACACTCAACAAAAATATAAACGCAACACCTTTGTTTCTGCTCCGATTTTTCATGAGATGGACTTAAAGAT
>JBBPDB010000013.1:29081-39081 GCA_037974465.1 Brachypetersius altus
CACACACACACACACACACACACACACACACACACACACACACACACACACACACACACACACACACACACGTACTGTTCAGGGGGCTATCTCTTCCTAATTCAAGGTTAAAAGTCATGTTTTGGTGTTTTGGCACTTTAATGTAAGTTAGATTCTGCATAGTTGTTGACATTGTTTGACTTTAATGTGTGTTGATTTAATCCTGTGTTCCACACTATAATTTAATAATATAACAATATATACATTAACAATACTATATATAGTGTGTTGATTTGATGCATGTCAGATGCTTCAATATTTGCGGAAAAATACCTATTTTTATAGCGTCAAACAGCAAGTCTGTGTACTTTTGTTGTGTGTGTTGTGCTCCATCCGTCAGTTGGGCCATCAGCTGTTCAGATGCTGCAAGAATTGAGTGTGATTTAGTGAGGTATCCATTTTCTGATGTAAAATACTATTCATGTAAATCTCTGAGTGTAAAGATGACGATGATGCATTGACTGTAATCCTGAATCTCTATTAACCTGCAGTGTTGGTCAGAAGTTTGAACGCCTTAGAATGCTCAGTGTTGAACTTTCCAAAATGGGACGCTTTAAGGGAGAGCAATTAGGCAGCGCAAGTGTGTGATGCTATGTGCTGAAAGGTTTAATGCTGTAAAAACTGTCTTTGCAACTGTCTTTGTGATGGACTGCTGACTTTTTCAGGGTTTTTCTCAACCTAACCCCACACTCACTCTGGTTAGGATACGCTCAGAGAATGGATGGATGGGTTAGATGCATCAAAATGAAAATGTATCCAATTTTCTTTATTTATGGAAAATCATCTGCATGTAAATGCATTCACTAAATAAAAGGGCTGGACACCAAAGGGTTAAAGTTGGGACTGAGGTTGAATGTGTGTGTGTGTGTGTGTGTGTGTGTGTGTGTGCGTGTGTGTGTGTGCGTGTGTGCGCGCGCATGTGTGTGCTCGCTGGTGCGTGTGCATTTGTGTGTTTATGTGATGCAGTGTGTCATCTGGCAACATGGCCCAACAGCCCCCCAGTGTAAGATGAGTGGAAGAGCATGAGCGTGAGGTGTGTGTGTGTGTGTGTTGGAGCTGAATCAGCAGGAAGCTGCTCCTAATCACCGCTGCTCATCTGTTAATGGAGTTAATGAAGAATGTGACAAAAGCTGAAAGGCGCTGATAGAGGAGAAGTTCCAGCACACTGGGTAGAACTTCTGTTCTCTCTCTCTCTCTCTCTCTCTCTCTCTCTCTCTCCAGTCCCCAGCTTCCATCCATCCCCTCATCCTTCCACTCTCTCCTCACTCAGTTGCTCTTCTGCCTGCCGTTCCATGGTTAAGGTGAAGCTCCTTGGATCACAACTCTGAAGCACCAGGACAGCCTGGACGAGTCTGTATAAGTCTTTTAAAGTGATAGCTCAGCCGTTCTCCAGACGTCCTGTTCGAATTTTTGAAAGACTCTCATTTTCAGTACAGCCCCTGAACCTTACCAGTTTCAGAGGAATATTTTTGTTTGTTAAGCCCCACAGTGACCTGTGTATGAATCATTCAAACAGGACAAAGCACATCTAACCTAAGCCCTGAACCAGCAAAGAAACAAATGCAGATGATTTCAGATGATCAGGCGGTGATCAGTATACTCGGCAGCCTGTCACAGTGAAGCATTTGTTCCTATTTCTTTTATTTAATCTGCTCAATATTCCAAAGATAAGGTAGGTTTGATGGGCATTTAATAATATTTTTGTACCAAAGAGGTTATTTA
This sequence comes from Brachypetersius altus, assembly GCA_037974465.1. Classification (NCBI taxonomy): domain Eukaryota; kingdom Metazoa; phylum Chordata; class Actinopteri; order Characiformes; family Alestidae; genus Brachypetersius; species Brachypetersius altus. The sequence goes on from JBBPDB010000013.1 coordinate 30,843, forward strand.
AAGCAAAATCTGAAGAAATAAGGGGAAGCCCAAGACTTCCACGGTAATGTAAATAATAATTTAATATTAATTAACCATTGTACAGAGCTTTTCTGTTTATAAAACTTTTTTCCTGGTTATATATAACCGTGAACATTCAAAGAACCACTTGAGTGCATAAATGGATAACTGTTGTTAGAAGCCAATGAAGCTCTTTTGTAAATGCTTATAGAAGCACTTTGCTAAATATGTTTATATCATGCTGATCAATACTTTAAAGTTATTGTAATATGCATTGATTTATCAAAATATAATACTGGTAATAAAATGATAAAGTCTAAAAAAGTCTGTACAATGTAATAATAATAACAACAACAACAACAACAACAGCAATAACAATAATAATAACAATTATAATAATATATGACTATTATTATTATTATTATTTTTATTATTATTATTATTATTATTATTATTATTATTAGTGTGTTTGCTCAAGCACACAGCAGCCAAATGCTTGGCAAGCACACTATTGTTCTTCTTAAGTTGTATTATTGTATTATTATTATTATTATTATTATTATTATTATTATTCCGTTCACCCATTTTTTGGCCCGCTACTCCTCCCACGGCTTTCGAGATAGAAACACGGATCTGGAACAGCGTGCTTATTCACAGCTTTATGCTATGCCTTGTTGTTCGTTATTCCTAATGGCCAATAGGAATTAATGGGCAGAACTTTGGAACGATGATGTCATACACTCTAGCTGTTAGAGTGAGATCACAAAAAAACCCAGTATGATTTCAAATGTAAAACCCTGTAAAACCTCTGAATTACATTGGAAAACATAGATAATGAGAGAGAGGACACTGTGGCAGTGAAATCTGCTTTCTAAATGATATTAAAGACTCTTCTAGCCAGAGAAAGATAGAGCCAGAGATGGGGCTGGTGATTCGGGGAGAGAGAGAGAGAGAGAGAGAATGAGAGACAGAGAGAGAGGCAGAGACTGTGGCATATATAAGGGTTTAACAGGGAACAGGGTAGAAAGATGAATGAATAGATAGATAGATAGATAGATAGATAGATAGATAGACAGACAGACAGACAGACAGACAGATAGATAGATCTATCCTCAAACAATGCTAAAGTGGCTAAAAGTGAATGAAAGTGATGCATGGTTAACTGACAACACTCTTTTCCATTCACTGAAATGGACCCTGTGCAATGCCAGCATGCTCCAATTACACCTAAATATGGGCTTTCCCATGATCCTCCAATACACCTTCCTCCTTCCTCCACTTAGCACATGTCAGACCTGGTTAGGCTAATGAGGAACGAGAGAAAGACTTTTCGCACCTTTTCCCTGTTTAATCAACGGTGTCAAGCTCCGTATCTGTCTCTCTATTTCGCTCCATTAGAGACGACAAGGTTTTGATTAGCTTCTTCATCTCCGCAGATTGAGATATTAATGCGCTGCAGTAATGTGTCCTGTGTGATATAAATGAGCAGGTTTTTTTCCCCTGCCACTAATCTGCAAGAATGAAGATCTACCAGGGTCTGCACATAATTTTTACGCATCATCATGGTTAATACTCACTGTTAGCACCACTTAACATCACCTCCCATCATCACTCAGCAGTCGATCAGCAAGATCAGTCGTCGTTGTGTGGTTCAACAGATAATCGGCTTTAATGAATTTTAGCATGTAATAATTCACTCTCGTGTTGCAGAGAATCCCAGTGCTAGAAGGGATTCCATGCGATGGAGGCAACTTAAAGCAACTGAATGGACTAATTAGAAGGGCTGTCCAAATTCATTTGGATGCATAATGACAGAAGCGTTACTTATCCTCAAGAAATTGGAGGCTTAGTTTGGTCAATCAGGGCTAAGGTGGGTAACAACGAATGGAAATGTTTAACAGTGTGACATCCTGTCAGTGGCTGCCAGTGTCCGCCATTGTTTATTTTATATGTGTTATTTTTGTTGATCTTATTACTAAAGAATCATAGTAAAATTGATGTTTGCATGTGTGCCTCTGCTAAACTGCTAATGGTCAATACTTTCCTGCAATGCCCTTTCTGGTCGATTTCAGTATGGTTGAAGAGCATCCAGATAATTCTTTCATACTGAGACATTTTTTTAACTTCTCTGTATATGTCACATGTGGGCTCATACTAATATGCTTTCTCCATACAAAATGTTTGTGTCACATGAGGTGACCAGAAAAAATGAATTGTCTAATGCAAAGTGTAAATATCAAGTGAGCTTGCATCTAAATTGGAGACCAAAGTGCAGTGTTTTGGGTGACTGAGGGTAAAAAGAGAAGCAGTGTGCAAATAAATGTTAAAACTCATGTATCATGCTTTTTTTCAAACACTTAAAAAAATAGACCACACATTTTTTTTCACTAAAATTCTTAAATATACTTTTACCATATACTTATTCCCAACTCTTATGTGTTGGGACTGAGCAATAATATGGACCTAGAGAGCGGAAGGTGTCGCTGTAGTGGTGGGCTGAAATGGCACGTATCACTGTTGACTATCTTACATATTGATACTAATATATGTTTGAGTTGAAGATTTCCAAAAGTTTAATATGTTTGTTTGTGGGGCTTCTGTAGTTAGGGAGTAGCCCCAGCAAGTAGCCCCAGGAAGATTCTGGGTTCAAATCGCAGAACTGCCAGTGGCACAACTGAGGTACGCTTGAGCAAGGCACTGAACCTACCCAGTGCTCCCAGGCACTGCAGGTCCTGTTCCCACATACTGCTCCCCAGGTTCTGCTTCACTCAGCTGAATTAGCAAATCCAGAGAACAATTTCATACCATTCACAGTGTGTGCTATGCTGTGATGTGTTCATGCATTACACAGAATCGCCACATTGTTTTTATCCTATTGGCAAAGTTATGGAGAAAGAATGACACTTATAAGTAATGGGAAAAATATCTCAGGTTTCTAAGGATTAATGTCTGTATTGTGTGAGAAGTAGACCATGTTCAGCCCAGCAGTGACACGGACATGGCAGTGGGATGGTAGTGTGTGCTTCACCGGTATGAGGCACACCACCCAAATATATCCAGACAATGGCATCTCTAACACACACCATCCATTAACAGATCATCTACAGTCTCTGTGCCATTTCAGTATGGATTAGGTACAGTGTTTTCTATGGTATACCGGTGGGAAAATACCTTAAATGCACCACAAGCAAGGTGGAGCTGCAGGGGAAGGGTTTCCCATAAAATGGCCAATGAGTGTATATTTAACTTTATGTTTCCAAGCCACATTTAGCTGAAAAAAGCCCAGGCCTCACCTCCATCTTTCCCACGCTTGTGGTTATGTAACTGTCATGAACCTGTGTGTAGCTGGCAATGGTCTAAAATTCGCTGTTAGGCTGGACACTCTGGAGCTTCCTGTGCTTCTTTTCACCTTTCTAACAACAGCTACATCACATGCTGTGCATGTGCCACCCATGCTACTGTAGAATGGGCTACACACACACACACACACACACACACACACACACAGGATCCACCTGTTCAGTGGCCCATGCTGCCCTTCCATCCTGTCCTAAAGGCTGTCCTCACTAGTTTCTGGCACACTATAATGGCCTATCATGAATGGGCCAGAGGTCGAAGATCATCACGGTCACGGGTCATGGATGTAGGGACTGCCTGTGGTCATTTCTGGAAAGAGTTGAGGGCGAGCAAGGTAATTTAGATACGAGGACTGCCCATTATCTACAGCAAGACCATTCAGCGAGGAAAGAGCAGGACGTCTATGCAGTGTTGAATAATTACAGTTAAGTTCCGCTGAAGGAAGTGCTGCTGTTGATCTTGGACGATTAAATTGTATCATTCATAGAAAAGAGACAAAGAACTGTCAGGGGTGGGGATGCTGGGACAAATGGATTTTGGTTCAAATCCTTCTGGGCACTCTCGCATATTCCAGTGAAAGATAGCAAAGGGATTTTCACACTCGTCCCCAATACGTCCCCAGAGGACTAATTCTGGGCAGGGGGAGGGGGTCAGTGTTGCAGTTCTGTTTTCATGACCATGGTCCTCTGCAAGTGACCTGGGTACGACTTGTTAAACAAATCTTGATATTTTTTTACTACATTCTGGCCTGATTGTATAAATTCAAATGTAATTTGTGTTTGACCCTCAGTGTCGACATAAACATATATATCATATAACACACACCCATTATGTCTGCAGGTTCTCCCTGTCTGATTGTAAAGGTGTGCATGTATGTATGTAAACTTTTAAGAATAAAAAAAAAAACAGGAAAATTGATTTTACAGTGTCAATACTCACTGGGTTTGCCTGCTTTAAAACTCACTGCCAAATTACACTAGTATGCGCATTTTAGTACATTTTAGTACAACACAAGCCTGCCTTTCTGGAATTTGTTGAAAAGACTTTTTAGGGCTTGTTTAGAAATGTAACACTCAGTTTTCTCTCACAGTAAAAAGTCTATGTTCCCACCAACATTAATTCTAAATTTTCTCAAGGTTGTCACTAGATGTTCTTGTAAGGAGATCCTTTAAGACCAGATTGGAACTTTTTTCAGCCGTGGGGGCGAGAACCTAACAGGAACCTTAGTTCAACCTGAAACAGGGAATAACCCAGCAAAGCAAACCAAATGACTCATAGTTGACTGCACCAGATTGCCTTAAATAACTTGGCTTGAAGAAACGTATTTTAAGTGGACCCAAAGCATTAGATTAGATGTGAAGTGATAAAGCAAAAAATAAATAAATAAAATAAATTCTGCCAATATGAAAAGGTAAGGTGCAGCTCAAGAACCCTTCCAAATATTTTGAGTTGAATATTTTCAATTCACAAGCATCATTTTTACAAGCATCTTTTTCAATTCACAAGAGTTTTTGTATTGAAATAATATAGTTGTGCTATTCTAATGCCATGTAAAATGTCATATTTTGGACATGATTTCTTTAGAATGGAGAAACTTTACCTGAGCTCTGCTAATTCCTAGTATAGGCTGCTACTAATGGTTAGAAAGCTGGGTAAGTAGTACCCAAAGGAAAAAAAACTACTCCTAGAAATGCAAAACATAGGACTTAGTTACCCATTGCCTGTCATGGCCCATGTTTTAGCAGTTATTTTTTTTTATTTTAAGTTTTACATTTTTATCTGGTTACATTCCAGCACTGCCCCTAGTGGAAGTTCTGGTGAAGTTCTGGTTAAATATTGCACCATGTCTATTTTAATAGCTATGCTACATCAAGCCATGTTCTATCATGGTGAAGAGCAAATCTGTGAAATTTGTATTTTGAGTTGGTTTTTAAAGCATATTTAACTTCAATAGCAATGCAATTGTCTGGTTGTGCATTACCGGACAGTGGGTGGATTTATTTAGTTGGCTTAAACAATTTTGTTGCCATAGAGAGATTAAGCTTGGTTAAGGATAAAAGAAAATACAAACCAACAGCTTTAGTACTTCATGTATAAAATTGCATGGACCATGATGTGACACATTATTGAGTCTGATAACATTCTCGTGTGCAGCTAATCTGTATGAGAGCTTGGAAGGTAAGAGCCCTTGTTGTTTAGGTCTGGTATGGGGCAGGTTAACCCGCAGAACCCGTACACATGCTCTCGCTGACTCATCAGGACTTTACTGGACATGCTGTTTATATCTCTCAACCTCACTGTCCCTCCTCTCCTCTCTTATCGTGTCACATGTCCTCCTCTAAATCATCTCGTCTCTTCCTGATCCATTTGGGCCGATGCCTATCAAACTGCTGGTAGAAACAAAGGCAGCCATGCGAAATTAAAGGTCATTTCTAGAACAGGGTTACTGGGGTAACCTTGAGACAATGTGTGTTTGTGTGTGTGTGTGTGTGAGTGGCGTCTGTTTGAAGGAATAATGGTCATGAATGTCTCAAAAACAGCATACAATAATTTTGTCATTTTTGGAAAACGAAAATCAATTGTTTTTTTATTGCTTAAAGTTTACATACATACATACATACCTCCAAACTAATCAGACAGGGGCTGCAGATATAATAATGTGTGTGTGTGTGTTATATGAGATATATGTGTTTATGTGGGCACTGAGGGTCAAACACAAGTTACATTTAAATTTATACAAACAAGCCATTTCTCTGTATTTTGCTTTGAATCACCTCATTGGTGCAAAAATATTATTTTCTGTCTGATCTTTGACATAGTATGTAAAATAAATTAAATAAATCTTTTACTGTGACAGGCTGAAAAGTGCCTAAAGATGCAAGGTGACTAGATAAAGGAGTTCCAATCACTCAGCATTCAGCATCACCAGTATACTGATCACCACCTGATCATCTGGAGTCTTCTGTATCTGTTTCTTCACTGGTTCAGGCCTTGAATTAGCTGTGCTTTGTTCTGCTTGAATGATTCATACATGTGTGGATTAACAAACCAAAAACATTTCTCTGAAAGTGGTCAGGTTCAGGGGCCGAGTCTTTGAAAGTCCTATAGAAAGCCTGAAGAACTGTTCCACAAGACTACATTAAAATACGTGAATTTAAGAAAAGAAACTTCACACACATAGACACAAAAACACACCCACACTCACACATGCATGTATTGTACATCTGTGTGTTTGTGTTTATGGGTGAATGAAAAGGCTGACGGTTGAAATTCCAGCAGTGGTAAAGGACATCAACAACAGTGACAGTGACAGAAGTGCCTGTTTCACCCACTCGCCTAAATCTCACGCATACAGGCCACAGGGCGGGACCGAGGGGGCGTACAGTAAACGCTTCCTCATGCACAGGGCATGTGTGTGTGTGTTATATGTGTTATTTGCAGTTTAAGCTGGCTGACCCTCTGGCCCACGTTGTGATGTCCCTCTTGGTCCACCTTGGGCCGGTCGTACGGGACAGCAGCAGGCACTCCTTCCTTCCTGCCCCATTGTGCACTGTAATGGGGGATTCCCTGCGCTCGGATGCGAGGGACCGCCACTTGGCTCTGCTTTTGGCCTGCAGGAAGACACTAAAACCAGGTGAAGGCCGGGCTCCTCTTCCTCCTCTGCTGGGAAATGTACTTAATGCCAATGCATAGAATAAATAGGAGAACGGTGCATCCAGAACCTGTCCAAACATCTGCGACACTTTGCCTTCCCAACATTAATTTATTTAGTTGATCAGAGTCAGCTTTATTGCATAAGTCATCTTATTATGTGTATAATAATAAAAAATATAGAAATGAGTTTTGTTAATGGATTTAATTCCAATGTTAGTGTTTAAATGATTTTTTAAAGTTTAATAGTATCACTATTTAACCCTAACATCTTAACCCTAACATTAGGAAAAATATTAGGAAAACATTTTCATAGGGTATAGTTGGGTCATGTGTTGGATATGTTTTGAATTGTGAACATTTGAAACAATATTTATAAACCATTAGCAAAAGCAGATTTTGAAGCTCTTTTGGCTTGATGTCTTACTTGCAAGGCTTGAGTGAGACCTACTTCTTTAAACTTGACATTGTTTTTGCACAGATTTTTTAATGTTTTACCTTTTTAAAACATTTAGTTTTTTACATTACTAAGACTCACTCATTTGAATTTCTTTAAGAAGTGTGCGTGTGCCTCGTTCTATTTAATTATTTTCCTGGTTCAGTCTTCAACTTCCATTGCTTTGATGACTATTGGGTCCAGAGTCATCCACTCCTTCAGAAACTTCCAGCCAAGAGCGGCTCTGTGGGAACAAATAATTGAATTCAATTTAATTATATTCAGCAAACATCATTTAATTTCCACACTAAAAACAAAACAATAAGAATAATTCTAATATTCTTCATTTAATGACTGTGTGATGATTGAATTCTGAGTCAGTATCGGCAAGTCTTAAGTAGAGTTCCTCTGAGCAGGATAGCCCAGTTAACACTTAGAACCCTTAGAACACACACATCCCTTCTGTCCACCTCCACACTCACACACACCCCTTCATCCCACCTTCACTCTCACGCAGACCCCTTCCAATCCTCCCTACACACCTTTACACTTACACACACCCTTTCTGCTCACCCCCACACTCACACATCCCTTCCACCCACCCCTACACACCCAGACCCCTTCCTTTCACACTCACACGAACTCCCTCTACCCAACCCCACACTCACACACACCCCTTCCACTCACCCCCACTCACATCATGAGCTTTTGCACTTGTTTTTTATGACAAATACAAGCATATATATTAGATAAATATATTATTTTATTTTTTACTCCTTTTACACATCACAGTCA